>BCGF01000003.1:4187392-4431124 GCA_001599175.1 Pestalotiopsis sp. JCM 9685
GGGGGGGGGGGGGGGGGGGGGGGGGGGGGCGAAAGGGGGTGTGTATCAACGCACCACCACTCACTTGGGGAGGATTTCTGTCGTCTGCAACAAAGGAGGAACCATTTGGGTGGTAGTGGTAAGAGTCGAGAGACATTGGACCCCCGAGGCGAGCCAATAGACTCGCAGAGGTTTCGCTTCTCGACGCCCATTCGCTGCGCGGAAGCTCGAAACCGGGCGCCGCCTCTGGCCTCTTGGTCGTTTGACGGGCAGGTCAGCTTATACCGTCATACTGAAAGAAGAAGAGAATACATCGCGTCTCTTGCCTCTCGACGAATGCGCACCAGATGGGCGGGTGGAACGTCTCATGTGTGCGCGCCGGGCGTGGCGAGTCCATCAGACGGGCTCAGCTGAGGGGGAGGGGATCCAGACGGGGCGCACATTTGCTCTCCGGAGTTGACTGGGAGTAATCAAGAGGTGAGCGCAGAGTCTGGGAGCAAAGCGCCGCCGACCGAGAGTGTTCCTCCTCAATCGGACCCGGGGAGGCGGTAAAAGGCTGTCCATGTCGTCAACGTGAAAGACAGGTTGAATGGAAGCGGAAAGGGGTCATACAACGCAAGAATTCCATCAGGAATCTAGCAATAAAGTTTACTGCCTGACACGTTGCGCTGCAGCGCGTCCTTTCTGTGCCCGGATCTGGTCTTCTTTGGGGGTGGCTGGGCCACGCACATCTTTCCCCCAATATGTAGGTTATTATAAGTGCGTATATAATGCGGGCAGAAACACCAAGACTATGC
Source organism: Pestalotiopsis sp. JCM 9685 (assembly GCA_001599175.1). Classification (NCBI taxonomy): domain Eukaryota; kingdom Fungi; phylum Ascomycota; class Sordariomycetes; order Amphisphaeriales; family Sporocadaceae; genus Pestalotiopsis; species Pestalotiopsis sp. JCM 9685. The sequence goes on from BCGF01000003.1 coordinate 4,188,169, forward strand.
GGGCTGCCGTCCCCAGAATAGAAAAGGCACAGCCCAGATGCAATGCCGGTACGCAATGCCCAACACTCTTGTTGGAAAACATCCCAAATTTCTCTTGAGTTCTCTGGAGAAATAGGAGAGTTGCATGGCGCACGTCAAGTGTCTCTGGAGCAAAAGTTTATATTTTGTCCTTCGGTCCCGGTCCTGTCTCGGCTGTCACGGCCAACCTGTCAATCTCGACCACTCTCGTCTTGCAGAGTCCATCAATCACCATCACAACCTAATCACATCGCATACTGTACGCACACAATACACCGACACGACGACGGAAGCCGCACTGTCCCCTTGTCCCCCGTCCAACTGCGATGGGAGGAGAAACGGTGTGGCGTCTCATCTCCACGACCGCAGGGACCCAAAGGCGAGGCGCAAGAGTTCTCACTTTCTCCTGTGGCTATTCTTCATCCACAGCTCGCATATGTGACAAGGTATAGGATGCCATTTATGCGGGCCGCGGGGAGATGCGACCTGAGTGCAACTGTGACGGTATGGTCAAGAAGTTAAAAATTCCTCATCCCCCTCATATGCCCACCAGCTCTCGAACAATGCGTTATGGTTGTTAGTCCGGCCGAGCGGTTGTAACAATCGCATTGTCCCTGTTGGTCGGAACGAGAGAATAAGAGGCATTATGCTATGTATTCGCATTGGGATATTACGTCCATGTAATCTCGTAGCCGCACAACCAACATGCATGTCCGTTCCTGTCGTAACGACGGGAAGCCGGTAAGTCAATATAGAAATCATTCCTAATTTCCTCTGAAGAATCCGGGGCCGTGGGAGCTCACGGCTTGATAAACCAGGCGAGTATTCTGCACTTCGCCTTGGAGAATAGCCCCCATGTTCCATTCACAGAATCTCACAAGCATTCACCCGTTCCCCCACGAGAACGAGCCTGGCAAGGGGTTGCATACCTTTCCGCATTGACCTGTAGTGTTCAGCGAGGCTGACGCTCGCGGGAGTCGGTTATAATCTCTCTTCCCAAGTGCCACGGCCCGCAGAGAGATTGGCATACGAGTGCCTGGCATGATCGTGGTGTAATGTAGTATATCATTTGGGTGTGGTGGGTGTTGTAGCTGACACCACCACATTCGTACATGCAGCCAGCAGCCATACCGCCTCCCATGTTGTGCTCTTCCCATCATGTATGCACTTTGACCATGGCGCTCGGCACATAAGCGATCCATGATCCAACAAGTGGCATTGGCTGCTCGCAATAGATTTCAACGGCCTCGGTCAATGACCGGCTCTGCACATCATATGCAAGGTGTAGCGAACCCATGGTGAATAGCCAGCACATGGGCAAATAACATTATGATGGGCAGAGAAAGAGAAAAAAAAGAAATCATCAAGAGATCGATACTCACGAGAAAGATGCACACCATCCACGACTTATTTGTAAACGTTACACACGAGCTAACCAGTGTAGTAGGCAATCTACTGTGAGATGGGAACAGCAGACGAAGGGTCGCACGAAGAAGGTAGGCATGCAAGGGACCCAGGGCCATCGTTGGGATTTTGAAGCAGGTAATTGGACGAGGTGCCGATACCGATCCCATATCTGGATTGACTGGCCGCCTGTGCAGATTTGAGATACATGAAGACCGTACATCTTGCTCCGAGTCGTACTTTCGAAGATGCGTGCAACACTACACAGAAAAGAATTCGGTCGCGGGGTAAAAGGCCAACGCAAGATGTTCTGCGTTGTACACACATTTGCCAATCCCGACCGCAGGTGGTAAATGAATTATCTGCATGGGCGTCCAATGAGCAAGATGCCATCAGGTCGCAACGGACGCGAGGGCGATGATGGGACCGGTTCAGGAATTTGGGCGAGGTAATGGAGAGCGAGCAGGTCCTCTTCTGTGGTCTGATGTGAACCTGATGTTCGCGAACACGACCGTGGTAAATTGATTGGACTCATTGATTGACTGGAAGCAACGGTCAGGAAAACCCCCGACCAGTGGTGGCCAAGGAAACACGATGTTGACCTTGTCAGTTTTCGAGCCTTCGGTCATTGACCTGTTTCGGTATCCCGCTTGGAAGCAGACCGAACGCGTGATCGCATTCTTGGGTATAGATTTTCGGTCGTCCACATTAGTCAAAACGAGCAGACTACCTATTAAATCCGGACGATGGCATTCACCTTGAGCGATTGGACGGAGAGGAGTAGGAGATAGATAAAATAGGTGAGTGATTGGCTTTGGCGCAATAATTGTAGGAACGAATGATTGAATGAGTTGCTTGACGTGCAGCGCATATCAGGTGGCTTGGTGTCCCGTAGTCCGTAGTAGTCATCATACGTTGAGATTCAACAAGAAGAGAGAGACTCGTCTTCGAATTTGTGTTAGCGATGACGACAAGGAAGGAATCAACCGGATATTTTCTTCTTTCCTTGACACGCGATCTCGGTTGGGCGCACTTGCCTTGGCCACGAGTTGCAATGCAGCAGGTTGCCGTGTCTACGTAGGTATCTTAGCTGGCAAGTGCGCAAGGGTATCTATCTGCCTTCTATCGTGGTTGCCCAGGTAAAAAACGTTGGCACCCATCGGTGAAGGAGAACGTCTCGGATAATCAACCCAAGTTCCCAGCAGCGGTGGGGTAAGAACGAACGTCCTTGCCATCTCGAGATGGAAAATGCAGTGAAAGGGTTTGAGGGGGTTTTGGGCATTGCAACATGTTACAGAGGTACAGTGCATCATGTATGGAGGTAGATGTGCATCCACGTACGTGGCGCGAGTTATACACGGAATGCACAAATAGGAAGCGACGTCAAAAGCAAGCAGTAACTCGTACATGGCTGCCAAATGGCATTGGATTTGAGCTGAGGATTGAGCAGCATTGGACGAGCATTAGGGCATGAAGCATGAGCATGAGCATGCACAGCCAGAGCGGCCTGCAATGCCATCAAGGGAAAGGATTTATCAATTGATTTTGATTGATCCATTTTTGCAGTGATTGATGCCGTTGCAGAAGTGTGACTGTCAGTCAGTAAAATAAGAGTGTGTGAGTCGTGACTGCCCAGTGGTTATTTCAACCTACACAAGACCCTTGTTAACCCTTGCCGCCGCGGGCCAACGAGGATCCTCGTCACGCTTCTTTGCCGCCGGCGCCTGGCATTAGCAACAGTCGTATAGCCAATCAACCCCGCCAGATCTGCCCCAACCCTGGTATAGGCCGACCAATCCGCAACCGTATCCGCCTTTCACAGCATTTCGCGCTACTGCGAGGAACGACGTCCCTATTTGGGACTCTTTTCCCCCATCTCTGCCCAACCAACCACACACCTTTTCTTGGTATTCTCGCTCGCTATTCTCGGGGGGCCTGAGCAGCAGTTGCCAGGAAAGAGAGCAATGCCACCAGACGCAAGCATTTCTCCCTACAAACGTCCGTTCGCTCGCTCACGCATTGGTGAATCTTTTCTGAAAATTCTCAGGAAGCTAGTCGGGATGGATTCCAGCCACCCCGGTCTTCGAGCCGCTATTTCAATTCCCATTCTCTCAGCGCCCCCAGGCAATGCCATTGTATGGCCAACCGAGCCCGGCAGACCTGGATACTCATTTCGTCCGACTCCAGTGAGGAACCATGCTCTGGAAAGCTATCAACCTCTGATATACTGATCCTCCCATCACGAGATACGCGGCTCGCGTATGACTGGACCTTCAGGCCGTCACGGGACCTGTAGCCTCTGACAGGATCGTAGCTGGGCTTTCTCGAGGCACCACTGAAATCGTGAATTGCCTCTCATCATGGTCAATCAGTGGATCCTGGAGGAGTCTTATATGCCTCAAGAATCGTCAGACACGATAAGATTCGTCTTGCTAAGTCGTTGGGCCTCCGCCCGGAGGCGCTGTGAGCCACCACAAGCAACGACGTCTCGACTATTCCGCTGCCCATCCCCATCTTCCACCATATGCGCGCTCCGTGTCCGGCGACTAATAGTGCTCCTTCGGCTTGGCCTCTGATATCCCGTTCCTCGTCGTCAAGTGACGAAGCTAGAGCCCAAACTGCCAAAGCACCGAAAAGCCACAATGTGCCATGCGATAGCAGCCAAAGCTAATTATATCGGCCTCGCTCATGTATGTACACACGCACATACATACATACATGCGCATATGTTGGGGTCCTGCTGTTGCTTGCTGTGCTACAGTGGTAGTATCAGCAATAGTAACAGCCAGCAACTGCATAAACCCAGGCAGTCAGTCACTATCAAGCACCTCTAGTATTCGATCATCGTGGCTGGACCCTGGTCGTCCACCCTGGTCCATTCGGCATGCAATGTCTGCTCAGACCCCGGCTCCAATGCTGGACCATGCAGACCTCTGGCTTAGCCGTCCCGAATCCGCTCTAGATTTGGCCGCTCGCTTCTATATGCATCCTCGAGCCATTGACAGGCCAGGACGACTCGTCTTAGGCGCTGACCTTCTCAACGTAGCGATACAAGACTTATTTGCACTCTCGCATCCCCGGTCTTGTTCTTCGTGGCCATATTTTCTTCTTCTTCCCTTCTCTGCATCTTGCTAGTGCGAACGCTGCATTCAACTGTCCTCGGTTCCTGATCCCAGACAATTCTCACGAGTCTTGTCTTCCTGCAACGCAAGCGCCAGTACACCGACTCTGTCGTGGCATATATAGTTACACCGGCCACTAACACGCTCCGCAAAATCCACGAGGCGATTACCGGCCCCGAAAATACCTTGACGCCGCACAACTTAATCTCTCCCGGCTCACATCGTCTCGACATACTTCTTCCACGCCTTACAGAACGTGGCAGAACGGGCAGAAGAAAACCAAACGCATATAGAGCTTGCTTTGGCTCCAGATTCCGGAAGAAGAGAGAGGAAAGAGAAAGAAAGAGAGTTCGCGAACGAAAAGAGAGTAGCACCGAACGTGGCTTCTGACAACTTGCCGCTGCTCGTGCCTCCGCATTCAAAGTTGTCAATTGGCTACACTGGAATTGGAAAGAGGAATTGGCCAGGACTGGGCAGCTGATTGTCGTGTGTGTAATGTTGGTGAACCAAATTGCGCACCTTCCCGCCTGTTAAGGTCACTCCAGGACCTCTCGAGGAGTCAGTCGCACGTTTAAGTAAGTCCTACGGAATTGTGCTACGAGACACATTCGGGTCTGTCTACAAGATCTTTTTCGGGACATCCACATACCGAGCCTTGAGGTCAGAGCGCTTTCGCCTGATACGGATATGCTAATTGTCGCATCAGATTCAAACCGTTGCGATGGCTTCCTCGAGTCATCAGGCGATGTCGCGCCACCGGCAGACCTCGATCAGCTCGGCTGGACGGTCTTCTAGAAAAGGAAAGGTCGTCGCAGAGCAGAAAGACTTCACATCGGAGAAGGCGCTGATGAAGTACTTTGAGCCAGCGGCGGCCACAGCATCTATGCTCTTATATGGACGTAAGTCATCATATCGCTCAATTACAAAATTCGAAATACTGAAACATCTCATGCAGAGGGATCCTCCGTCGTCGTTGCGCACCATGATAGTCTCACGATAGAGAGGCGCTTCTCGCGGCACTCGGCCGAGGTCCAATTATTATCAGTTGACACACAAAGCGAAATCGGTGCAGGTCGACTGGTAGTAAGCTACGATGCGGATATGACGGCTATAGTGTGGGACTTGATGACCGGCGACGAGGTCGCTCGTTTCGCGTCGTATGAAAATCTCACTTGCGCCGCGTGGATGCGCAATGGAAATGTGGCTTTCGGTATGTTGTTTGGGAGTGGCACTATCGGGATTGGCAGCAGGGCTGACTGTGCGCAGGCAATTCTCAGGGAAGCATCATATTGTTTGAGCCTACGACATCAGAACACATCTCGGCGAGGACGATTGACCAGATTACTGTCACAGCAATTGCTCCCGCAGCGGACTGCAGAACATTTGCCATTGGGTAAGTCGTCGATAAGCTTGTACGCTTCTCTAGGGATTTTACTAACCCACTCATAGATATCAAAACGGGTCTCTCTTGATTGCAACTTTGCAGCCAAGATTTCAGATCTTGCACAACTTGAGCACCTCGAGGGCACCGTCGCCCATTGTCAACTTGGCGTGGCACGCTTCGTCTCCGCGCCAAAAATCGGACATGTTGGCGGTGCAGACCAACGACGGCGATCTTCGGGTCTGGAGCGTGGCGAAGTCTTCGAACGGCGATGACCCGGCCAAGGTGGTAAGGATTCTGAAGCGCACAGATAACTTCCAGAACGGACCCAACTGGATGGGCTGGTCGAAAAATGGCCGCATTATCCAGTACTCAGAGAAGTAAGTACACATACGCACACCTACTACGCGCGCGCTTAGCCACATGATCACTGACATCACTCGCCACAGTGAGACTCTCTCATGGGATGTTCGAACCAAACACGTCACCTATGACAGCATACCGACACTTGAACATGTGCGCGGTCTCGCCGTGTACGGTCCTGGCGCCAGCTTGTTCACGTTGGGTGCCAACAATACTGTCCAGCAGTTTGACCTCAACACCCCGTCCTTGATGGTGGCCAACGTGCAGCACCCTGCTAACCTCCTGCCCCCGTCACCCCCAGTCTCCATTGAAGAGCAGGTCGAGCAAGGGATCGTCGTCATTGCCAATGACTCTGATTCGGTATCGGTTCCAATCACATCTGAAGTATCCGAGAGCGATGAAGATCACATGTCGCCATTGGCAAGGATTGCTCGTGGGGCTGACATAGCCAGCGATGCATACGATCAAGACCGCTACATGACTGCAAGCCCGGTGTCATCAAAGAGCCAGGCCTCGACTTTGTCAAAGTCGTCGGCTGGTTCCAGCACTCGGGGGCGACAGGCGCCGTCTCAGGCACCGTCGACCATGTCCCGTGGAATGACGGAAAACACCTACATCTCTACCGGTTCTACCGGTTCCTCGATGCAGTCTTCCGTCATGCCTCCCTATGGAGACAAGGATGCCTACTCAATCAGCAGTGTCAGCTCAGCATCCATCACCTCATCTTCGCATGCGTCCCGTCGCCATCGACCCTCGCGTTTGAGAAATGAGGTTCCGAGAAGCCCTGATGACAACAAAGTTCACGATCTCTTCAAATTCACTCGCAGCAGGCTCCACGATGTTCCTTACAAGCGAACGCCGCTGGCTGACCAGACACGATTGACCAATGAAGACCTCAGGAGACAAATGCTCAGCATCATTTTTGGCTGGAACAAGGAGATCCAGGATCTTGTGAGGGATGAAATGGCTAGACATCCAAATGGTTCGTCAGCTCGGATTCTTCTGGCTAAATGGCTTGGTGATATCGATTCTGATATCATGACTGCCTCGTCGGAGAATATGACATCGTCTGACTGGATGTTACTTGCTCTGAGTGGCATTGGTGGTCAGGCCTCTCAGCACAAACTCGGTCGAGCTTATGTGCAGAGACTTCTGGAGAGCGGCGACATCCACGCGGCTGCGACTATCATGATTGGCATGGGTGACCAGAATGACGCAATCGAGATTTACGTCTCTCACAAGCGCTTCATGGAAGCACTGATCTTGCTTTGTCTCTTTTACCCCAACGTCTGGGAGCGCCAGTCTCAGATCATCAAGAAATGGGGCGAATTTGCAGTCTTGCACGGTCAGCAGCAGTTGGCCATCCGTTGGTACGTGTCTATCACCCACTTCTATGAACTTCAAAGCTAACTCGTTATTTAACAGCTTCGCTTGTACTGGACAAGAGTCCACAGAACCGTGGACGTCTCCTTCGGCAATTCAAGTGACCTTCCAGAGCATGGACGCCACGATCCCCGAAGTTCTGAGTCCTCCGCTGTCGCCCCCTGGAATCAACCTTGGGCCGCAAAGGAGCATTGCCAAAACCTCTGCCCTGAAGCTCATCACCTCTTTTGGTGATCAGGGTACAAAGTCCAAGTTCTTCGCCGCTGGCGACGGTGGGCAGACCCCAATTGCGGCTGGCGTCACTCCGATCGCCGAATCTGCAGTTTCACCCGGCGGTCGCGATCCCACCACAGCGCTCCTCAAGCCATCTTCCCGAAGCGCCTACAATACTCCTGCCTCAGCACGTGCAGTGACCCCGGGAGGTTTCGGGCGGCCCCGTCTACCATCAATTGGTGAGGTTCGGGTCGAAGTTCCGGTACTCAAGCCTCAAGAGGCTCGTGGGGAACGCGGTCATTCAAGAAAGCCTTCGTTCGAGGACCACCAGATGACTACTGGACTGTCTGTGGCTCGTGCCTCGACCGCAAGCCCCATGATGATGCGAGAGCACCGCAAAAAGGGTCACCCACCCCCATCGCCCTCGCCAGAATCTTTCGCTGCCTTGATGGCCTCTGGACGCTCTAGTCGCAACGGCGCCCGCGACAGAGTGCCGGACGGCATCGACTTGAAGCTTCAGTCCATGGACGATGCTATGGGAAGTGACCTAACCTCGCCTGAGCAGTCTGTCACGTCCTCGACGCGCTTCCACTGGCCATCGCGAAGGCGAGGTCCTGGATCGGTCGCAAGTTCTGTTACCTCTAGTTCGAGCGCTGGGCGAAGTCTTCGTAGCGGCCATGGCACCCGGGCAGTCAACAACTACATCTCCAGCTTGGATGCCGCCCCCAGCTCATCGAGGAGGCACCGCAGTCGTGACAGCAGCCGACCTCGCCACGATGACCGCCAGACTCGTAGTCGTGACAGCAGCAGAAACCGCAAGGACCATCGCGCATCTTCTGGCGACCGCGGCCGCGGCACTGTTCGAAACTACACTCCAAAGCCCGCCAAACGCTCTCCTACTTCTCCCCTTCCAATGTCCCCGGAGGATTTGCTTAATCTGAGCACCCCGCGTGTCAATGAAGGAATCGTCGGCAACGAGTCCGTGATCCCCTTGCAACTCGACAGTTTCGAGCCGCCTACCGTTCGCAAATCGAGCCAGATTCGTGTTTCGAGCAGGCCGTCCAGCCGAGGTCGCAAGAGAAGCAATGAGAGAAGACCGCCCGCTCTGGAGCTGCGTGGCAGGAGCAAGAGTCGCGGAGACGGCTCAGTCACTCGCTCGCCATCTTCGCCACTGCCCATGTCCAGCCAGGCTGCCCAATTCTACGGGGCCTCGGACGATGAAGAAGACTACAGGGCTGCGGTCGAGGCCCAGGAGCTGTTCCGAGCCAAGCACAACGGGAGTCGCGGTGCAAGAGAGCCCGCGTCTCCAGCCGTCTCCCGGGCTCGAGACGGTTCCGTGCCCCAACGCAGGCGAACCAAGACGCCTGCTCTCGAGGACGTTCAAGTAGCAATCACGCCGCCCCCACAAGTCATTTCGGAAGTGTCTGAGCCCGTACGGAGCGGTGACCTGAGGCAGATTCTAAACGAGAGACAACTCAAGAAGGAGGCTGCAGCTCGTGAGCTCGAAGAGCGGCGGATGTCTCTTGCTCGGAGGCCTTCGGCTCCTCCAATCCCCCATCCAGATGAGCTGTCTCCCATCAGTTCGCGCCCCCCAACGGCATTTGAACTTCCGCAGACGACCTTCTCGCCGCAAGACCTTCCTCAAAGAAGCCAGACGGCCGACTTTGCCAGAACTTCCTCATACGCACGGACAGGAAACCGACCTTTTATCGGGCTCCCAGCAACGCCCAAGGCGATGAGGCTTCAATTTGACAGCCATGGCGTTGGGAAGCCCCATGTTCCTCCGATTCCCATGGCCTACGTCAGGACGTCGCCCTCATCCTCCGCCCAGCCATCTCCGGACAAGCTGCCGGCCACCCCTGAGAAATCACCCCAGTCCGCCCAGCCAGAGTCCCTCATGACTCTGCTGCCTTCGACAGTCTATTCCCCTCCAATGCGCCCCAGCATTGACAGATGCATGTCGGCGCCCATCCCAGAGGAGGCTGCAGGCTCGACCGGATCTCCAATGCGTCCCTCGCAGCCATCCAGCAGACAAGGACGAAGAGGCTCCGTCTCTCGCAAGATGAGCGTCCCAGATGCCCACATTCCCGGCAGAGGCATCGACGAAATCCTCAGTGCTCCGCGACACTCACGACAGGCATCCCGCGACGACCAGATGCCGCCTCCTCCTCCTCCGCCTCCGATTCTGAGAGAGCTGCAGCACTTGGCGACGCCTCCTCCACCGCCGCCTGCCCCCCTACCTGGCATGCGTCCTCAGGTCCTCGGCAGCGCCGGCTCTGGCACCATTGAGATTGTCATGGACGAGGACGAGCACAGTGACAGCTCTGCACCCCGCCCTGCAGCCATCCCAGTTGCAGCGCCCGTCAGCGAGGCCACTGTGCCCATCATTGCGCCTCCAGCTCCCCGAAGTCAGAGCCACGCGCGCGGTCGCAGCATCTCGGACAAGGACAACAGCATCGCTGGGCGTATCAGCCGTGCCACTGAGCGCATGCGGTCGGCGAGCCGTGGCCGTAGCAACTCAATTCTCGGCAGCCGCACCAAGTCTCCTGAACAGACTTCGCCTTATGAGAGCCTGCTGCCTCCTGTAAGCTACAAGGCCCCGATCCAAGAGCAGCAGCAGCCCCGGGAACCCCAGATGATCGAGAGACACCCCCGCGAGGTGAGAGCAGCCTACCAGCAGCAGCAACAGCAACAACAACAATACACGATAGGAGTCCACGAAGGCGAGATGTTTTAGATGTTTTCCTTTCAACAAAAAAATACACGACTTTGTTTTTTTCTCTTTCCAATTTTTACACGCACCTATGCATGGCGTCGGCGTATTTTCTTCATAACTTTTTTGCATTCATTCTGTTCTACACACGGCCGATTGATACCACTTCTTTTTGTTTTTTTTCTCGACGACTTGGTACGGAAAACAAAACGTCCAAAACTACAGTTATATACACTGCCTCAAGACTGTTTTACGACGAGGGCAGAGATTTACACTGGAAAGCCAACAGCATTTCTCCCCAACGCAGACGGCAGGATTCATGACATTGGCTCATTCATCTTCCATTTTAGACCTGTACACTTCGCATCTATCCTTAACCAGAATGCTCTCGCAGGAGGGGACAGGGTGGCATGGGATGCACTCTGATCGCGAGAACATGTAATCATTTGTGGATTTTCAAATTTACTTCCAATAGTCCGGGGCGCCACACGGCGAGATGGAAGGATTCCAGGGAGAGAGGAGGGCTTGTACAGAAATTGCGACAGGGACTCCGGCGGCAGCGCATGGAAAAATGAGAAGAAGACGAGAGACGGGAAAGGGAAAGAAAGCACACGCTCTAGGTATTCGGGGGATTGGGAATGTGTTCACGACCAAACTTTTTACAGCGCTGCCTCACGGCACCTTGTCTACGACCCGAATGATGGGAGGTTTATGTCAATGGTTGTTTTGGTGGTATCCGGTTTTACTTTAGGTAGTCACGAAATTAAGAATAATTCAGAAGATATATCAGCGTCTGGTAATATACGTGACACCTGGGAATACACGCAAAATATACACGTTGCAGCACAAGAGAAGCATTGTCAAAAAGAAGTCAAACCAAGCAAGACGCTCACTTGCTGTTGATTTTGCAGTTAAGAAGACCGACAGCAAAATCCAATGTCAAATAGAGATGCGAGAGATGACGATAATGCATGCATGTGGTTGAAAAAAAGGCAAAAAATAAGCGGAGTTGACAACTCCATCTCAACCCACCAGTCCAAGTCCCCGAGCGAACGTGATCCAACACGCCATGCGACGGGGGAGATGCTCTGCTGAGTAAAGCCTCCCTGAAGCGTATTCTCCATTTCCTAAGGCATCCCAATCAACACGAGCTACCTACGCGGATGGGACACCACCGCAGCATTCGCGCTGGGCGAAGCAATCGGGGGATCTGACGGAATTGAACGTGGCGGGCTGAGAAGAACAAGTGCCTTCTAACCAGTTAGACCATTACAGTCGAGAAAATTGCTTGCTAATTAGGTATAAGAAGTAGGGCGGGAAACCGCCGGGGTTTAGCCTTGGAGCCGCCGCAATTCTCCCCTAGCAGCTACAGAGTACGATAGCGATAAGCAGGGGAGCATTCAATTGGCGTCGTACGGTACTCTGTATCGCGTAAAGTGCTTGGCTGGTACTCTGTAGCTCAAGCTGAGCTGCGCTGCGCTTTACTTTGACATCTCTTTCTCTCTTTCCAGACTTCAGCAATTGTTTTTCCCCCAATTCTCTGTATAATGCCATTTCTGATACGTCGCAATCCCAGAGGTCTGAAGAACAGCCTAAAGACAAGACCTTGAACAGCTGCAAGAAAGACGCCGACAGCACGAACCGCCCATACTCCCAGACGACACGCCGCCTAAGGCCTCCTGAGAGCGCCCGCCCCAGAACAGATTCGAAGCTGCTTGCTGCTGCACCGGCCTCCATCGAGAACATCCACTTATATACATCGCACGAGAGAGAGGGAAAAGGAAGCAGGAAAACAGAAGAATGCTCACCACGGCGCCGCGCCTACACATCCGGCGGCCCTCGCCCACGACGACCGAGTTCACCGTGTCGACGCTGCCGGCGCCGCAGACGGTGCCTCTCCGGCTGCTGCTGGGCCTCGTGGGCCTGGCGCGCGTGCTGCTGGCCCTGTCGACGCTGCTTCTGCTCTACGCGGCCTGGTGCCTGTCGCCGTACAGCACCGCGCCGCCTCCGTACAGCGCCGACGCCCTCCCCCGCCCCGCCGAGCTCGTCTCCTTCGACCTGGTCCTGTACCTGCTGCACCGGAGCCTGGCGGCGACGGCGGCGGGCCGCCTGGCCGTCGCCGCCGCGGCCGCCGCGCCCTCGTGGGTCCTGCTGCCCGGCTGCGCCGCCGCCCTGTACGCCGCCGCGCGCCGCCTGCACGTCACCGAGTCGCTGCTGGTGCTGCGCGGCCTGGGCATCCAGACGTCGAGCTCCGGGCACACGGTGCTCGGCGGGCCCGCCACGCGCTTCATCCCCACGGAGAAGATCCGCGACGTGCTCATCAACGAGGCCTTCCTCGGCTTCGAGGTCCGCTACTACCTGGCCGTCGTCGTCGAGGGCGAGGACGAGGTCGTCGTCGTCTTCCCCAAGCTCCTGCCCCGCCGCGACGCCGTCGAGCGCGTCTGGAGGGCCGTCCGGAGTTGTCTGTTCGAGGTCCGGCAGAAGAAGGCCGTCGACGGCGGTAGTAAAGAGAGAAATGGGTCCGCTTTGGGGTAATATATATATGTATGGCTTGCGGAAATGCGTCACGGAGCGTCTCGTCTTATTATGATACCCAAAATCAAGAAAGCTTGAATTTTTATATATGTGCTGTCCTTTTCTCTACATGTTGTAAGATGGGTATCATTCTCCTGTATCTTTTTATTCGCCGTGACAGAATCGCATATACAAGTGACGTGACAAGATATGACATGGCATGACGTATATATCCATCAATCTCCTGATTCCTCCTCTGCTTCGGCAGCGGCGGAGGCGGCATTCCTCTTGAGGGCGGCCCCCTTGTTCCGCTCCTCCCTCCAGTGGGTGGCGCTCTTGTAGCCCCTGCGCTTGGCCTCCTTCTCGTACGTGTCCTCGGGCAACGGCAGCTTGGACTTGTGCAGCATGGGCTGGTACCGGCCGACGAGGCGCTCCCGGTCGCCGCCCTCGAACATGCGCTGGCTGAGGGCCACGTGCGGCGGCGCGCGGGGGTCCCTCCTCTTCTCGATGTCGGCGAGCCCGGCCACGACGCCCAGCAGCTGGCCCGACAGGATCTCGTCCATCTTGCGCTCCCGCCAGAACTCCCACATGTCGTCGACGAGCCCGAACGCCCCGTGCTTGTTCAGCGGGCTGTCCTCGCCCAGGTAGACCCAGTCGAGCGCGTCCCTGCGCTCCGGGTCGCCCGGCCGCGGGAAGAAGCAGTCCCACAGCACCAGCGGGAACTCGCTGGCCAGGACGTAGTTGGGCCGCCGCGGCTGCGACCGGTAGTCGAGGAGCTGGTCGATGATCTCGGGCGCCTCGAGGCCCTGCCCGACCGTGAAGATGACGGCCACCATGCACCGGATCTGGTGCCACAGGAACGCCGAGCCGCGGACGTGGAAGTAGTAGACCTTGGGGCACCGCGCGCCCTCGGCCACGCCCGTCCCCGCCGTCTGGTCGGACGCCGGCCGGAACTCGGGCTGGCCCAGGTACGGCAGCGCCGCCCCGGCGTCCTCGACCTCGACGATGTCGCACTCGAAGATCTTGCGCTCAAAGTTGGTGATGAGCTTGCTCGGGTCGATCTTGCAAAAGTTGCGAAAGTCGTGCGCGCCCTCGAACTTCTTGGCCGCCCGGCGCATGGCGCCAATGTCGAGCCAGCCGTCCTTGACCTTGGCCGTCGACTTGGGGTTCTCCAGGCTCTGCGGGACGGGGGAGTAGGCCGGCTGCGTGAAGAAGTACCGGTACTGCCTCTCTCTGCAGTCGTGGCGCGCCGAAAAGTCGGCCGGCAACGACGGGCACCACGCCAGGATGCGAATGTCGGACGGCAGCAGGCGGTTCAGGATTTTGCAGTACTGGATCTCGTCCTTGAAGTCGTCAAAGGGTTTCTCCTCGGCCACTTCCTGATCCTCCACCTCAGATCCAGTCTCTTGGTTGTCCTTTTCTGTGGCCTCTCCCGCTTGGCCCTTCTGCTTGGGCAGTGGACGATTACTCCTGACGCGGACACCGATGACCTGGCCGAAGGCGCTCACGCCACGATCCGTGCGGCCGCACTTGCTATACTCCCAGTCGTCCCACCGCACCTCCTCCGGCTTCTCGGGCATGATGAGGCAGCTCTTGACCAGGGCCTTCCAGAGCTCCTCCTCAATGGTCGACAGGGCCGAGCTGGCCTGGAACTCGAAGCCGCCGTAGTTCTTTCCAATGTAGGCGAGCTTGAAGGCGACCAGGCGAGTCGTGTACTTGGACGGGTCGATCTTCTTGTCCGTCTTCTTCTTCTTGGGCTTCAGCCCGCGGCCATCGTTGGTGTCGTCGGGGCCTGGTTCTTGTGATGCCGCCGCCGCCGCCGCCACCGCCGCCGCCGCGGGCTGCTCCGTCACCTGAGACGAAGCAGCATTGCTCCGCTCCGCCTCTAGTTCCTGCACCCTCTTGATGAGTGCCTCCTTGGTCCAGCGGAGGTAGTCCATCTTCAAGGCCCTGGCCTGCACCTCCACGGCTCGCACACGTGATGCGTGTGTGATCAGGCGGCTCTGGCAGCAAATTTTCGCCGAGAGGTGAGACCGGATGGTGAAGCGGCACAAATTGGAGGGCCGGTAGCTGCTGATAGTTTTACTGAGAAAACTCATGCATGCCAGTTTTCCAATCACGGCTTGTCGACTTCCTCCTCGGCTGTTGTATGACTCCAAAAGCTAAAAGTGTATGATATACTGCCCAAGTATGAAAACCGTGCAAAAGTGTGGCAGCGCCTAAGCTGCAGTAGCTACAGAGGTTCTAGTTCCGCCCCGCCTCAAGGTTAGGCAGGTCCAGTACCTAGTGAGCGCTGGCCAGTATTTGCGCTACTACATATTGCTATTACACCCTACTATCACTGTTATCGGCAGCAATCATGGATTGATGGTAATAAACATCACTCGACATCTCTCATCTCCCCTTTCATTCAATATCAATTTTGCTGGTCTTCTCACATACATTTTCAAAGGATCGCCATGGAAGACTTACTGCCAGTCAAAATCCTGCTCCTCGGGGATGCCCGGGTCGGCAAGTCTACATTTCTGGCGTGCGTTCCAAAGGGCACAAGTTCTAGGGAAACGACTTTTTCTAACATGATCGCATTCTAGCCGGATGAGCAAAGGGGCCAGCGCACTCGAGGGCAATATGAACGTCGATCTTTTGCGTGACATGGACCAGCCCTTTATTTTCGAGGCGAGAAACAAGAGAGGTGGTTACCGCTTGGAGTTTTATGATACTTCGAGCCCTGAAAACTGGCGGTTGCTTGAGCCAGATATGGTCATCATTTGCTACGATATCAGCCAGCGGCTGAGCCTCATCAACATGCAAAGAGTTGTAAGTGACCCGTGACTGTCTTCTGTCTCTCCGTTCGAGAGCCATCCACTCCTTCTTCCGCGGCGTTGACACGTCTTGTTACCAGTGGATCAAAGAGGTTCGCACAACCTTCCAAGCAGAATCCAGGCTGCCTCTTCTCGTCTTGGGTCTGAAGAGAGACCTGAGGTCGGAGCAAGATCCCAATGGCGTCATCTACCCGCAGGAAGCGTACAGGGTAGCGCAGGAGATGAGAGCAGACAAATACGCCGAATGCTCAGCCACCACGGGCGAGCTGTTCAAGCTGGCCTTTGAGGAGATCTTCAGTACGGCGATGAAGACCACGACCGCGGCGGGAGGGCAGAGCGAGGGCGGCTGCGTGGCAATGTGAGCACCGCACTCGACGGTTGAGTTTCAACGCGCAGGCGGGGGGGCATGCAAGTATTTTCATCTTTGCGATGGAAACCCGAACACTTCATGTGCTGGAAATGGTGCCGCTGCGTTTCAGTCGGTGTCTTTATCGGTCTTCCGTTGTCTCCATTACATCCCGCTGATCCTCCTCGGCGCCTCCCTCCTCCTCCGGGAACTGTCCAAGCACCTCTGCGATGCCGGCAGAGATATCTTCTTGCTGCTCCGGCCCGAAGCGAACCTCCATGTCCTCAATGACAGTGTTCAATGCCACGGGGTTGGTCGGGCGCATGTTGAGGATCATGATCATCTCACCCTTGGTGATTTCATAGGGCCTCAGCCTTTCCAGCAGCCTGGAGATGGACGTCTCATCATATGCCGACGGCTTCTGGCTCAGCGGGCCAGGGTGAGTCTCAAAATATTGAAGAAGCTAGGATAAAAACAGCATCAGCAAAAAAATTGCTGCAATAATAAAAGCCATTCCTACGACACAGTAAGACATGATCATATTTACTAACCTCTCTCCGCAATGTCTCCAGGTTACCTGGGCCCCTGCGTTTTTGGTCCTGATACTCTTTGGCCTGCTTCTGGAGGAAGTGGTAGACCTCGACGTTGGTCAGTGTGGCATTCTGAGCCTCCAAGATCCTCATCTTGGCCCTTGGTGCTCAAGGTGCTGGGCCAGGTCTCCGGGTGCGTTTGGTTCAGATGCTGGATGACGACAAAGAGCGGTGACAAGATTCCGATATTTTCCCTTGAGAGATCGACCGTGCGGGTGGGTGTGTGTGTGTGATTTTCGGGACCCGAACAATGTCTCCAACTGCGACTCCCAGAGCTTCTGCTGTGCGATTGTGTCACAGCAGAGGTTTGGCGCAGGGTCCAGCAGCCTAACAAGCTGCTGCAAAGCCGTGCGTGTGTCTGATGTCTGGTGTCTGGCTGGCGTAGCTCGTACAGGTGGCTTATGCGCTGGTACGTCTCGAGGCCGGCTGGCTAATGTACTGCTGGCTGGCTTGGTGGGTGCTGGATGTTCATTCATCC
This sequence comes from Pestalotiopsis sp. JCM 9685, assembly GCA_001599175.1. Taxonomy (NCBI): domain Eukaryota; kingdom Fungi; phylum Ascomycota; class Sordariomycetes; order Amphisphaeriales; family Sporocadaceae; genus Pestalotiopsis; species Pestalotiopsis sp. JCM 9685. Next base: position 4,205,516 of record BCGF01000003.1, read on the forward strand.
ACTGAGAAAACCCCAACTCAGGCGATCGATTACTGGTCCGAATTCGGGAAATTTTTTTCTTCTCACTTTCAAAGTGGTAAATTGGGGATTGGATATTGACAGGCTGCCACTGGTTGGCTAGCTGGGGGCTCCTCTATGGGGGAAAACCCTTCTTCGCTTCGGGGCTTGTCACAGCCATGTGGGGGAAGAGTTTTTGAGCGACCAGCCTGAATCTGATCAGCAGTAAGGACTTTGGGGTCACACTGGCAACAAAGACACTGGTCAGCCCTGAGAAATTGATGTATTAATGCATTGGTCTGTTATATATGTACCACTCAAATTACCCTGAAAATAGTATAGAAGAAAGAGGCGCAGGTACATGTATTCGTACCTACTGTAATGTAGTGTATTTTTATTTATTCATTCTTGAGGTGTTGTATTGACCGCCCCAATTACGGGGTAGTGTATTCAAAGCCTTGTACTGTATCCGACCTGGGCTCACATGCAAATGAACCTGGTTTCACCAGTCAGGTAGCTACACCGACCAAATCTTGTGACGACATCTTGTACAATGGTGAAGTTGCGAAATATATCAAAGTCAAAGTTCATATATCCCATTGAGAGCGATGCAGAATGGTCGATTGCCATAACCAACTGTGCCTGATGTCGGTAACTGTAATGCAATGTACCAGGTAGTTTCCTGTCGCGAGACTTGGTTACCTTACCTTAGGTTTAGGTGAGTTATTAGTCTCGCATAGGGCATTGCATCATGGCGTGCAGGTGGTGCAAATCGCTGATCGACGCGCTGGCATTCGCCAATCCCCAACGCATCTTTAGGCTCTTTTGGGCAATCCTGACCCCTCATATTATTACCTTACTGTTCCAAAGAGGCCTCTGCTACCCCACTAAGCGCGACACAAAAATCTTTTCCCCACACCATTGTCTTGTGCCTTGAGGTAAGAGGGAGAGAGAAAAAAAATATTCAACCGCGAGAGTCAGGACCAGGCCCCAACCCAGAGCTCTTTCTTCCCTCTAGGACCAGCTCCTAGGACCCTCACTGACGGCGTCCGTGGTTGGGTTTTTCGTGGTCCTTTTTTTCTTCTTGAGCTTCCTTGGATCTACTCCATACAAACCTCTTCTCCTTGTGGAATTTTTCTCACGCAACCATCATCCTGCAGTCTGGAACCCTGGAAACGCAGGTCATGGCTTATCTGTAACAATCTGCCTTTTCCGACGTCACACTGCCCGCCGCGCCTTGAGCATTCTCTGACAGCTTCCCCAAAACTTCGCTTTTCGCCGGCAAAGCAAAGACGCCTTTCCGATCCCTGGTTGTCTTGGACTTAAAAAAAAAGCTACCCTCGGCTCTCTTTGTGCCGCCGCACCACCCTCCGTGACCGGGCGCCTACATCGCGAAATTTTTATTTTATTTTTTTGCGCTCAAATCGCATCCGGCCAGTCACTCTTCGGAGAGCCGCCGAGAGACCACTGCTCAAGGTCTCCAACCGCCCCAAGTGCATACGGAAGATTCGAGAGAGCATATTTGCACAGCGGCAGCACTTGATTGTCCTGCTTTCTAACTCTAACTGGCACCGCTTGGCTCCAGTCTCCCCCGCAGATCCCGTCTTTATCCTCTCGACTAGAACCCCACCAACACAACTATCTGCAAGCCAAGTCTCATAGTCACGCGACAACATGGTGCGCAACATCGTCGTCCTCGGTGGAAACTCCCACCCGGCACTCGTCGACAGTGTCTGCGCCATCCTGGGTGTGCCCCAGTGCCAGAGGATCCTTGGAAGCTTCTCTGTTGGAGAGAGTCGCTGCGAGATCAAGGATTCCGTGCGCGGCAAGGATGTCTACATTATCCAATCCGGCGGTGGAAAGGTCAACGACCATTTCATAGATCTCTGCATCATGATCTCGGCCTGCAAGACGGGCTCCGCCAAGAGAGTCACCGCAGTCATGCCACTCTTCCCCTACTCGAGGCAACCAGATCTTCCCTACAACAAAGCCGGCGCTCCCTTGTCGAAACAGCCTTCCACCTTGTCCAACGGCTACACCTTCGAGAGCGTCCCTGCCACGCCTGCCCCCGGAATTCCCAAGAGTGTTGGACTTACCAATGGCATGGACGGCCTCAACAACAAGCTCGGCAAGGCAAATATCTCCGAGGCCAACGGCACTAGCACTCCAGCAGTTGTCAAGAGTGGCGACAGCTACTTCAAGCGCCCCGATCTTCCCAATGTCCCATCGACGCCTGCCGCCACCTTCACGACACATGACTACGAGAAGAAGCCTCTGATGAACTTCGTACCGAAACCAGGTTACAAGCAATGGGTAGCTCAGGCTGGAACGCTTGTCGCCGACCTATTGACTTGCTCTGGTGCCGACCACATCATCACACTCGACCTACACGACCCGCAATACCAGGGATTCTTCGATGTTCCTGTAGACAACCTCTACGGAAGGCCCATGCTCAAGCAGTACATCAAGCGTACCATTCCCAACTTCAAGGATGCCATAGTAGTGAGTCCAGATGCCGGCGGTGCCAAGAGGGCGTCCGCGATTGCGGACGCCTTGAAAATGGATTTCGCCCTGATCCACAAGGTAATGTGCTCGTTTTCATATGCGTGTTCTACTCCTAAGCCTATTCAGGAACGTCGTCCTACCAAGATCACGGACCGCCAAAACGCCACCATGATGCTTGTTGGAGATGTCGCCAACAAGGTGTGCGTCCTGGTCGATGACTTGGCCGACACGTCCAACACCATTACGAGAGCTGCCAAGCTCCTCAAGAAGGAGGGCGCCACCATGGTCTACGCTCTCATAACCCACGGCGTCCTCAGTGGCGATGCCATCCAGCGCATCAACGAATCGGCCATCGACAAGCTCGTCGTCACCAACTCAGTCCCCCAAGAGGAGCACAAGCGGTTGTGTCCCAAGCTCGAGGTCCTGGATATCGGCCCGGCCTTTGCAGAAGCTATCCGCCGCGTCCACCACGGCGAGTCCATCAGCGTTCTGTTTCAAAACGAGTAAGACCATGACTCGACCTTGTTTGCAGCATTCGATATTTGCATTCCTCCGTTCAAGAGGGCGGCGTTTCGAGCAATACTAGTAAGGGGGGCTCTCGTTGACGGGTGGCTGCCAATCTTGCTATCGTGCATACTATCAAAATTCCGGCGTTCCAGAGGTTCCGTCTTATTTTTTCATTTTGGGTTCATTCGCATATGACTTTGCACAAAAGTCTGTATAAGCCATTTTCCCTCTCAGGCCCATGGTTTGGTCTTCACAAACGGAGAGGTCCACTTGGTAAACTCTAGACATATAGAAAACAGTCCGCCCGGGTCTGCTTTCCATTGCATATTGGTGAAAACTCGGAGAACAGTAGATCTTGCATTTGCGACTGTCGCACTTTGGTGCTAAAAGCCGCAACTCTTGTACCACTCTTGTGTGACGGCCCCGAATGTCCGCCTGGATTATATTCCTCGCGTCGATATTGTACGAAGAAAACTTACGAAAATAAATAAAAACATGGAAGTAATATCTTGACAATACGTACATGTGAAGTGATTTAATGACTTCCACTCGAGCACATCCTCCCATCGTCCCAGATGATCATGTCAAGACCAATTGGGAGCAAACAGCGTATTATACTGAGCCTCTGTTTACATACACGATTATACAAGTCGTGTTTGCAGGTGGTCTTCAAGTAAAAGCTGAGCCGTGAGGGAAATCGCAATGCCGAGGACAAGAACGGGTCTAACCGAGATCCAAGGGAAAAATAGACACCATTCATCTTCCCACAGCCTGGAATCAAGTTTATTTACTGCATACCATAAGACAAACCGGCACGTAAGTGGATTGGAGTATACTGAGACACTGGAATGAGGTAAGACAAAAATGCCCCGCAATACGTCAGTCCCGTAACGTCTCCGATGCAGGCGCGATAAGGCAAAGAAAATAGCTTATCGCAACGTTCTTGCCCGGCGGGACATTGGTGTATTCCGCCCGACCTACACGATACATCAATACAACCCGCCCTTTTTGATTACAAACACAATCTTCTAATTAGCCAGTCTCACATCTTGCGAGCTGCATCTCAATCGATATATTCTCCGAGATCTGGACGTCAGCCGGTGCCCATCATCGTCCAGTTCCTTCCCATTATTCCGCAAACTACCGAGGAAAATAACGAGATATATCAACCCCGCAACCACCTGCCATAGCCACCTACTACAGCAACCGAGAAAGCCAGCGCCCGCCATGTCGACCACGGAACCCGAGGGGCCGGCGGCGGCAACCTCTCCTTCTTCTTCTTCGCCATCGGGCGGCCTTGCGCTCACGGCCCTGACGCCCCTCAAGCCAGACCTGTACGAGCGCGCCTGGGCCTCGATACCGCACCCGACGCTGCCCCTCATCGCGACGGCCCACCAAAAGGCCGTCACCGTCTTCTCCCTCTCGACGCTCTCGTCGCACAGCACGCTGACCGGGGGCCACACGCGGTCCGTCCGCTCCGTCGCCTGGAAGCCCAACCTCGGCCCCGGCAAGCTGTGCCTGGTCTCGGGCAGCTTCGACTCGACGGCGGGGCTCTGGCGCTGGGAGGGCCCCTCGGCGGACGAGGGGGGCAGCCTCGAGACCGAGGTGACGGCCAGGGGAGGAGGAGGCGCAGCAGACGACTCGGGCGACGACGCCGACGACAAGGACTGGGAGTTCACGCTGGTGCTCGAGGGCCACGACTCCGAGGTCAAGTCGGTCGTCTTCTCGCCGTCGGGGCAGTACCTGGCGACGTGCAGCCGGGACAAGTCGGTGTGGATCTGGGAGGACGTTGGGGTGACCGAGGCCGACGACGAGTGGGAGACGGTTGCGGTGCTCAACGAGCACGAGGGCGACGTCAAGGCCGTGGCCTGGTGCCCCGAGACCAACCGGTCCAACAAGGGCCGGTACTCGTCCGACGTGCTCGCCAGCGCCAGCTACGATGACACGGTCCGCGTCTGGCGCGAGGACGGCGACGGCGAGTGGGTCTGCGTCGCCGTCCTCGAGGGCCACGCGGGCACCGTCTGGGGCGTCCAGTGGGAGCAGCGGCCCCGGCCCGACGGCCGCTTCCCGCGCCTACTCACCTGGAGCGCCGACTGCACCGTCCGCGTGTGGACGCTGCACGAGGAGTCGGACAAGGACGAGGAGGGCGCCCAAGACCCGCCGCAGCACGCCTGGGGCGGCCTGGGCGGCATCCCCAACACCATGCGCCGCTCGCTCAAGGAGGAGTGGTCGTGCACGGCCGTCCTGCCCAAGGCGCACACGCGCGACATCTACTCGGCGGCGTGGAGCGCAGAGTCGGGCCTCGTGGCCACCACGGGCAGCGACGGCGTGGTGGCCGTGTACCGCGAGGGCGACAGCAGTTCCGCCAGCGACGCGCACACCGCAGCAACAACGACAGATGCCGAGGCGGCCGCGGAGCTGGACGGGGATGTGCACATGACCAACGGGTCCGCCGGGGAGGAGAGCAGCAAGGCGCAGGCCTCGCCGTGGCATATAGTCGCGACGACGCCCAACGCCCACGGCCCCTACGAGATCAACCACGTCACCTGGTGCAAGCGCTTCGACCCCGGCTGCCCGCCCGAGAGGAGGGGCGTCGAGGAGATGCTGGTCACGACGGGAGACGACGGCATCGTGCGGCCCTGGCAGTTATCGTAATGTGACGGCTCCGGATAAATGAGCAGGGAGCAAAAGCTACCAGACTGGCCGGGCTCACTTGTAAATAAGAAGAAAGAATTGACACACCATTGGGCCATGGAAGACACCAAAATGTTGAATACCACCATATAATCGCCCAGAATGAAACTACGAGCCTCGAAGATCAATTTCATGGAACCGGAGACCAAATGTCGTCTATGGTATTGAGTGCTCCCACATCACAGATTGCCGAAAGCTTTGAACAAGGTGAGATGGGAAAACATTCAGATGTTATATGGGTATACTGTTTCATCCGTGCTGCATAGCATAAGAGTGCAAAACAGCGCCAGGGTATTTTGAGTCCATTGTGAATCTAGCAGTGTCAAAGAAACATGTCACGAAGTTCACGGATATCGTAAAAGAAAAAGAGGACGAAAAATTGTCGAATATGGCTTTTTGACCATGATGCATTATGCTTTTGTTCTTTTCAACGCGGACGTCTAGTCATCCGGTAATGCTGATGTGCCTGTTCTCGCTTCGAGTCTGACCTCGCATTGATATGCAATCCCCATCATTCCAAGTCGCTTTCATTAAACACAGTTGCGCTTATGCCAACGCCCGGTCAAAACTCCGTTTGCAATGCTTGTGATATGTGCAATACCCATCAGCCACCCCGGAAAAATGCAGTCAGATTTTTTTCAGTCCCGTCATGACATGAAAGCCAAAACAAAAATGATGATGTCTCCTAAAGCCGAATAGGAGTGAGGATATCCTTGAAAACCAAAATGTCGAATCATAAAAACTCCGTGTCGTGATATCTTGAACGCCTCGCCAATTTCCAAATACCCTCTTGTCTATCATGGTCGTTATTTGCAATGGGCCTTTTCAGGGTCCTATTGCTGTGGTGTCGAAAGATGAAGATTCCGCTGCCCGGAATGTTTCTATTCGTAATATGGTGCGCCGCCTGCATTTCAAGTCTTGCCATGTCTGGAAAAGACTCAACTTGGTCGACGACCATGTGTAAAGACTCGATGCAGTAGCCCGCGTTTGCTGCTACTAGTCGGTCTCTCATACTGATATGTGTCGCATTTGCAAACATCAGTGTTCGCAATGCCACACGTGATCTTGCGCTCGAGCTCGGCTTCCCAGCCATAGAGATCATCAGGTGACTGTGTGCCGTAAGAACATCCATTGCCAGAGCCCAGACCGGCTACCGTGGTTGAGTCGTAGTGGTTCTCGTCGATTGGAACGTCAAGGAAGCTAGACAGATCGGTGAAGGACGCGAAAGATGTGGGTACCTCATCGACCTTGACCTCGTCCCTGTCGACGTCTTCCAGATAAATTCCAACCTCGGTTTCGGTATCCGTGTCCAGTTCCATGTCACCTGGCTGCATTGGTCCCGCGGTCGACAGACGTGGCGATGGGACGAGACAGTCTGGTGCCATGTTGGCTGGCGTGGGTGGTTGAAACGGAACATTGAAGCTGTCTTGCTCCGTTGTTGGGACTTTGAGGTGTCTCGGCGTCGAGTTGCGGTGTCGTGTTCTCAAGCTTTTGCGGACCAACGGTCGCGTGTGAGAAAAAGTGCCCCCGGCTTTTGCGGCTACATCATCGGCTGCCACCCCATTGAGCGCGTGCGAATATCCACAAGCCCCTGAGGGCATGCCGAACGATATCCTTTGCCCAGGGTGCGGGTCTTCCCAAGATGGCCTCAAATATTCTTGTGGCTCACCGTGGGCAGACAAACCTGGCTGGGGAATATCTGCACTGCAAAGGGTTGCAAATGATGATGTAACCTGTACTTCCTATAAGGAAGCCGGACCGGTGCGAGTTGATGAAAGTGGCTCAGGAGCGGCACTCGTGGGCATATTTGTAGGCTGTGAGTGACGCATTGACCTGTTCTTCTTGCCCAAGCCCAGACGGGCGCCCATCCTCCTCCAGCCGACTCCCGTAAGTGCCCGGTGGAGATTGTTGTTGGGCGGCGTGAATGTGAAGTCCGATGTAGGTGGGGTGGTGGGTGGTGTCATGGGTTCTGCACCAGGTGTGGTGTTTGGGCTGCTGCTGTCGTCGGCGACGAGATCCACTTCCATGTGTTCTGAGCCAACACCTGATCCAGAAGCCGAGCCAGACCCCGAGTTGGATCGGTTGACGACGGGACTGCTTCGACCAAGAAGAAGTGGCAGAAAACTTGTTTTCGGTGATTGAGATCCTTCCTCGGCCGAGTGAATGAGGTCTCTGGGTATCCTTAGTCGCGACCGGCTCTTCCTCTCCCCAACGACTTCTTGGCCATGAGTCTCGACACCAGTGTTGACAACGGATTGGAGGAACGGGTACAGGAGCGAATCGGTCATCAACTCGAGTACGATGCCGACGGCCTCGTTCAGCTCGGAGGGTTCCGGTACCGACGAGTCGGAGCACTCGAGCAGGAGCAGGCGGTCCCGTACGTGAGCAGGCAAGTTTACCTCCCGGTGGCTGTAGGGCATGATGTAGGCCTGCATGATCCTCTGCCATGTAGAGCACACGCTTTCGTCTTCGTCGTCCGTCGCGTGGCCTTGGTTCGTGAAGTGGTTCTCGTAGGCTTTCCGGTACCGATCTGCTTCCACGAGAAACTCGAGTGTTTCCAAACAGTGGTTCTGTGACAAGTATGCAGTAAATGCGCTGAGCGTCCACGGCGGTGGCGCAGCATTGGCCAGGATTTCGCCCAGTGATGGGATCCTGGCGCCGGGTGACGATGTGCGAGGGACCGCCAAGCTGGTTGGCCGCGATCGAGACATGGCCGTCTCCGTGTCCCAGTCCCCGTAAAGTGACGAAGGTGGTGAGATTTCCTTCGTAGAAGAAGTCAAATATGTAGGTGAATTACCGCGTAATTTGGTCCTGCCCATGCTTTCGAAATCCGTGACTGCCCAGAAGGGATGTGAGCAGGAGTTCCTGATGGACAGAGAAGCAGACAGGAGAGGTCCTGCAGTTGCAAATCTGCCCTAATGAAAGCTATTGCTCCATTCAATGACGATGGAGTCCCCGCACAGAATTGCGAAGACGACTTAGAACAGCAGACCTAGTTGCGGATTTGCTGCTTTTCTTCAGGATGGCGCTACCAGCGGAGCTCTTGGTGAACAGCGTATACTTAGTATTATGAAATTCCAAGAGCTAGAGCACGGGACTTGTGATTTTCAAGACACTAGAGCACGGATCGCTGATGTCTCGCGGATGTCTTCTTCCAGAAAGATAGTAGTCGGGTAGCTCGAGTTGCTGTTGAGGCGTGTCGAGCTGAACTCGAACTCAAGAGAGGCAATGTCAGGATGGAATATCAGGCCCCGCAAACCACGAACGACGTTCGAAGAGTAATAATACGAAAGCAGATACGTGACGTAGAGTAATTCGAGTAATTCCCGTCTGTAGAAAACCCGAATCAAGGCGAAGATGCTCCCCACGCACGATAGACAAACAAGAGTTGATTCGATGCGGGGATAATCCGCAAGATTAGCAATCTACCGGGAAAATTGCACCGGAACAGTCGAGGACGGGCTGGCCAGAAATAGAGTTTCGCTTTCTGCGGCAGGGTGCGAAGTGGTGCTAGATAGGCTTTGGTGCTAGAAGTGGGAGAGGTTGCAAGACAGACTTGCTTCCTCATATAGAGTTTCTCCCAGCTCCTTCTCAGAGGCCCGAAAAAGTGGTGTCGTCGATTAGGAATTTGGAAGAAGTAGTGAAATGGAGCGAGCGAGAAGAAGCAACAAAGACGAGCGGCTGAAGCAGTAGAAGTTGGATTTTGATTTTAGGACCAGCCGCGTGGTGGAAAAAGGTGGACAAGGACCAAGGAGTCAGGAATCCAGAGAACCGGGTAGATGGTAGTAGGCAAGTCTGCAGTAAAACCAAGCAGAACGAGCGGGCCGGTCGTGCAATCTGGTGACGAATGTGGAGTGTCGTCAGCGTTAGTTGGACAAGAAGTCACTTTTGGCGTTGGACCAGCGACCACACGATTCTAGCGTTGAAGCGTCGCAAGTTCCGTGGGCGGTGCGATGCTTGGGTTAGCTCAGCAACCAGCGAGTTCGCGAACGAGCGAACGATGCTATGGGTGGGGGAGCGGCTTGTCGAGCGGCCCTTGACGACTTGTAGTCGGTATTTCCAACCCGAGAGATCTAGGCACGCGAGATGCTGCTGGCCTGCTGTCGATAGTCGCGATGGACCGAGACGTTGTCTGGGTGTGCTGTAGGGTTGGTGATGTCGAGAGCCGTCCTCTTACTCGCAGCAGTAGTCGGATGGGGGTCTGTAGGTAGTATGGAGGTATGTATGTATGTATAGAATCGACGGACTGGAGAGAGGAGAACGAAACCAGTACGGAGTAGTGAGTAGGTAGGTAGGTAGTATGTATGTATGTAATGTAGGTTGGGATCTCTGTTTCGTGCAGGACGGAGACAGGCTGATACAAATGAGATGCAGCCAGCACACTGTTTGGACCGCTTGCTGCAGACCAGAGGCAGGGTGTGCGAGAGTCGTGGTTGAAGAAGGGGGGGAAAGTGCAGAGACGCCCAGGATTGGGAGTATGTAAGGTAGGTAGATATCGAAAACATGGACAACCCGGCCGGAGGTTCCATCAGCACCCTAGTCGCACTGTAGGGTACTTGATCGCTTGGAGGACCGAGACTGGGACAGGGGCTCAGGCAGGGGCTGGGTCGACTACCGTGGGATGGATGGGTCGGGTGCAGGGATGGAGATGCTCGTACTGCCGTACAGTGTCGACCAGGCGCGCCGTATAGTCGAGCAAACGGTCATTCCATGTATCTTTTTTTTTTGTCCTCTCTTCCCAGTGCAAACAGTTGCGATTCCCATTCTTCGGCTTCGGCCGCTGGGGGGAAAAGGTAGAGTAGAGGTGTGCGTGTGTCTCGCTGTTGATGCCACGTACCTTGACTAGCGGCTTCCCACGCGCTACTACTGCTATAAGACGCATTCTTTGCACCCTCTGAAATCGTTTGAATTGCTTTGATGGAGGAAGAAGAAGGTTTTCCCAAGTCTTGCTCGCTTACCAACAAGGAAGTATCAAGCGCTGGGCTGAAAGGCGACTTGCCCAACAAGGCGCCTCCCTTCTTTTTTGTTCTTCCTTCTGTGCCACGCTGGAGACCAATCAAGAGAACCTACTTGTTCTTGCAGGTGAGGTGAGCAACAGGAAAAGGACCTTCAGCAGGCTTCTGGAATGGGTACAGAATGTTCCCCAGCGCTTCCGCACGGTCTTTGTCGGACAAGCAGGCCTGGGAACAAGGAGGCTGCCTGTTGAAAGAGTACTTGGCTGCCAGCTGTGGTACACGCGATTGGGGCTCTTTCCCAGTGCATTTGACGGAACCGGGCAGAGATGATCACTGTGGCGCGACGCTAGAAATACACTAGAAGAATGGGAGAGTCACTCCTCGGCCAATCACAGGCCGTCCGCCGCTGGGGCTCGAAGAGATTGACGCTCCATTACTCCTTTAGCAGCTAGAGAATTCTAGACATGAACCCACCCTTTTGCCCCCTTTGCTGAGGCGCCCGATTAAAGCAGCGAGGGCGGGTCTGATTCCTGCCCGGTGACTGGCTGGCTCACGCTGCGGGTACAAGGGCAGAAAAATGGTAAGCAGCCTGGTAGGCAGGTAAAAAGTGCAGAAAAAGGCACCTGATGCCGCTGACGGGACAGCCAAGGCGGCCACTGGCGGGGKACTCGAGGTACCGCCTTCGCCGCCGCCGCCCCCCCCCCCCTACTTGCCAGACCCAGCAGGACAAAGTAGGGGTATGGAGGTACATCCCTACCGTATGGTAGACACCAATAGAGGCTTGCCGTCGCCTTCGAGAACAAGCACAAGCACGCCACTAGCATGCCGGTTGCTGTCATCGCCTACGCAATACCTTACACGGCGTGCCTGTCCCTGATGTAATGCCTCCTCTATTATCGTGTACATGTTTATGCAGAACCATAGCGATGGGTAGCAGCGAAGAAGAGAAGACAAAGAATTGGACGACAAGATGGAGGCATCACCAAAGTTTCAATGTTTCCTGCTACGCCCCACGAACTCCAGACACCTAGACCATTTACGGGCCCTTTCGTCTCTTATCAGGCTGCTCGGGCTCCAGACTTTCAGGCCTCACTGTGCTTGCTGTTCAGTCATTGCCGTCTGTGCTCGACTTGCAACGGGGCGTCAGATCGGCTCGGGGAACGGAGTGTTGCGATACTTTTGTTATTACGTGAAGAACCACTTGACTATTTCTTTGCGATTACGTTGAACATCCGATATCCGTCAGGTTTCAATGTTGCTTTTACCGTATGAACGCTGCGCCCCTGCGCTGCCATGGACCGACGGCATCCTGATAAAATCCGCCCGCCGCCCGGGACACAAAATCCAGCGGCGGTCAGCGTCCCCTGGCAGAGTGTCGTCTTCGAAATGTAGCTCTGAACCCCGTGCCTCTCTTTCCAAACAATATCATTTGAGAGAAACACAATGAGCGTCTTGTCAATAGTTTGCCAGAGGGAACTCCTGCATCATGCACTTCCCTTTTTCGTAGGTTGCGTAGACACAAAAAGAAGAAAAGTCGAGGCTAGACCATATACTCCTCCCCCAGGTGCACGCCCATGATTTATCCGCAAAATGCTACCTTCCTAACTCTCTCATATTCCGCGCCGCACTCGAAGCAGACCTCGGCATGCAGTGCAGTATGTGCATTTGTACAAACCAGAGAGCATTCCAGTGCGTGGCCAGAGAGCTTGTACACAATTCATCCGCCATGGAGACCATTCCTCATACCTAAGCCCCCCGCATAGTTCATGTTTGCAGGACTTGTGCGCAGAGCATAAACCCAGAGATGGCTGAGCCGTTGTGAACACGGGAATATGCTGGATCAGCCACACGAAACATGAAATGTTGCGCCCCCAAAAAAGATGTGCCATTGCAGATCAGTGTCTTAGTATCGGCAGTTGTGACTCTTTGACAGGTACGCACGGATGGGCGAGAAATGTCGCGACTGGCCTGGCAGAACCGATGCCGACAGCGACAGCGACAAATATGAGCTGCTACACACACTCGCGCTCGACTAATCCGAGTAGTGGTATATACTTCTGGGGATATTGAACCACAGTATGATTTCTTCCCGTCGTTGGCGCGTCAGGATTGGCTAGAGCCTCAAATTGCATCATAAGACATAAGCGCTGGCTACCATGTTCCAAGGATGCTAACGTTGGAACTTGGGAGGATCACAAGCCAGTCTTACCAACATCCAACCCACATGCTAACAATTGATAGACGAAAGGATCAGCCTTGCGAAGAGTATTTTGTGTCTAGGAGAAGTGTGTTGGTCTCGTCTTGCCAACAACAAGCCATGGACATATGAGGAAATTTGATGAGCGTGTATACTTCCCTACGCCGGACACTATCATTTAGCTGATTGGAGGCTTATGACTGCTTCCAGCTAGATACATACTGCTACTCAGAACGGTTGCCAATACCAGAGCCTCATGGCGCCATCGTGGTCGTTGCCAGCCGCGAACCTTGGATTTTGATGGCAAGCTAGATATAATATTCGTTATCAATAGTCTGGACGACGAGGCTCTACTACTCTCGGGGTGTCGCGGAGCTGAAGAAGACTAGGTCAACGAGGCGTTGAGCGAAGCCAGCCACAAGATTGAATTCCTTCCACCGGCTTGACCAACCATCAAAACTGCCCGAGAGAGGGATATCGCGCATCTCTTTCGAATCATGAAATGGTCATTACTCAAAGATTCCTGATTCATATTGGAAATCTCAAGGACCAACAGAGTTTACTCGCGCTCCAAGACGCATTCCAACCATAATGCTCGACCGAACCTTAATTGGAGCCAAAGCTGCAGTGTACTTGGGATAGGGTTCGGCATACGTGCGTACTTTAACGCCCTGGACTTACACGGAGTTATTAGTGATCGTGCCGTATCATTTTTGTTTTGTCAACGTGCCTAGGTAACTATTGTAATCTTTTTCCATTGCGATTTTATACATGACACAAGTTGTTTATCTACTCGTTCCGATCGATCGAGCGATGCGGAAAATTATAGAGTGCTAGAATGACACCGGCCCTCCATAGAACCCACTCTGGATGATCGTTGAAAAGGTCCTGGAAAGGGCACCAGACAGGCGATCAATTTCTGAATGGAGATGCCGCTTTACTAGGCAGGTGTACATCGTAAGTCTCTCGGTACTCGAAGTACTCCGCGGATGTACACCAGATGACTGAGCAAGAAGCTAGTCCTCAAGTAGGAAGTCCTTAGCTGCTAGCCGTCTTGAGAATAGTTCTAGAATGCTTCTCGAAGGTCAGAGACGGCTTCTGGAATCATTCCGAAACCGGCCTAGCCTAACGCTGGGCAAGATTGAGTTGCGTCCCTTCTGCATACCCGGCCAAGCCGACCCGAGTTTTGAGCTGGGCTTACTGAGAGCACCACACCACCCTCTTTACATCTTCAGCAATACGGACGTAGGTACTGAGTGCGACAATGTAGTGTGGGGGAAAAACAACACCACGACGACTTGTTTCCCGATGCTATTTTCACGCGCGTCAAAGCGGCTTGACCGTGTTCTCCTGCTCCTCCCGACCCATATGAATCACTCATCCTTGCCGACATCACGAGCCGCGATGGATCTATCTCTGCCCAGCGGCTTCTGGATGGGCAGGCAGATGGGCAGACAGGGCAGAAGGGTTAGGTACCTACTGACTGCAACATGTGCTGCCCAAAAAAAAAAAAATAAACCTTTGGTCCAAAATGCCAAGGTTGCAAGGTTGCTAGCCAACGGCCGCTGGGGCTGAATGTTGTTTTGCACCTTTCTCTACTTCGTACTCTACTGCCTACGTATGTATCTGTCTTTTCTTCAGACCTGCTGACAATGAGCAAACGAATGCTGGGATCATGCCTTGGCGCCCGCCGCTGGCCGCCGTTATGCGTTTACTACGTCTGAAACGATCGGATGTTCAGGTCTCTCTTCTTCTTCCTCCCCAGAACTTCCCAGGTAGCAACCAGCAGCTTGCAAGGTAGCAGGTAAGACGACAGCAATCATTGTTTCACTGCATATGCCACCACGGCCATGTTGGCTGGCTGGAATGGCCCTTCCCGCGCAGAATTTTCCCGAATGTGCTTGTCAAGCGTCATGCCCCTACAGCGTTGCGATGCTTCCTTTTTTCTTTCTCCTAAACAAATTATGGCCTGACACATAACGACACTATCGAACGTCCCCTCATGACTACGTACGGCGCCGACCAAGCTTTGCGAATCACCCGAGGATCTGGCGGGCCATACTATCGATTCTCAAAGGTGTCCTCGGATGTGGGCGAAACGGAAAACATGAGTCGCAGGCACTGAGCGATCCGAAAAGTCCTGCCAAGTCCTGTTGCTTAGATGGACCTGCCCGGTTCCGCGACAAACAGCCCCCATCCGAGCTTGAAGAGGATCTTGCCAAGTACTCTCTCTGTGATGGGCCCCCAGAAAAAAGGGTAGCCCAAAGTTCAAACGGCTTTGCCGTGCACCGCCGTCGACCTTGCTTAGCCTACAATCCCGATATGGTCATTCAGCTCTGAGCTGTCTATTGTGGTAATCGTAGCGTTGTAGGGCATGGTTGGGAATTTTCTTTCCCCTTCAACGACTCCAGTCTCTCCTATTGTTTGTCCGACTCCCAATATCGCGCAGCCAGTGATCGATCGAGTGAGAGTTTTCGGGTACCATACGCACAGTACACTACGGTATGCCCCATGCGAACAAATCAGAACAGATCTGCAAAGAGGCTCCATCTTCTCCGTTTATCGTCGCTATTCCCAGCCAACCAGCAATCCTATCCCCTAGTGTCCGAGCAAACCCGGCTCGTCGGTGCGTGGTCCAGACCGGATTTCCATGGATTTTTCATGGGTCACAGCCTCACGCATCCCGGCTTGTCTGTTGGCTGGCCTGGCATCAATCCGTCCATCGACCAGCCCTCCGGAATCGATGTCTTTTGGTTCTCGTTTCTGCAATTTGTTGTTGCTCGCTCGGGAACCCAATCAGACATCATGACAACACACCTTCCTGATTCCGACGGCAAGCAAGCGTCTAGCCAGACGCCGTGTAGAGAGAAAAGTTTTCCGGCAGCCTTGTTCATGACCTGACTAATATTGTTTACCGCCAAGAACACACATTGACACACATAATCGACCAAGAGGGAAGCTTTTCTCGTTTTGTTTGGTCGTCGTCTTGAGCCTATTCTTACTACTGCATGAAGCCGCGGCAGCGTTGCATACCGTCAGCGGAGGCACCTTCTGAATATGACGCAACAGCCGAGCTGAGTCAAGCAGCCCCAGCGAAACAAACGTTGGCGATTCAAATCAGAGGTGGTCGGCCTCGCTGCCTTACTGACTGATGAGGCCCAGCTGAAAAGGACAAGAGAGAGAGAGAAAAAAGTCCCGATCATTGTCTCTGGCCCGCCCTACTGTCCCGGGCCCCCTCTTGAAGGTTGCGGCCTTAGCTCACCTCTCACATGAGTCCTGCATCAGCTGAAAGGGCTTCGAGGGCCCGCCAGCCGTGGGTTGCGTGAGCTCCAGAGCTAGCAATGCGGCTCGATTCGCTTGACACCCCGTAGCCTCTGCCCTACATTGCCTCGGGGTGCCAACAGGGCTGCTGGGGGCGCCGCGCCGTTGGGCGCTTTTCCATATTGCTGCTCGGCCCATGCACACATGGCGCGAGGACGAAACTCTATCTCGATGGGAGATACTCTCGGTTTTTTTTATTCAATCCACATCAGATTGTCGGATGAGATAGATGTCTGGCCTCGTCAAGCGGCACAAGGAGCACCATTATTCCTGTGATGGATGCAAGAGGCGCGACGACACGCCTGGAGGATGAATCGTTACCCGGGATCTTTGATCCAACAACGGTGTCCAAGAGGCCGCTGGCTTGGCCTGCAGGAAGCACCAACGAATAAGAAGCGAAATGCTTTCCGTGACCCAAGTGAGAAGCTTATGTGGTTCGAGGATGCGCCTAGATTGTCTCGTTGTGTGGTGTTTGTTATTAGATTGTTTGCCGGGGCCGGCCTCCGGCACGAGAGAGGTCACCACGGCGTCCAACCCTTCAGGACATCCACATCAGCAAAAGAACCGCTCGGGATGCAGATCCACCAGGCCAATGGCCCTTCGATGCTCGACATGAATATGCACCCCGTGTCGGAGCCAAGAGCTGCTGGAAACGTGGTGCCGCCCCGGGTAATCAAGTGCCAGCTCCCATACAGAGGCTCGACTACCCACGAGCTGCCTAATCTGGCAACGAGTAGAGGACTTGGCTTTCCCACCCCTCCGTCTCTCCTGCTCCGCCCAGGCCATCTTGAGTCGCAATCCGGCAATAGATCTACGACGATCGCAAACCAAGCCCGCCGGGTGGTGATCTCGTGCATATGCAATCCTCTCCTTATACTAATCTTAGCATGGTCCGGCGAAGGTAACGCTCCATGATTCTCTTTTTGATGCACGCGCCAGGTGAGGAACGGTATAACAGTGTCAATAAGGAAAAGAGTTCATCTGGAGTAGCTTCGATGATGGCATCGAGCCTCGACAAGACAGACACATCTATCAACCGGCTTGACACTGACCGATCCTGCTGTAGCCAATCCTACATCGTAGCAAGCCGGGAGCTGAGCTGTGAGCTCTCGGGTATGCTGCAGAAGCGAAGTCTACTCTAGGCAGCCCGACTACCTAGTTTGCATACTAGAAGTCAGCTATACCATGTATCAGGAGCCACTGAAAGTACTATAATAGGAATTATGATTACTACGCAAAAGCACATGACTTCAAAGACAAAAGAAAGTCCTATAACATGATATGCGCGACTTGGAAACGACAATGCCAAGAGCCACGTCAAACTCACAGTCAACACGAGGGAATAACGATAAGAGAAAAAGCAAAAAAAGGTCCCTTTTAAGATTTTTCCCTGCAGTGTTCTACGTTGCGCCCTTTTTTTCGCCTGTAGAATGAATGGTTCGATTTTGCACGACTCAAACCGAGACAGGACGACTGCACATTATTTCCCGTGGCGTCAAGGCTGCTGCAGAAGAGAACGTGTGATACCTGATCGGTTCCCACAAAAAAAGAACTCCATGCGAGACTTGAGTGTCTTGACCGTTGTGGGTTCCGTGAACTTTTGAAAGGCTGCATGCAGCATGCTTGCATGAATACCCTCGTCCGGAGCTGGCTCCGGACTCCAGGCGCCATGACGCGCATATTATTATTCGAGGGGAATTTTCCACTCGGTAGGTATGCTTCGTTTACCTTTGTTTCACCGGTCCCGCGCCCCCGGGGGGGCGCCAAGGTTGTTCTTCGCTGTTTTCCATGCAACGACAAATGTTGTTTCTGTTGCTGTGGTGTTTTTTGAGTTTGTTTGCTATCCCCATGGAAGCCAAGCGAAGCAAAAGCCACAAAATACCGTACCACTGTGACTGGGCTCTTTATTACCGTCACACCCGGGATAGCGGCTCCTGGCGGCTCATCGGCTTAAAGTTTATTTTCTTTGCTGTTTCTGCCATGTGTTGAAATTCGCTTCTAGAAAGATTTTTTTGGTGTATCACACAACTCGTATGATTCACTACTAATGCCAAGACAAGCAAGAGTCGTGTTTCTGGCAACTGGATCGCGCCAGACAGGAGAAGGATGGCAGGGAAAGGTAAGGATGGAAAGAGCCGCCTTGGCTCGCACTCGGGAGGATTCTCGTTGCAGTAGTAGCAGTAGTGAAATGCCAATGTGTGCATGCATGCACGTATCGTCGATCGCCGTCGACGGTCGGCGGGTGCAACCGAGGATCTCGAGAGCAGAATGTACAGATTAGACCATCTCTCGGCTTCGCGGCTCTGCAGTGGGATCTTGGCATCAGTCATTCCATTCCACTTTTTTCCCTCTCTGTTTTCCCACGGGGAAGATGGAAAACGAGTCTAGACAGCACGTGTCAAGGAGATCGCCAACTAATGGTCTGTCAAACTCGGATATAGCATCCGGGGAAGAGAGAGAAAGGAGGAAGCGGCTTCATCCATCAGCCCATATCTCTCTTCGTCCTGGCGCTAGGATGGATAGTCACGGCAATAGCAATGACACGCGAATGTCTCAGTTTGGCGTTGCAGGCTAGCCAGTCTCTGGGATAGAACGGGCAGAGACGTGCGGTACCTGTCGAGAGAGTGTAGTATACACGTCGCGCCGTTGCTCGCACCAGACGCCAAGCGCGGCGTTGGACAGGACGCCTTCAGTGGCGAAGATCATGGGAATACGAATGGCTGGCCACCCAAGCACGTGTTGAAATCCCCGAATGTCTCACTCATCGGTCGTGAGAGAAGAGGCGAACGATGGGGGAGAGGCTGATGGAGGCGTTCTTGTCCTGGCACGTGCAAACCGTCATGATCCAAGTTGGAGCAGACGGGTGAAATGCTGGTGAACTAATGGCAACCGATGTCTGAATTGAGAGTCCCTGTGTAGGTCGATTACGGCCTTGGGGTGAGGCAGATACGATTTCTGCTCTTGTGGGCGGATGAGCGTTCATACGTTGTTGATCGCGGCGAAATCAAGATGTGGCATTGTTTTCAGATCGAATAGTTTGATATGCCCGTATATGAGTAAGCACTGTGAATGTAGTTTGTAGTATGCAGCAAGAGAGTGACAGTTTGCTACACGGTGAAGATCTGAACGAAATCCGTTGTTATGAATATGTGGTTGGCTTTGGAAAACTGGACTCTAATCTAATATCACAACACCTACAACGATTGCCATGTTAATAATTCTTTCCGAATGATGGAAATCACTCTTGAACGTGTGATGTGTAATTTATTCAAAGTGTATCAATGTTCGGGAGCTTGATAGTCCCCTTCCAAATGTGTTTCGCAAGCATCACGGTCTTTTCCCTTGCGGTCTGCAAATATATCAACCATAACTCCAATGACCAAGAAATGATAGCGAATGCTGGGTATTTAAAAATGTGCTCCATATCACGAGACAATCAAAGCCTCTGCTTCCAACACCAAGAGTACCGAATTTGCGTGCTCCCCAGAAATGTGTCGTCTACTCGTCACCGAGTGTGGCATCCAGGCTGCCGAGCATCGTCTTGACCGAGATGGTCGAGCCGCCTCCGCTCTTGCCCTTGTAGGCCGTCAGCTTGCTTCCGCCCCAGCCGCCGCTCGACCTCGTCACTCTCGCATCCTTGCCCTTGACGACGAGCGACCCGGCCGTCGTGTCCGCCTGCAGGTCGCCAACCCACGACTGCGGGTACCGGAGACCAATGTTGGCGCTGGTGGACTTGTGGACGGCCTGGAGACAGTTGAAGTCGGGAGCGGCCGCGGCGCTCTGGGCGCCGTACCAGATCGGCTCCAGGATGCGCACTGCCGTCGTGCCGCTCGTCGTCACCGTCTCCAGTTGAGCCGGCTCGTTGGGACTCAAGGCTCCGGAGTCGAGCACGGGTAAAAGGTCGACGGCGATATCGCTGGCAGTACTCTTCAGTTCGATGCCCTTTCCAAAGGCCAAGGCGCAGTGCATGCCGCCAGAGGTCGACTTGACATCGACCAGGTAGTCACGGAGGGGGATGTCACTCTGCTGGTGAATGGGCTCATTGGCGTGAATGGTGCCAGACACGGAGCTGATCGACAGAATCGCAGACTTTGGGGCAGTCTCAGACGCCGGCTTTGGTGTGATACTCGTCATGACATTGCCCGATGTGGTGTGAATGCCCAACACGTCATACAGTGGCCAGTTTCCACTCACACCACCAGTGGTGCTATACAGTTCAATGATTCTCGAATCAAACACGTACGACTCCTTGGCTGGGACGAACGTGAAGTCGGGAGCATCACTTCCAGAACTCGGGGGAAGCTCATAAGTCTTGGGCTTGGACAGGCCGGCCGCGATCTCGCCAATTGTCGAGGACAGCTTGGTGTACTCGTCAACCCGGATAGAGAGGTCATCAAGGGTCAAAATGTCGAGATGAACCGTCCCAATGAGCAGCTGCTGCAACTCGGCGTCCTGCGGGACCCAAATGGTGGCTCGCATTTCCACACAAGGCCCCTCTTCCGTATTGTCGGACAGGAACTTCTTTGGTACAGTAATGCTCATTTCCTGGTCATCTGTGTCGATATAGCTGTCAAGTCGCAAGAGGTCATCATTGGTGATGATCTCAACGACGACTCGAGGGTATCCTCCTTCGTCAAGTTTTCGAAGATTGACCTGACCGCCCACTCGAACGTTCATGTTTCCAGAGTGACCAGTCACTCCTTGGACAAATGTGAGATTCTTTCCCTTGCTAAAATCCACGGCCACTATATCATATTGAGTCAGCACATATGCACACTATGGTGATGAGAAAATTGCCACGCACTTATCTGGTCGGTGAAGCGATATTTGGCATCTTGACAATATGTTCCTTGTAGAGGTTGTTTGGCCGGCGACCCTGGCTGCGCCGGATCTGAGGGCTCGTCCGGTGTCGTTGGCTCCGAGGGTGATTTGTCGCCGTCCTCGGGTAATGCTGGCCTGATTGTTTTGCCCTTCATGCCTCCTGTTCAGTATGACCACCCACATATAAAGCAGAGTCAAGGCGTTTGGACTTACCGAGTCCCCCCTCACAGCTTTATACCCGTTTATTAAGAAGCCGAACGTCACGGCCAATAACACCAAGGCGAACAAGGCTATCTTCCAATTGAGCCACGGGAACCTCTTCCTGACCCGCCTGCTCCAGCGTGGTGAGTATGCTGGTTCTCCTCCCGGCTCGCCCATGCTCTCGGGGTCCCTCCCGAGGAGGCGTTCATTTTCGATGCCCATGCTGGATGACGACGACGAGATGGAGCCGTAATTGGAGATTTGGTCGGCCTCTCTACTGGGTGAGAGGGGTGTGGTGGCAGTATGAGAAGGCGTATAGGCCGGGGGCGCCTCGGAATATAGAGAGAGGGTGCGGCCCGGAGACGGAGAGGGCCTATATGGCTGCCTGGAGGTTGACGCAGGATGTGACGTAGCAGTCGACGACGAGGGCGCATAAGAAGTGGGCGGCGTGTATATAGTCGGCGGCTGGTCTCTAGTAGAGTCGGATCGCGTGGACGGCGCCGACCTCTGCAGTTGGGAATCGATAAAGTCTCTGGCGGACAAAGCCTGGGGTTGCGAGTCGCCGCGGGCCGTGCTATTTAAGAGAGACTCCTGCCTGGCCTGGAGGGCCTTGTTGGCTTCTGCCTCGTCCTTATTCTCTGACTGCGACTGCGACTGTGACTCCCGGACGGTGGGGTCGGGGACCATGATACTTGGGACGTTGTTGACATTGGATGAGGAGCCCGAGGCAAAGTAACCGTCCGAGGGCGAGAGATGATCTGCGTTATCACTGTGACCATCATCGTGCTCGCCGCCCGTGAAGTACAGGTCTTCAGAGGGAGAGGCGGGCATGATTTGGCGATTGAAACGGGCTTGGCGGGGGTTGAAACTATCGCCAAGAGCAGCTGGGAGCTACGCGAAACAGACTCAACCAGTCTTACCGCAATGGTGAGGTAAAAATGATCCCTGGACTCTTCCCGATCCAAACACGACACGCACGGCAGTTTGAAGAAGCTCGGAGAAAAGAATAAATCAATTGCGCAACCAATTCAGCCAGGCGGTTGGGTGTGCAGCTGTGAAGCAGCAGAGTATGTAGCAGGTAGTTGTGGATGACCGCCGGCATGGTGAGCGATAATCATTTCATGCACTCACTCGTCAGATCATCCCCGTCCGATAAACGCCTACCTACCGACTCTTCGGCTGACGTATCTTGTGTCTCCCCATGCTGCACAAAAGTCCAGGCCGATTTCGTGCATCCCTCTTTCGCCGCGCCCAAGAAACAAGTCGTAAGCCGCAATATGCAGGGCTCGCCAGGCAGAAACATTTCGACCTCTGCGATACTTCAGAAGCATGCGGTCGCCTGGTAGAAAAGTCATGTACCTCCAGCGCGGGGCCCGGCCGAGATCCAATGCACGTCTGGCAAAGAGCGACCCGAAAGTTGAGGTGCTAGAAGCGAAATAGGAAGCTCGTTATCGCTTCACGAAATGGCCATTGGTTAGCACTGAGCAGGGTCCGGGGCATGTCGTGATTGATTGCGGGGGTGGGCGTGAGATCGACTATACTGCATCCGTCTTTGCTGCCAATTCGGCTACCTACGCCGAAAAGAGCAGATCATTTTTCATCAAGAAAAAGTTACATGGTTGCTTATCTCTCTCACCTTAATCGGACGACGATTATTAGATACAGCTTTGCGGCTGCGATATACGGAGTGCATTAAACGACTGCCTAACTACCATCATTGATGGCGTATACTGATGGCGTATACTCTGAGTAAGCCATGCATTTGTTGACGTCCTCACAAGTGAAACAAGAATCAGGCAGCAAATTACCATGCTGTTTATAATGGTATCTTCATTTTGGTCTGTCGAGTACCTATGTAGTGGTGTATGTGTATACAACGGCGATGGTGGCAATCTTGTTTATTACCAAGAAGACCTGGCGGCATACTCTTGAGGCCAGCGCAATCTGCCCTTTAAAAGAATAACCATGGCACTGTTTGCGCAGAACGCAGATCTCAATCGCTATCAAACATAATGCATCTCATCGGTAAGGTGTAATGTAGAACAGCAACGGCCCGTCAAAGAAGCGACCATCCGGGTGAGATGAGGAAAGAGGGATTGACACATGACGACACTTCTGCTCAAACGTCATTAGGGGGTAGCCGGAATTCATAACACTTTCCCTTGAATCATAAGCCTCTGGTCATGCTCGGGAAGTTCTCGAGTCCCCAAGTCTTGTTCATGTCATGTTTTTCTTAATGAACACCCAACGGCAAATATATATCCGGGACAATAGGATCAGAACAGCCATTGCCGGCATACGTTACGTCTCGAAATCCATCTACCGAACACGAGATATCCATCGTCGCAGGTTCTTTAAAAACGACTATTCACTCCTCTTCTGACTTCTCATTTCCAAGAAGTAGAGTTCGCATACCCATCTTCAAATTGGTAAGGACGAGATATTTTATTGCATCAGGTATATGCTACGTGCCTAGGTATTGACCAAGTTCGTAGCTCATCGCTACCATCCTTTTCGAGATGAATACCCTATACCTTTCGCTGGACGCTGTCGCTGCAGATCGGGAAGTAATCTTCATGAGGATATTCCGCGCGGTTGCCGGCAAAACCTTCAAGGAGAGCTACGACAATGCAGTAAATCTCGCACTGAGCAACACTCGCTTTGCCAAAATCTACACTCCAAACAAGTACAAACTCCTCTATTACTACCTCGAGGCCGACATGGGGCAAGAGAGTCTTCGCTGGGCCGCTGTGAAGATATTTGCTCGACGATTGAGTTAGAGACCGTTTCTCGGCAACGACGATTTCGAGCTGCGTGGCTCACGTGGAGTGTTTACGGAAATGGTCTCGAACTTCAGTCGGACCTACTTGGCACTGGGCAGCACGGCGCAGCCGATCCCGGAATACTCCTGGAACCTAGGACTATGCAGGGAAGCACTTGAGGATCATGAGACGAAAAAACATCTCATGGCTGAGTTCAAGGTCAAAGTGGCGATGGGTGACTCCATGGATTTTCTAATTAACACGGATTTTTCTGAAAGGGTAAACCATCGAATCCTGCGCTGCATCTGCCTTTTAGAGATCATTGCCATCTTGCTGCCGATGGACTTTAAGGACGACCAGCTGCCCGGATCGCCACTGCATGCGTTCTGGAGTGAGCTTCCTCCATGGGAAAACACCTGTGTACGAGAGTTCGCGGAGATATCGACCATTTTTAACAAAAACCGTGCTTCCAAGAGGTCCAGGTTTGGCATTCCATCCGGTCCAGGTCCTTGGATTCAGACAGAGCCCTGTGGACGCTTACCTTGGGTGGAAATGTTTCGGATAAGACGTTCGACGAAACTTCACCCCAGTATCGATTACCGAGACGACGATGGCCCTGTTTCTCTGTGGTTTCTCCAACTTCTCGCAAAGAAAGGAATCATAACCGATTCCATACTGCGTCGTCGGTTTATGTTTGACCCTGCTGCCCTACGACCCCCACTGAATTTTCATCTATTCAAGAGCTGTCTACCAATACTCGATCAATGGAGACTAGAGAAACTCTCCCAAGGTACCATGCGCTCATTCCGAGACATGGGGTTGCACGTTTGGACAGGCGAACACATATTGGGATCTGATTAATACAAACGAACCTTCATTGATCAACCCCTTTTATCGACATTGAGAGAAGGTACTATGCAATAATGAGATAGCTAAAACATTGATGCCAAAAAGAAATTTGAAGCGTCACAAAGAAACTTTTGTTTGACTTTTTTATATGGTTTGTGCGAGGTGAATTTTGTGATTCAGCCAGCTAAGCGTATCATTCGGAGACCAGAATAGGTCGTTCCCACGGAATACGATTGAGAGACTCTTGATAGAGTATCGTACATCATCATTGCTGTCTAATATTTACTTATGTCAGCTTGTGAAATAACCATGGTATCAAGGAAACAATATTCGCGCCCATTACACTCATCACAGAGATCCTTTTCTGGATGGCCATTACGAAGTTGTAATGCCATCAACTTCAGCGAGAATATCAAAGGCCTCCCGACATAATATGGCGCCAGAGATGCCCATCCGTTTTCATCCTCCCTCTCACCTCGGCCCCGGCGAGATGAGCGCAGAAAACGCCATCCGCGGTCTGCCGCCGTTGGACGCGCTCCACCGGACGAACGCCGGGTGGCAGCGGCCGCGTAGCACGGCCTCGGCGGCGGCAAAGGCCGGTAGTAGGGCCGACGGGTGTGTCGTCTGCTCGACGGCCCGGATGCACGCCGTCCGGTCCCGGGGCGCCAGGCGCAGCTGCCGCTCGCCGCCCGCGAAGAGGTACTGGTGCGCGACGCGGAAGATCTCGTCCCGGAAGGGCTGGGTTGGGGTTTGTGAGGAGGGTGATGGTGATGGGCATGGGTTATTGTCGGTCTCGCCCTTTTCGATTTCGTTCTGGTCAGCCTGTTTGTCCACTATAATCCCCGGGGACAGGATCCTAGGCCGCGAGAAATTCGTCGAGGTCGTCTTGCCCGCAGCCCTGGCGGTATCCGGGGAGCCGCCGTCCTTGGGCTTCTTCTCCAGGATGGTGAAGATGCGGCTGAACCGCTCCATGTTCTCGGGGAAGCTCCTCGTGCGCGCGTGCTGCTTGCGCTGCTGCTGGGTGGTGTCGTCGCCATCGTCGTCACTGTGATGGTGGTTGTGCCGCCACAGGGGCGCCAGGTCGCGCTGGTCCCGGGGCAGCGCGCACCAGCGCTCGACGTAGCCGCAGTACCAGAGGAAGAACTGCAGGCACTCGGCGCCGTGGCCGACCTCAACGAGGTAGTCCATGAAGTCGTTGAGCGAGCGGGGCTGCGTTGATGCTGTTAGTCATTATCATGAACCATGTAGAAAGCCTTGGTGGCCGAGTCGTGATACTCACCGGCGAAGTGACGTTCTTGATAATCTCCTCAAAAGACATCTCCTCGGGAATCGTCTTGCGGCTCTTCTCTGCTGCCTCGAGGTAAGACGCGCAGAGCGAATCGTCCAGCTCGGGCCTGGAGAGCCGGCCGCGGCCGTTGAGGTGGTCTGTCCGGCGGCAGAGGAAGAGAGACATGATGTCGGTATCAGGCTTGCGCGACGGGTGTGTATGACTGACTATTCAGAACGGCGCCCACGAGGCGGTAGTGAAACCCGTCGGCACAGCCGGTGCGGAGCGCACTGACTTCTTATCTTCGTAAAACAAGAGATCTATCAGATGTGCCCTCCGTGCTCCCCGCTTGCGGATGGGTGGGTTGCGTGGTCACGCGAGCTTGGAGATCCCACCGAGATGTTGAAACTCACAACAAGTTCATCGTTTTTGGGAAAGCGGTCATGAAAACACCTACTAGCAGTCTCGGGTCCGATGGTATTGCATGAGCACAGCCACCCTATTGCATGTGGTGGACGTTTCCACATCCGTTCAGACATCCCGCGAATCTAGCCATGTACACGAAGGCCACTTTCCATTTGTCACGAGGCCTCACTTCTGAAACTGTTCGGGACTTTCTCGCTGGACCGTATCAAAACACGGCACGACGAGAAGGAACGGGCAGGTCAGAGGTCGTTTTCGTCTCGACTCATCTGATCTCGGGGTCCCAAGGTAGTAAATACCGAGCCCCGTCTCTGACAAGAGTCAAGACTCAAGCGGCGGTGAGGAGGAAGGTCTTGTGTCGCGGCGAATTAGTGAGACAGGCGTAGTGAGGATAGAGGATGACTGAAGGCTATAGCTCCCAGGAGTTATGATCTGCGCCGGGATGTCGAGCGTCTCATCGGCACCCTCGTGGCACGCTTGTCTTATGCGAGGATGACAAGACGGATGGTCAACCGACGAATAATGCTCGTGTAGTATTGGTGATTAAAGCAGCATGGTATAGACCATTCAGAATATTTGAAATAGGAAAAAGGAAAATTTGAATTATTGGAATTATGCCACTGGAAAGGACTAGAGATAAGCAGCTCTCAAATGCACCTCTTGCGCCATCCACATGCAAGATGCCCGGGTTTCAGCCTCGCCGAAGCATGTATGACAAAGACCAGATAGGAGGATCTGGGCCGAGATTCATGCGACGGCTCTCGATGACCTGGAATGATCTCAAGCTCCCCCTCAAAACAGTTTTGGAAATCTCGGTCGCGAAACCGAATCTCAAGTCTCATTGGTTCATTCCAAAGGATCCCGCATAAGCATTCCCAGGTCATGGTGCCGCTCTATGGATCTTGGTTGAAACTGTATAGGTGAGTGCGTGGGGAAATTGAAAGTGAATGAAAACTAGGTATAAGGAATAGGACATATTAAGCTCAATTGCAACCGTCTTGGCGTCCGTCTATACTCTTTCAATCTACCCAACCATATCGCACCATTTTATCCAAGCAACTTGCCATACAGATGGACGTGCGCTATACATTTTCCCAATACGTCCATCCCATCCCATCTCAAATCTCAATTCGTCCATCTTTTCAGAAGCCATCTGATCTTTCTCCCAGTCTCCCACTCTCTTTTTCTTCTTGCAGCGACATCTCTGTAACTCGAAAGGCCCTACGGTTACATCGCTCACATCTTTCCTGATCGCCGTGCATAATGATCTGCGCGTCAGTGTCGCAACCCAGGTCTCCCGCATGACATCTGAAACCGCGTCTGGCGCTCGGCGCGCTTCCTGTATAAGTCAGCCATGAATAACTTTTGTTCTTACATACCTACATAAGCAGATCGACCTGGCAGATACTCCTGCATTCGATATTCTACTCGAATATTCCTTTCAGCTTGGTGTGCTACTAAAAAAGAATTCATGCATGCATATCAGTAGCAGCAGGATCGCAGCCCACCCAAAACCTCATCGGATTTAAAAAGAAAAACGTGCAAAAGGTGTCATGTCACCCAAGACCTGCCATAATCAGTATGCGTCCGTCACACCAAGTTTGCAGATTTTGGTTCATGCAAGCCGCGGAGCGAAATTGGAAGCAATGAATAGGTGATTCCTAGGAGCACTACCAATATTCAGCTACGTGTATACTTGTAATGATTCAGACTCTGTCCTTCCAATTCATCATGCCCCAAGCAAGAAGAATACCACACCAACAACTATCAAACAGTCCAGCAGGGGAATTCGCGTGCATCTAGCCGCTGCTTCTGGAATCTCTCCAATCTTGTAGACTGTGGCCATGTAGGGCGACTCGCCCGTGGTCTTGCTGGCTGGAGGAGCCGACGAGGTCGTGGTGCCTGATAATCCCTCGTGGTTGTTGTAGACGAGACACCCCTCCTAGGAGCACTTGCTGTGTGGGGGACAGCAACCGCCGCCGTCGTGAATGCAGTGCTGAAGCCCGCGAGGGCATATTGTGCCCGTGAGATGACGGTCCGGTGGGAAGGTCTCGTTGTTGCTGCAGTAGATGGCCGAGTTGCTCATATGGAAGTCTGTCTTGTGATAGAAGAGGCCTGCTTCGCAGCATATGGCCTGGAATACACGATTGATTAACCTTTGATGTTCGGAGGCGACCGTGATGTCCAAGAGTATAGACAAGCCAAAGACGTGGGAACACGGTGAGCATAACTTACAGGTTGATCAAGCTCAGCACAACTAAACTCCTCCAAACATGGCGTCGTCTGATGAATCATGGGCATGTACCTCGCGGCAAACATATCATACCCGTCATAACCATCTATCTCTTCTCTCTTCCACACGACATCCGAGATGCCATCTTGATCGTCCAGACCTACAGCCCACGTCGATGTAGCTGTAGCACGCGGCAGCGTCGATTGAGTGCTGACACCCCCGCCCATCGTACTGTTCACAGCCTTGGTCGTCTGGGCCGCGTAGAACCTGGCGTAGTATTGCGTCCCGTACACGATGCCGAGGAGTAGGACGGCGATGATGAGCACGGCCAGCGCGACCGCGAGGGCCCAGTGGAATTTCGGTCGGCGGTGCATCGGCAGCCAGGCATGCCACTCGGGCCAGGTCCTGTCGACGGGCCATCTCTGGCGGTTGTGGGATGGACAGTTGAGTTGGTCGGACTCTTGCTTCATTTGGTGACGGTATGACGGCGGCGGGATGGCTGGATTTCTGGGATGGTAGTTTTCCATGTTTGTGTTGCTCAGGCTCTGGCTGAATGTTGGGGGCGGGTGTTTCTTAATTATGCTTGTGCTGTTTCGATAGGAACGTATAGTATTGTCTTGACAGAATGTGCTACTAATGTTGAGGTTCTAGGTGCGGTAGGGAAATGGGGAACTGGGCAATTTATAGAACTGCTATGAGTGGACAAAGGCCAAGAAAAGTCACGCCTTCAGCTTGGTGTGATGTCAACATTGCCTGATTTCAGGATGAGAAAGGGAAGTGACCTTGGGTTGACGTATTCAAAGGTGGGCATAGCACCTTCCCGCTCCTATTAAACATGTATTGAGGAAGCTGAAGCTGGATTGTTGAGCAGTGGCTCGACCTTGAATAACAGAAGATGTCATGTGTGCTTGGGAAGAGGTAGTCGTTGCCTTGTTCCACTTGGTATGTTCCGAAGCTTTCCTGCATCGAATGATGAATGTCATGTCATGGTTGACAGCATATATCAGGCAAGCACTTGAGCAATAATCGCATACAGACCGGGGACAATCAAGTAATTTGGAAGATGGTTTCATTGTATGCTGTGTAGACAGCTTGGGGTATCTCATCTCGACTGCCATTAGCAATTAGGTAAAGCTGTGCTTGATGCTCTATGCATTGTCTTGCCGCAGCTCGCGATCCTCCACAGAAAGGCTTCTTCGCATCCTCCAAGACCAAAGAGTTGAAAGCAAGTATCCTTTACTTATTCCAGGGTCCCTGAGTAAACCCAATCCGATTCGCAGTTGCTCTATGCCAACTATGCGCGGCTTCTATGATAAATGTGCGAGCATCCCAAAATAATCGTATGTACCTGAATGCAAAAGCTCAACGCCGCGTAAAATGCCGTATCTCGTACTAAATGCATGCAATGCATCAAACCTCCAGCGCAACGTGGCGGGGGTATCTCCAATGGTGCCTATCAGCAATACCATTGCTATTTGAGTAGTAGTAGTCCGTGGCTAGCACGCATAGAAATGAAGTTTGGAGTAAATCACCGTGGATCATCCACATGCAGATAGATATACTGGCGATCATAGCCAGAATGCAAAGATCATCATGACGCCCGCAAGACCAGCAGCCATGCCGGTCAACTCCTTAGTTCCAGAAACGGCATTCTTGGTGCTGGAGGTGGTAGCGGCAGCAGCGGCGGCAGTGCCCGTAGCTGAGGGGACAGTCGAGTATGCTGTGCCGGAGAAGGTCTCTCCAACGGTGGGAAGTGCAACGTTGCCATCGACGAGCCAGCCGCTCGCGGTCGAAGCCGGGCAGGATCGGGTGGAGACGCTCGAGGCATCGTAGTCGGACTTGGCAACACCGGTAGGCGTAGCGGCGGCCCACTGGCTCTTCAGGTTGCTAAAGTCGGGAGAGACAGGAGTAGGAGTGCCGGCTCGGCTGTATCCGCCGTCGATGTTGGTGCCGACCACGGTGGCGGCAACAGTGGGACCATATGAGATCAGACCGTAGTTGTTGGCTTCCTGGATCCATTCGTAGATGATAGCTCCGCTCCAGTCATTGACCATCTCGGATCCGAAAATGGCAGCTTGGTCCTCAAAGGTACGAGGGCCCGGCACGTTGCATCCAGTCTCCGAGAAGAAGATGGGGACGGGAAAGTTGGCAGCATCGTCCTCCAGGTTCGCATAGCCAGAGGTCGCGTATGTGGCGGGATCGCACCACTCGTATGAGTTGAGGCCGAAGAAGTCAATGTTCTCCGAAGCGTTACCGCCGCAGGTCAGGTAGTCCTGGAGCATGGGGCGAAGCTCGGCAATGTCTGCGGCAGAGTAGCCGATGGGAATCTCACGGTAGCCCTTGGAGCTTCGGTGAGCCTTCAGGTCGCGGGCAGCAGCCTTGATGAAGGGGGCGGCAAGGGATTGACCATTCGAGGTGATAATCTCATTGCCGACGAACAGACCGAGTAGATTGTCGTAGCCCTGGAAAGTATCCATGACAGCTGCGTAATGGTCCAACTGGGTCTGGTTCCAATAAAGATCTTCCTAGAGGGAGTATTAGTCTCGAGGTGGATCAAAGGTAGGAGAGCGAACAGCAAAGGCATGTAACCTACGGCAAGGATGTAAGTCGAGAAGGTGTCCATATCAACCATGGCATAGATCCCAGCGTCAGCAAAAGCCTGCATGCAACCATCGTGGTCGGCCGTAGGGTCGACGTGGTAGACACGAATGGCATTGGCACCAAGCTCCTGCATCAAACTCGCGTCTCTCTGGCACTGCTCAGTGTCGATCAGAGGATCAGTAGGTACCAGCTGGTACGCAACGCCTAGCTGTATGTTAGAAAGCATGCTTCAGGGGACTATTGGCAGATGGTGAAAGCATACCCTTGATATAGAATTGGTCACCATCGCTGGTGAAGAACTTGCTACCAACAGCCTCAATGGTAGCCAAGGCCGAGGTGGTGGCGCTGCCAAGAGCGGCCGAGAGCAGGACGGAAGACCTCATCGTGTAAGCGGGATAGAGTATAATCCAACACAAACTTTCCAGCACGTGTTTGAGAGCGAGGTTGAGCGAGAGGAGATATGTGACAAGAACTCAAAAGTCTTGTGCCAAAAACAGTTCCAAAAAAATCCAAAAAGATCAGGAGAGGTAGGCTTGAATCGATATCAAAGCCAGATGCTGCGGCTGAGGTATAACACGACCACTTTTCGACACGAGCAGTCTGTGTTGCGGGATGACTTTGGTCCTGGGACTCTTCCAAAGAGGATCTGGCCGTTCCTGAACGTAGATGGAAGCAGAGCTGGTCTGTTTCGTCAAGTCAAAGGAAGAGTGACGCGCCGAGGGACCGGAAGCGAGCGAAGGGCAAAGCAGACAGGAAGCGAGAGGAAGTCGTCAAGGGAAAGAAGGCTAGGCAGGCTTCAGGGAGTATATGTAAGAGCGATCGATGGACCCATCCAACAAAACAAACGAAGAGAGCAGCAACAACCTTGACCGCTTTGCAACTCCAGATTGTCTCCGCAAGAACGAGGGACTAGGTGCTGTTATTATCCAACAGCGCCGGCGTGGAGATCCGAGAGAAAGAGAGATGGGAAAGAGGATATCAAGCAAGTGGAGCGAGTGGGAAGGAAGGAGAGGAAGTACTACAGTAGTATGTATGTACTCGAGGACGGACAAGGACCGAGAAGAGCCATGATCGAGAATCCACAGGTACTACCTGGTGTTTGCCTCCACCACACTACCGCTCTAGTATTACATGGCCCATGGGGGGCGATTCGAATGGGACGCCCAAGGTACGGGCACTACGCAAGCTACGCAGTGCTCCGAACAGCTAGCTGGCTTGGCGGTGATCCATGATTGTCAAGGAAGACGAACTCCAAGCTTTCAGAGCTGGTCGGAGCAATAATAATCGTAGCTGAGGATTTCCCACTGTAGAAGGGACTCGATTGGTGTCTCTCATCAGTGTCTTGGCCCCTGTCTGCATCAAACGGCTCGCTGGTTTCCTTGACAGGCCCTAGGCTTGCTAGGGGAGCGTGCGT
The DNA here is from genome assembly GCA_001599175.1 of Pestalotiopsis sp. JCM 9685. Lineage (NCBI taxonomy): Eukaryota > Fungi > Ascomycota > Sordariomycetes > Amphisphaeriales > Sporocadaceae > Pestalotiopsis > Pestalotiopsis sp. JCM 9685. Next base: position 4,238,263 of record BCGF01000003.1, read on the forward strand.
GTTTTGTGATTGGCCGCAGGGCTGCTGGCGACCTTATCCGGGACCTGAACTTGGTCCTGACTTTCCTTGGTTCTTGGACGAAAGCGTGGGTGGATCGCCGATGTGATAGGCTACGAGTCCAGAGGGAGAGCGGATTCTTTCCTGGTGCTGCGAATGGGCTGCAGATGCAATGCATATCCAGAGGACATCAATTACCGCGATCGTGTTCTTGTGGCAGTCTGCTAGGCCGCAACGAGTCCTAGCGACCACCGTCCTGACTGGCTAGGCGGGCTCTTGGGCGACCAACATTACGTTGATAGCCACTACAGCACGACGGCTAGAACGGACTGGCGCCCCCTTCGCAACCGCTTAGACGGCTTCTACTCGCTGCTGGGCTGCACTACAGACTCATGATGGACGATGGCAATCCGTATTCGAACAATTTTTTTTCCCTGGATTTCCCAGATCTGTCCCGGATTTGTGCCGATTGCCTGCCCACACCCCCTGTTTTCCTGTCATGATGCGGTAATACGCAGCGGGGCCTGCAGCGAGAAGGATATCGAGATCAGAAAAGACCATCCCAGCCTCTCCAGACATGCATCTTGTCAGAAGAGAAAACTTTCCCCATGGAGAGGTCTCAGCGGGTGCAAGATTGGAGTCGTACACTCACTACCCAGGTCGTACGAATATCTCTCGAGTCTCTCCGTGCTACTCGGTACCGAATGATCTGTCAAACCTGTCACCCGTTTGTTTCGAGATGTGGTCTTTTACCCCCGTTTCTGCTCTGAACCATATCTGGCCCACATCAGGAGATCTAAGACAATAGTTTTGAGGAAGAAGCCGAGGTGAGTCGCCTCTTTTGATTTTTTTAGAGGTTCCTCCCATCCAGGAACGATTCCACCGAACAAACTAACAAAGTTAAACATATGTATAACTCCTTTTTTTGAGATACAGTTAAGTGCATAACAGAAGCCTTATTCAGGTACATGCGTACGCTATACATAGCGCATGAAAACTGCCAAGACCTTTTCTTTTCCCATCTTCTCCAGATCGTCGAAACGTGGTCGTCACCCGCGCTGCCGCTGTGGCCACCCGTCTTGTCATTTGCTTGATCCCAGCGCCGAGCGCCGGCGCGTGGGCTTCTACAGAGGCAGACCTAAAGCACCTACCCGCGAGCCTCGTCTTTTTTCAAACACTCGAGCATCAGTGCATCAGATCGGAATGCTGCTACCGGGTTCCACTTGAACTCCTTCCTCATTCCCATTCCCATATTGGTGATATGTTCTACCATTCTACCGAGTCTACCTAACGTGTAGTATATGCATGAACCTGGGAAAATCATCCGTAGTATCAGTGCACAGTGCACACTCGTCGCGAAATTGGCACCGACTGCAAACAACCATGCATTTTGTTTCTCTGTCGCGTCCAGCTGCCAGTCGATTCCAGGTAAAACAGCTCCGGCCTTCTTGGGCCATGGTATCAAGTGAAATTACCTGCTGGTAGTGCCAAATCCATGCTCCCGGCTCCTTCTTTTTCGTCCGCCATGGGGGAAGATTCAATAGCCGCAAGTCGAGAAACCGCGTTGGCGCCGAGCTGACCGGGGGGGATATTCTCGTCTCTCTCTTCCCAAATCTGCTGCAAATCTGCTCTGTTTCCTTGGGGCCTCTTGATGACGCAAGCCTGTCGCGAACGGTCTCGGTCTGGACGCGCCTCTGGGGGAGCCGGGGGGCAGCTTTTTGGTGCCAAGAAGGCCAGGGGGTCCAAATTGCTTAAGGTAGCTGCAAAGTGGTCAGCAAAAAACTTTCGGAGCAATATGCCCAACAATCTGTTGCATTGCATTTCGCATCTCGCTTGTTCTTCCACCACCCCCCCTGGGCTATATTGTATGTACAAGTGCAAGCATGCATATCGGGACCGCAAAGCTGTTTGCTTTATTACCGGCGCGTCAGGCATCTTGTAGCAATTGACTTTTCTTCTCGAGACGAAATGGGAAACAACGAGTTCAACTGTCGAACCTTTTTTTCGTCCTTTCAGCCGCCTCCCGACGGGTTTTCAGCCTCAACATTGACTGAGACATACATAGATTGGTTTCGCTCTCGTGTGTGTGTGTGATATACCATTGTGACAGATGTCTGTTACCCGTCAAATCAAGCACGACAGGAGCCGTTGAGATAGATGTAATGTGCTGCCCGGCGCAATTCCTTTCGAAAGGATGTCATGGTGACGATACCCTGCGATCTGTCTCAGATACAGATTCTGGCACGCATCCTCCCTGTTCCACGGGCGTCTCTTCCCCCCTGGAAAGACTCGGCACGTACAAATGAGCCATGACCTGGTCGGTAAGATTTTGTGCGAAAGGAGAAATTATTGTGTTCCTTCTGGTCCGTAGTATCATACTTGGTCCGACATCCAGTGCATGTTGATATAAGAGAAAATACCAATTCGATCGATACAGTAAGCGCTACGGCTCATGCCGAAGAAGCAAGTTCAACGGCTGTAAACTTTCCGACCGTTGTACAGTGCTCTTATTGGCAAAGCGATTACCATACAATCATTAAACTCCGAGATGAACTTCATTTGTAAGATTGATTCATGTGCTACTGGAACATGACAGCACTCGGCCCTACTCGAGGACTCCTAGATCTCTCCTCCCGTCTCTACCTTGACCCTCGACCTTGAACCCTTCATCTCGAGTTGAGAAAGTAAAAGAAAAAGGACATGAAATATAGACAAGAAATACATAGGAAAGTCATAAATCCTCGTATGGCCATCATGAGTGCACGTTTGATCGGGCGGGTATAGTATTTCCAAAAGCCGCTTGCCGTTGCCCGCTACGACCTTTTCAAGTCTGCGCCGCATCTTCGAGCGCCGCGTACGGGACGCCCCACTGCGTCGCCGTCGACGCGATCGAGTTCTGCATCGCGCGGTGGCCCCTCGGCACGGCGTCGGCGACCGAGAGGTGGCCGTTCCGCGGCAGCAGGCCTCCCCCTGCCCCGGCCGCCGTCATCGTCACCGTCCGGGCGCTCTGCCGGCTGACGCGGCGGCTGCCGGCGGCGCTGCCGGCGCTCGTGGCGATGGAGAAGAGGGACTCGCCCTCGTCGGACCCCGCCCTCCCGATCCGCATGGTCTCGAGGCCCGCGGACAGGTCCGCCGCCGCGTTCTCGTACTGGTGCACGCAGTGCGGCTCCGCGATGCCGCAGTGCTCCGTCAGCACCTGGTACATGTGGCGCTCGACGGCGTGCGCCGAGGGCCGGTCGTGCGGCGCGGCCGAGAGCATGCGCGCGACCATCTGCAGCAGCGGCGCGACGCCGCGGAGCACGAGCGCGTCGTCGTCCTTGCTGCTGCTCTTCTTGCCGGCCTCCCGGGCCAGCGCCGCCATCCACGACTCGACCTGGCCCAGGTTCTTGTGGAACGAGGCGTCGAGGGGCGCGCCGCCCCGGCCCGCGTGCCGGTGCTTGTCGCCCCGGTGCGCCGCGAACGACTTGGACGACCGCTTGCTGAAGAGGAAGCCAAGCAGCTCGAGCATGATGCAGCCCATGGAGAAGATGTCGGCCGCCTGGGGGTCCGGCTGCTGCAGGACGTGGTGCTGCGTCGCCGCGTAGCCCGGAGCGCCCTTGTTGATCGAGAACGTGTAGCTCCCGGAGCTGGAAGACGACGCCGAGGGCGAGGTCGGCACGCTCTTGGTGTACAGGTTCGCAGTATTCGTCGGCCGGGCCCACTGCTCGGGGGCGGCGTAGTCGTAGATCTCCTTGTTAAAGGCCGTCCTCTCGGACGAGATTGGTACTCCCTCCAAGCTCAGAATCGACCGGTCGGTGAGTAGAATTCTGTGATCCGAGTCGAAGACCACGGATGTGGGTTTTATGTTGCCGTGCGATCCTCCTCTGCTGTGAAGATAGCACACGGCGTCTGCGAGGCAGTGTATCCAGTTCATGACCTGGACACGTCCATTCCGCTTCAGATGAGCTTTTAATGGCGCTGGTATATTCGTGAGCGCGGTTTTGAGATTGTATTCGCTCGGGGCCGTCGTTAACACGCAGACGGAGTCGAGATGCGTATACGAGGCAAAGTAGGAGACGATGTGCTCGTTTTGGGTAAAGCTGGTATAGCTCGCCTCCTTGAGGAAATCTGTGTGAGGTATGCCACTCGATATCTTGGCAGCTGGTATTCTCAGTCGACCCAGGAATCTTCCGGGTTCGTTGGGCATCACTACTTTGTCGACATGGTTTGTGTGAGTAAGGGCCGCAGCTGGTTTTCGATCCACGATATCGATGGGCACGACCTCGTCCTCTCCGTAATCCATGTGACATCCTTCCTCGACCTTTCGCATTACGTAGTAGAACTGCCGATCCCAGAATTTCCAGTTGAGTTTTTGGTCCTTGCTGCCGGTCACGCGGTCGACATCGTTGAGCGAGATGGGCACATCTTCGTTTTCCCAAGAATGGTCGACAGCACCAAATATCTGATCCGGGATGCCGATATCTTCCAGAATTAAAAATATCTTTTTGGATTTCGCCTCGATCCACTCCCAATACGTCTCGTCCGTCAAGCCATTGCCGAACCCCAAGACCTGATCGAGCCTCTCGGCATTGCCAGGCTTGAGGCGGGAAGCAACGAATTCCCGCGTCACTGTCTGGTCAACCAGCGCATCGTCCCACCAGATCATTTTGACCTAGTTATTGGGCATCTTCAAGAGAAAATCCTGCAAATCGTTGCTCTTTTGCGACCGCAATTGCGGCCCTCGAAACGTTCCCTGAGTGGGCTGCCTCGAGACGAGTGAGCAAGAATGGCGAAATGAATATTCAAAAAAGAGGACAATATGGTCCTTTGAATCTCTCAACTGGGAAATAATCAGCAAAAGTCCAACTACATCAAAAGTACTGGTTTTCCTGTATTAATTTGCGTCGGGCAAAGCCTCACGGGCTGTCGTGGTATGCAGTTCGTACTTACATGGTACAGGTCCGCGGCAATTCTGGTGACAGCTATTGGAGGAAAGTGTGCGCTCGCCGTGTACAAATTGGGATGCCGCGATGAAAAAGCAAAGCAGATTTGCAACTCGAGGGAATAAGAGAGAAATTTTGAGATCGGCCCGCGGTTAGCAAAGAGAAGTGGTCAATATGATTGTTTTTCGCTTCCCCCATGATCCTGTCCCGTCTTCATTGGCTGAGAGAAGCCATAGATAAGGAATACGTTGGTGCTCGAGGCGTGGGTAGGCTCTTAGCGCCCTGCAAATTGGAATCCTAAATTGATAGACCGGTTCTCAACGGTTCTCGGCCCCGATCCGAGTCCATAGGCTGAGAAAAAGGGCTCGAACGAGATCTCGCGGGTTGGAATGTGCGTCGTGGGGTGCTTTTTTCTGCCTTGGCAGTTTGGGTTGCAGTGGCAATATTATGCCCGGTGGTTGATCTATGCCACCACATCCATGGCCGAGGGCAAGGCAGGGCAAGGCAAGGCAACAACAGAAAGACTTCTCTGGTATGACCGTGTATGACTGTATGACCAGACAGAGTGGTGCTCGACACGACACCAAAGGCTAGGCTTACCGAGACACCCAGTGGTCTGGGGCTATGGGATAGCGCAGACGAACTGTTCCATGTTCCACGCCGTTGGTTCGTAGCACCAACCGTCCAGCTATGGCTCCCAATGTCGCCGGCTTCATCGCTGTGAGACGTCGGCCGGCCACTGAGAATCCTCAGGTCTCCTCTGTCTGCCGGCTCCCGAGTCATGAACTTGCAGCGGACCTGCATCATATGCGGCCGCTGACAGCTCCAAAACATGAGCGCCGGCCGTAGGGCGGCGTTCTGGGCATCGCCATGCGATCTGGCCAAGAAAGCAGGCTCGGCAGGCACCTTGATAGTGCAATCGCGTAATTATTCCGGGCAAACGGTCTGAACTTTGGATGCCGTGTCAAAGTAGGTAGTTCAAATGACGAGTGAACCCTATATTCGAAAAGGCAGTGCATCTTATCCGCCAAGACTGCCGAAATGTTTCCCGGGCTGCGCAAACGAATTCTCTGATCAACGACGTATGCTTCTAGAACAATCGTAGTAGTGTTGGATAAGATTTAGGTTTCTTGTATCATATCGAGTCCATCACGAGTGCTCTGGGTCAATTGCCAGCGAGACAAGCTCTGCCTCTGCTCAATGTAAATTTGTGGAAGATGTGTGGAAGTGATGTGAATGGTATTGCGCCTATCTGGCAGCTGTATTCCTCTAGTAATATTGGCGCTCGTCCTTTGAAGCGCAGCAGAGCATTACGCTACGCGAGTAAATACTTTAAATCATAAACCACAGATCTGATTCAAGAGTCTTGCTCCTATCATCAGTCAGGATTTGATTTATATTATACAAATCCGAATGTGCTCTTCAAGGAGCCCCATAGAGTTCTTTCCCTCCCCATTTATGCGGCGCATCCCCCGATGATCGAGGTCGTCGCACCGTCAACTCTCAAGCCATGACTGGCAGGCGGGGTACGTTGTTTGGAGCATCCCTAGGACAGCCCATAGATTCAGCGGTTGAAAGTTTCGACTTGATACCATGACTTGGCGAAGGCAGCGCCTGAATATGCGAATTGTCTCTTCACCTCGCGGCGCCGTTCTTCTCGCTCAGGCTGTTGCCTCGACGACCAACAAATGCCTGCATACTCCTGTCAATGCCGGAAATGTTGCGTGCGATTCTCTGCAGGCCAACAGGCAGAACATTGTACCAGTCGATCCAACGAGCATACAAGGGTGCGGCGATGTGGTCGCTGACTCCCAGGTCGATGGCCGCGATGACCTCCTTTGCTATATCGACTGGTTCGACGACTGGCGCGATGAAAGAGTTGGGAGACTGCACACCATAGAATAGAGGCGTGCTCAGCTGACCAGGAGTCACGATGATGGTCTTGATCTCCGGGTATTCTGCCAGCTCTGCCGCAAGAGACTTGTGCAGTGCAGTAACACCAGCCTTGGCGGCAGCGTAGTCGCTCAGTTGCGCGGCACCCAGGTGGCCTATCACGCTCGATACGGTCACGATGGTGCCTCCGACCTCGCTCCGGAGCATGCCAGGGAGGAACTCCTTGATGGTGTAAAAGTGGCTTAGGAGGTTCGTCTTCAAGCTGCGCTCAATCTCCTCAATGTCGACGTCCAGAAGCTTCTTGCCCACCACCTCGGCCGCGTTGTTGATCAGAACGGTGGGCAGGCCCAGGTCGCGCTCAATCTCCTTGCGGACACGCGCGATCTGCTCCTTGTCCGTGATATCACACTTGTAGTGCGTGATGCCCCTCACATCTGTGCTTTCCACCTCGGCCTTGTCCAGGACGGCAACCGTGGCCCCGCGCATGCCGTATACCTCGGCGATGAGCAGGCCCAGCCCGCTGGCGCCACCCGTAATGACGATGACCTCTTCGCTCAGGTCGACCTCGCGGTGGATGCCGTAGGCCAGCTTATGGCTGAACTTGTTCAGCAGCCACAGGAAGGTCACCACTACCGCCCACGCGATCGTGGCCCGCATCTCGATATCCTCGTACTCCATGTGGCGGGCACGGAGGCACAGCGGGATGAGCCATGCGATGAATGGGTGGAAGAGGGTGATGTTGAGAACCTTGAGGAAGAGGTCGACCGAGAAGGGCGCGAACCAAGAGTCGCGCTGGGGTGGTCTTGGGTAATTCATGATGGGCAGGATTATGTGTTAGGCGAATCGTATTACGTATGGTCTAAGGTTTTCGTCGTCGCGTGAAAGATCGTGAGGAGGTTCGCTGGCCGGCAGACGAACTCGAGGGCTGGCTGGGTGATGGCGAGATTGCAGAGAAACTGCTGAAGTGTTCAAAAGAAAGAAGCTTTGAGCATTGAGCCTGAAAGATGGGATGAACAGATATAATAGCCGGGAGCTGATGGATTGTGGTGCCGCTTGGTCGCAAAGCTGGAGCTCCGTGAAACACAAGGACCCTAGGCGCCGGGAGCCCTGTGACGTTTCAGAGGCCCCGCCCAATCAGCTGTCGGCCTGGGCTGCCGACAGCGGCCCCAGTTGAATCCTGTGCGCTGAGGTGCCTGAGCTTCTCCATACCTATGTTTGTGATATCTCGGGGGAATCTTGATGAAACATTACACTGGTGCGAGCAACTGCAATCCCTCTCTCACGAGAAAATCCACTTCAAAATATGGAGTGAATTCGATGACATATCGGCAAATTTGCCAATTATTAGATCAATTGTTTTTGTTTTTGATTCATCTCTGGACGGCTTCACCGTGGCTTGTCACTCGCTTCGACGTCTCTTAAAAGAATATGTGTCCAGGCGGACGCAGTATGGCATTGCATGTATCTGTGGAAATATGCACTTTGAAGAAACTTCACATCACTACGATAATATAAACATTTTACATTCCTGTCGAACATGGATAGCTCAAGACGACAGGCCCGGCCAGGCTTCAATTCTCCTTCGGCTTCGGAGGAGTCCAGACACTTGGGACTTCTCGGCAGTCACGATTGGTCGCAAATGCCACGATCGACAGCAACCACATGCGTTATCCAATATGTCGCACGTGGCAACTTCGTTAGCAATGTCAACATTCCAAGCCTTGGTAAACATCACTGGTCGGCTGAAATCATGTCGATAATGGCTTGCGAGCTTGGCGGAATCTGTGTCCCATGAGCGATCGGGTGCATTCAAGCGCTCCATGCCTATATATATGAGCACGGTATCATTTGCCGTCTACCGTTTGCGATACAATGCGAAGAATGCGCCACGATATCATGTGCGTCATGCTAAACATGTCTTAAAGAATAACTTGCGGTGCGGGCCGCAAACATGGCTTCTACTGTCCATCGGTTGCCAGGCAGTAGTCCATTGACTGGAATGTAGGTATTCAATGCTGTATCCGGGACCGACAGAGTGTAGGAGAGCATTTTTCATGACTCTGAGCTAGGTAGACCACAGCAGCTTATCGCCATTCCCTGGCCTTCACTCGCTGCCTCACAATTTATCATTATGCATGATCTGTGAGGATGCTTCGTCGACACCTGGCCTTGTTTACTGTGCTCCTATGCAGCAGCTCAGGGGTCGTGGCCCAAGTCCAGACTGACAAGACCGGACAGCCATCGCCAGACACGACACCAGGACAGGCTCAGTCCTACTGCTACACCTATGTCACAACAATATTGGTCACACTCCCTGGGACGTTCTCCGACGGAAGGATCCCGCCCAGGTCTTCTGAAGGCAGTCACCAACAGCCCGGCGAAATATCTCCAGGACTTCTGTCTACGTCTGACAATGGAGATTCTGACACCGCTTTAAACTCCCCGAGTCCTCCTGGTTCACCGCAATCTGATACGAACAACGATGGCTCTACGAATCGAAATTCGCCGGTTGGAGGCAGCGAAACTGGGCTCCGAACAGGATCGGGAGATTCTGTCATATCCGGGACTGGTGTCCCTTCCTCGACCCCCCAGCCAATGGACTCGATAATTACATCGAATGGACGGACGATTGGAGGCGGTCTCAATTCGCCAACTGGAAGTAGTGAGGCTGTGACCACAAGAAGATCGGGAGAAGCTGTCATGTCTGGCACTGATGTCCAGTCTTCGAGCCCCGAGCCTCAGGGATCAATGATAACATCTAATGGACGAACTCTTGGAGGTGATATTAATGCATCCACTGGGGGAAGTGAAGTTGGGCGCTCAACAGAGTCGGGAGAATTTGTCACATCCGGCACTGCTGTCCAACCTTCAAGCCCCAAACCTACGGGCTCAATAATCACATCCGGTGGACGAATCACCGGAGGTGATCTTGACTCGCCAACTGGAGGGGTGGAGTCTGGGGACCCAACAGGATCGGGAGATTCTGTCGTATCCGGTACTAATGTTCCAACTTCGAGCCCTCAACCTACGGACTCGATGATCACATCCGGTGGACGGACGATCGGGGGCGGTCTCGGCTCTTCAACAGCTCTTCCCAGTTCGGATATCGATCGATCGAGCCCTCGACTGACTGACACGTCCGCATCCACAACTGGAACGGGATCATCCATAACTCGATTAGGAAACTCTGCAGCCGAGTCTGGAGTCTCCGCCAATGCATCGACTTCAATGTCGACATCCGCTATAGCAGCTGATACTGCCACGAGTGCAGCATCATCAATTCCCTTCGACACAGCCTCACAGAGCGGAAGTGCCGAGAATGGAAGCTCACAGAACGGAATCTCTCCAAGTATGGACCCCGGACAATCTAGTGAGATGAGCAGTTCGTTTGCGGGAGAACCTATATCTGCAGGTCCTGGAGTTTCTAGCGACACGGGCAGATCATTTACCGGGACATCTGTATCTGCAGGTTCTGGCATTTCCAGTGGGATGGACAGATCATTTACGAGAACATCTACATCTGCAGCTCCAGGGGTTTCTGGTGGAATGAGCAATTCAGCCACAGAAATGTCCATATCTGGAAGTTCAGAAGCACCTAATAGCGCCGATGGCTCGACTTCAGACGTACCTGCTTCTGGGAGCTCAGCAATGCCTAGTAGCACGAACGGGTCGGCTTCAGAGGCATCGGCATCTGGAAAACCGACGGCTTTATCAGCTACAGAATCTTCTGTATCTAGAACTCTAGCGACACCTAGTAGCACCGGTGGCTCATCCTCACAGGCCTCTGTATCTGGAATTCCGACGGTGTCAACAGGCACAGAAGCTTCAACCTCGGGAAATCCAGCAATACCTAACAGCACAAGTGGCTCAGCCGCAGAGTCAGCTGTATCTGGAATTCCGACAGCGTCAACAGTTACCGAAAATTCCAGGTCTGAAACCCCAGCAATATCTAGTAGCGCCAGTGGGTCGGCTTCAGCGACATCCATGCCTGTCTCGAGAACTTCATCAGGCACAGAAGCTTCAATATCGGAAACTCCAGCAATACCTAGCAGTACCAGTGGCTCACCTTCACAAGCGTCTGTATCAGGAAGCTCAGCGATACCTAGTAGCACCAATGGACCGGCTTCAACGACATCCGTATCTGGAATCTCGACAGCTTCATCAGCCACTGATACCATCACCGCTGTGGTATCTCCTACTTCATCGAGCAGCATAGTGACTTCGTCCACAATCTCCACCGTCATTCTCGGCGTTGAGTTCCAGGTGTCCAACAGTACCCGGAAGCGACACGAGCGAATGTGGAGACGCGACGACTCGTCCGTATTTGTTGGCAACGAGACCATATCGAATCCGGCCGACTGTAGCGAGGCCTCGGTATACAGACAGTCCGGCGGCGAGCTTGTAGCAAGGACCGGAAGCAAGTCTCTTTCGGTCGACCCGGGAGTTCCGTACATAAGCATGGCCAATTATTCAGGAGGGTCGATTTCAACCAGTACGTTGACTTTGATTCTTTGTTCTCAACCACGGAATAAGTAGCGCTAATTATGAATATCCAGCTTTCATCGTGGTCGATAACATGCTGCAATGGAACAACGCGACATTCTACAATGGCACGGCAGGGTTTTGCCAGTTTCCGTCGGGCGACATTTATGCTACTTTTGTCGAGAATCCCGGCCTCACAGATTGTACTCCTATCAAGTTGGTTGTGTACGCAGGTGAGTCGTGATCAGGAATAGCGACAAATTTTCACAGCCAGATACTCACTATCCTTCTGTAGTCAACTCGTGTAAAAACGGCACTATAACGATTGAGGATGACACTACGACGACAACAACATCCTCCGAAACCATATTCAGTCCCACATCTGTCACGTCAACTGACTTTGAAAGCCAGAGCTCTTTCGATGCAACTACCATCTCTTCAAGCTCTTCTATACTCGAGTCTACCTCTTCAATGAGCTCAAATTCAAACGGGATAACATCATCCCCTTCTTCTTCAGAAGTAACTGCATCACAAACAGGGTCTCTGGCGGATTCGTCTACACTTGGCATCCAGTCAACCACAGTGTCTGCTTCTGCATCTAGCGAACGCGGCGGCACCTCACTGACTGAAAGTAGTACCGCAATAGGGGTCTCATCTGACGACGCGACCTCTTCTTTCTCCTCTTCCATGCCAACCACAGCGCCTGGGAGCACTTCACTTACCGGAAGTAGTAACACAATTGGGGGCTCAAGTGACGATACGGCCTCTTCTTTCTCGTCAACCCTTCCCATGTTAACCATGGCGTCTACTTCCGCCTCGAATGAAAGTGGTGGCACTTCACTTGTCGATAGCAGTACTACAATGGGGGCCTCAACCGAAGATGCGACGACCTCTTCTTTCTCGTCTACCTTCTCAATGTCAACTACTTCAACAACGTCTATTGCAGATACTGGAACTAGCAATCAGAACACACAATCATTTTCGGATTCATCCATTACCTCATCTCTTTTGTCACAAGCATCATCGTCAAGTGCAGCTTCTTCAGATACACCAGTGAGCAGCACGCCGGCCTCCACAGATGAAAGTTCTAGCATTCGAGACCAGACTTCGTCTATGAGTAGCGATGCCAGCGCTCTGCCAACGAGCAGTTCGAGCTCTGTATCGTCGTCTGATGCTGCAGGCGAGACACTGAGCTCTCAATCGTCATCGCAGTCGTCACTAAGCACGTCCTTTGCGGACATATCGAGTACCATGCAGTCGACAAGCACTGATGCCGCATCATCGCCTTTTGGTATCTCTTCTTCCACCAGCAGCAGCAGCAGCAGCTCCAGCATTGTCGAAAGCAGCTCCAGTTCCAGTCCCAGCACCACCAGCAGCATAGTACAGTCGACAGTGAGTAGTACTGCCCAGTCGACTACTAGTATTGCAACTATCTCGTCTGGTACCATGAGCACTACATTCTCAACCACTAGTACTTCATTATCTACGGAGAGCTCAATCCCAAGAACAATGACTATCTCTAGCGATAGCAGCAGCATCTTCGAAAGCAGCTCTAGTCTCAGCCCCAGTTCCAGCATAGTACAGTCGACGATTAGTAGTACTGCCCAGTCAACGACTAGTAGTATTGTAACCACCGCGTCTGGCACCACCAGTAGTGCATTATCGACAGAGAGCTCGATCTCAAGCACAATCACTACCTCTAGCGGAGGCAGCAGTAGCTTGGACAGCAGCTCCAGTCTCAGCTCCAGTCTCAGCTCCAGCGCCAACTCCAACGTAGCAGGGTCAACAAGCACCAGTGCATTCGTAGCGACGACTACAAGCAGCAGTACTTCTGATATTGGTAGCACAAGCAGCACTTTGAGCTCTGTGACCTCGACCAGTACAGCATCTTCCACACTGGACTCGACTACTCCCCAGGTCTCGTCAACCTCAAGTACGGTGCCATTAAGTTCTATTGCAAGTAGTTTTTCCCCGCCGAGTTCGACAACTTCATTGGCGTCTAGCAGCACTTTTACATCTGAGACTTCCAGCAGTATAACGTCTTTTACTTCAAGCTCAACAACTTCTTTTGTCTCGTCATCCTCAAGCTCGGCACCATTGAGTTCTACGACAAGTAGCTCTTCCACGCCGAGTTCCACAACTTCCTCGGTCTCAAGCAGCACTGTTGTATCTGAATCATCCAGCAGTATAGTCTCTTCTACTCCAAGTTCGACTACTTCCTTTATCTCCAGCAGCACTTTGACACCCGAGGCTTCCAGCAGTGCAGCATTTTCCTCATCGAGTTCGACTACTTTAGTCTCGTTATCGTCAAGCTCACCGCCAACTAGCTCTACCGCAAGTAGCTCTTCTATACCGAGTTCTACAACTTCCTTGGCCTCCAGCAGCACTTTTATATCCGAGACGTCCAGCAGCATAGTCTCCTCTATTCCAAGTTCGACAGCTTCCTCGGTCTCGTCATCGTCAAGCTCGCTGCCATTCAGCTCTACCGCAAGTAGTTCCTCATCGAGCTCGACAACTTCTCTGGTGTCCAGCAGCACTTTTGTATCTGAGACCTCCAGCAGTACAGCAAGTTCCACGTCGACTTCGACTACTTCTTTGGTACCGTCGTCTTCAAGCTCGACGCCAACTAGCTCTCTGAGTTCGATAACTTCTTTGGTCTCCAGCGCTATAACATCTTCTGCTTCGAGCTCGACTACTTCTTTTATCTCGTCATCGCTGAGTTCGCTGCCATCCAGCTCTACCGCAAGTAGTTCTTCCGTACCGAGCTCAACCGTACCGAGCTCAACTATACCCAGCTCAACCGTGTCGAGTTCAACCGTACCGAGCTCAACTATACCCAGCTCAACCATGTCGAGTTCAACCATGCCGAGTTCAACCATGTCGAGTTCAACCATGTCGAGTTCAACCATGTCGAGTTCAACCATGTCGAGTTCAACCATGTCGAGTTCAACCATGTCGAGTTCAACCATGTCGAGTTCAACCATGTCGAGTTCAACCATGTCGAGTTCAACCACACCGGGATCAACCATACCGAGTTCAACTACTTCCTTGGCATCCAGCAGTATAGTCTCTTCCACTCCAAGTTCGACTACTTCCTTGGTCTCGTCATCAAGCTCGCTGCCAGCCAGCTCAACTCCAACGACTTCTTCCACCAGCTCTATCATAAGTTCTCCTACCAGCTCTACTATAAGCTCTCCCACCAGCTCTGCTATAAGCAGTTCGCCTACCAGCTCTACTACAAGTAGTCCGCCTACCAGCTCTACTATAAGTAGTTCTCCTACCAGCACAAGTACCAGTAGCTCAATTGGTAGTTCAACTTCCAGTAGTATCGCGAGTAGTAGCACGTCTACTACAGTCTCCAGTAGTCTTGCAGTCTCCAGTAGCACAGCTTCTACTACTTCGAGTTCCAGCTTGCCGTCGAGTAGCTCTTCCAGCACTGTGGCGTCAACTACGTCGTCGGCTACTAGTAGTATCTCATCCCCAAATACCTCAAGTTCTACCGTTTCGGCCACCTCTACAGTGTCCAGCCGCTTATCTACGTCTTCTGCTGGCAGCACGACAAGTACAGGAACTACGGGAAGTGCTACGTCTAGCAGTGTGGCTACCACTAGCAGCTCAACTACTCCATCTGCTGCCGCATCTAGTTCGACTCTATCAACAACATCTACGAGTACTGTCGCGTCTACTGCATCGTCTAGTTCGAGTATATCAACAGCATCTACGAGTACTGCCACAACGGTGCCAGGCACGACATCCTCCACTGCTTCGACTACCTCATCTAGTAGGGCGACCAGCACCGTGGCCAGCACGACCAGCACCACGACTACCAGTACAGTATCCTACACCACTATCACTACATTGTATTCAGGAACCACTGCAGCTACGACAACGAATGCAAATACTGTCATAGTTCAGAATCCAAGCACTGGTAAGTGACCCAAAAGATGTATCGTTTTGTAAAGATGCTAACAATCAAAACAGTAAGTTCGAAAAGACGAGCAGTTGTTGCTTATCTGTTCTTTATGATGTCAATCTCTAAGCAATTGGATGGAAATATCTACCCCATTGCCATTTGAAAATAAGATATGCCGATATATATGCGTGACAATTAAAAAAGGTATACAGACTGACATTTTCTGGCAAATTAGACAACTGTGACCAGCGGCTATACCGGCAGCGTGACCACTACAACTACCCAGACAGCAAGCGGCACTGCCCAGGGCACAGTGCTCGTCTACACACCACTACAAACTTTGAGTTGCGACCCATACGGGTATTTGATACAGTACACGACGTTGTCCAGAGTGAACATCACGACTGGTATCGCAGAGAAAGTCAGGTCACCAGTGGACGATGGATCGCGCAATATCCAGGCCATCGGATACAACGTCGCAGACAATTTCATATACGGCTCCTGGTATACAGCGACCGGTGCCGACGTGAGTCTGATCCGTATTGCAGGAAATGGCGATTCGAACATTGTCACATCCTTGAATATCACCACGTGGTACCCCAACTCGGGAGATGTGGACGAGAGCTCGTATTTTTGGGCCACGCTACAGGGCAACCAGTGGCTTCAACTGGACTTGAAGCCAGGTTCGGCGACTTGGGGCAGGACGATAAATAACGGAACAGCCGTAACGCCGCACCTGATTCTCGATTGGGCATATGTGCCCAATTCCGGCAACTACCTTTGGGCTCTCGGCTATGACGTGAAGAACACATCCTTGCCCGATGCAGACAATCACGTCTATCTGCAGCGTTTTGAACGAACGACGAAGGTCTGGAGCGTTGTAGCCGATATGGGCAAACTCGCAGGCACCACTTATAACAAGTATGGCGCCGTCTACGCCACTGAAGATGGTTACATGTTCGGTACGGAGAATTTAAGCGGGCAGACCTGGAAGTTCAACATCCCGCCAAACGGAGATACCACCAATTGGACACCAACTCCACAATACGTGGCCACTGGCAATGTATCAAATTCAAACGACGGCGCGAGATGTTTGAAGGCCAAGCTCCCGTAATGGATGACATTGTTGAGATGTTTCAGTCGATGAGCAAGATGCTAATCACAAGACTTGCTTCCGGAGTGCACCTACTATTAGGTAGGAGCTTCTCGGCCTGTGTCGAATATATAGTTGATTTGATGCTGGTTCTTCGAAACAGGGGAAACCTTTTTTTTTCATTCGTAGAATAATATTTTATTATTGTTATCGCATGTCTGATGAACTGGCTTGATGTTCTCGTCTACAGCACATAGCGAAAGTTGAGATTCTCCTGATCTGTAAGATCCAAGAACTCAATGTTTCTTATCTCTTCCGCGCCCGCTTGGGCCTGTTCCCTCTGCAGCTTGTCTCTTCTGTCATTCTCCCATCTGTTCAGTACGTAGATTATCATCAGGATGATCACGGAAGCCGTCCATAGACCCACCGTCGCGTACTTGGCCCGGTGATAGTAGGGAGGATCGCGAAACATTTGGGGCCCGACCAGATAGGCCGCCGCCATGGCCAGGAACAGAATCACATTCGTCGTCATCTTCTTGGTCGTGCCGAGCACATTGGACGCCACCAGGGCCAGCACGAGGTAGTAGGCAATAGCACAGGCGCCGCCCAGGATAAAGTACGCGACCAGCTGTCCGGCGCGGTCATATAAGGGCGAGACGTTGCCGAGCCCGATCAGCAGGGCGCCGCCGAAGAGGCACAGGATCTGGTAGGCCAGCGCCGTAAGGCTGCGCTGCTGGTACCGGTCGGCGAGGTAGCCGGCCGACAGCTGGAAGACGATCTGCAGGGCGCCGCCCGGCATGCCCAGCAGCAGCGTCTGCCGGCTGTCGAAGTCGAGCGACTTGATCAGCAGGCTCGACAGCAGGCTGAGCCCGGCCGAGGGCATCTGCGACGTCAGGACAAAGGCGACGTACAGCCAGGTCCGGACGTCGAGCACCGCCTCGCGCGCCTGGTGCCACTTGAACGCGCTGGACCCGATGCCCTGGTGGTTGTCCCTCAGGCGCTCGACGGCGAGGCGCTTTTCCTCGTCGGTCAGGAACCGCGCCTCGAGCAGGCTCGGCGCGACGACGAGGAACATTGCGAGGCCGTAGACCACGGACGCGCAGCCGAGGCACAGCGCCATGATCTTCCACGAGGGCAGGGCGGCGCGCACGCCAGCTTCGGTTCCTGATAGGCAGCCGTAGGCGATGAGGGCGCCGACGACGGTGGCCAGGCCGTTGCATGCGCTCCACAGCGACACGCGGGCGCCGTGCTCGTACTTGCGGTACCAGCGCGCCGTCAGCAGGACGAAGCCGCAGTTGACGACGGACTCGAGGCTGCCCAGGACGGCGCGCTGGACCATGAGCCCGGTAAAGTCGTGGCACAGCGCCATGAAAGCGAGCACCATGCCCCACGCCATCATGTTGGCCGCGATGTACTTGGACGGCGCGAACACCTGGAACATGCGGTTGTGCAGCGGCAGCGCGGCCATGTAGCCCAGGTAGTAGATGCTCCCCAGCCACGTGAACTGGCTCGTTGTCAGGTTGGCATCCGTCATGATGCCCATGACGGAGGAGTAGCTGACGCTGAAAATGATATGTACTGTCAGAATCTGAAAAGCGCAGGGAGGGTACATGAGACTTACACGCCCTTGTCGAGGTACTGTAGGATGTACAACCCGCACAGCCAGGGTAGGACATGTGTGTCAATTTTCCTGACGATCCGCCTGTTGGTGGCTTCGTCGAGGACGACGGCGTCGGTGTGATCGACGTAGGCCAGCAGAGCATCGGCGCCCTTGGCGACACTCTTTTCTGCTGCGACATCATGCTCGTTTGACGTTGCGACTGGAGCAATGTGCAACGCGCCGCTGCAAACGGCCTTTTCAGTAGTCGGCGACATGTTGGCCTCGAGAGGAGGAAATTCTTTTTTTCCTGTTGCAGAAGAGGAAAGGAAACTAATTCCTACATGATTGCAGATCACAAGATATATGTGAAGACCCAAGGTGAACAATTATCAACACGAGCAGCAGGATTGCCCGCTCGCCGGCATTGAACCTGGTCCATCACGGCCAGACTACGAATCGCTGTACACGAATAAGTCGCCTCCAAGTGATAACGACATTGGTGTCGTGCTGCAGAAGATGCTGGTAGCAGCCAATCATGAGGGCATCGCATACAGGGTTCGCTTTGTCGAAGCTCCACTCGCCCTGGTGGTTGGTTGGGTTCGTCGTTTTTTTGGAGATTCCCTCACGCTTATATACCGAAAGCTTGACAAAAGCTTATCAGTATTGGCGAGGGGTTTGGCTCTACGTTGCCGGAAGAGATCCGGCCGAGAACGGCCAGCACGCGATATGGCATGTATATGCCGAGTTAATGGCTGGCATCTAATGGCGCTCGGGTGGCTAAAATTTCCATCCTTGATGAATGAATGTTCGAGGGACTCGGCTGATAGTCCAAACCGACGTATATAAATTTCCGGTACTCAGCGAGCATCCTCTTCATAATAACTGGAAAGCCGACACAGAGGGAATGGTTTTCCTCATGGCATTGCTTGAGCTGAATCGTGATAAGAATTCTGTAAGCCGGCTTTTGGACACTACGAATCAAGAATATCGTGTCGCGTTCTCCTTAGCTTAGCCATACCAAACGGGCTGAAGCTGCCGTGTCGATTCTTCATTTCCAGGGCTCATATCCTCGTGCTTGACAGCGACCACCAGCGGTCGAGAACGCACACCCACGCCCACGTAGCGTGCCCATGTGGTTTGAGATGGGTTCTCCCAACTGGAGCGGGTCAGTGGTATACATGAATACGGATTGAGATAGAACATACTAGTGAAGCGTTCCTCGCTGGACTACTACATCCCCAGGACGACAGATAATTCGACGGATCGCTGGAGGCGCTCCGCTCGAAGCATCGTAGGCCTTGTCTGGCACGCCCAGGACTACCTCGCCCGAAAGGAATATCATGTAGTCCACGGACATGGTACGATGCTTGATGTAATAAATTCGTTCAGCCAGGCGTAACACCACGAGCAATCCGCTTATGGGTCACTCACCAGCGGCACTTTGGCACCTGGCGCGAGATCAAGAAACTGTACGTTCACTCCTTGATGGGGTATCGGTTCGGGTTGAATCTCTGGGGTTTTCCATCTAGGTAGTCGATCAGATCGTGTCAGGACGGCGTATATGATTATGTATAGACGTACGGCTCATTGGCGTTCACTGGGACTTCCGTGTGAGTGAAGACGGGATACTTGGCAGCCTGGTCCTGAAGTAACGACACGCGGGGAATATCTTCTTCAATCACAGTGACTGCTGGCTCCCAGGCTTCGCAGTTTGTGTTATCCACAGAAGCGCTGCCGTTTATGGTGACGATGCGACGCGGGGGCGGGCCGTAAGTTGACATGGTTATTGATGAATGACGATTGCGGTGGAAGAGCTCTGAGGAGTGAAGGTAGGTCGAGACTCTGAATGCTCAGATACCTGGATAGTTTTAGATTACAATGCTTGGAGAGCATCGGCTGGATCACATCCGAGTTGTGGAGAACAATGATAGGCACTCCATATTGGGGTCAATCGTGTTCCAAACGTGCCTCAAAACATATCCTAGGTGCTTTCTTGTGTTCCGTGACATGTTATTGAGTACATACCTACACTTGTAGCACCATGACTCGCTTTGAGTCGAGGCAGAAGTCCGAGTAACGGAACGCGCCGGCTCTGTGATGCCTGGTATCTAATCGAAATCAAATTTTGTTCCGCCCAACCAAGAACGCCGTGCAATGCTTTTGAAGAAACTCGCGATCTCCATGATTCTATTTCTCCTTGGCCAGGATGGCCTTTTCTCTCTCGCTTCTTCTCTTGTCGAACTGCTTCTTGGTGTGCTTGCGCTCGTTCTCCTCGCGCCGCTTGATGGCCTTGAGCTCCTCGCTCTTGATCTCGCCAGCCTTCTTGACGACCTTGGGAGTGTGCCTGTGCCTCTTGATTCTCCGGATTTCGGGCATGTGAGCGTAGCGCTCGGATAGAGCCTCGTTGTACTCGATGGCCTGGCGCTGTCGACCAGACATCATGCCTTCGCGCTTGGACGCTTCTGCCCTCCAGAGACGAATGTTTCCATCGTCTGATCCGGACAACACATACTTGGAATCCGGGGTGAAATTGGCGCAGAAGACCCTCTGCATTCTCTTGGTGTGGTAAATGTCTCTCGAGTGACCCTTGTCTCTGTTCCACAGCCGAATCGTCTTGTCATATGAAGCAGTGACCAGTTCTTGTCCCGTCGGAGAGAATTCAACACTAGATGTGCGTTAGTACACCCGAAAACAAGGATGCAGCCCATGACGGGAAGAGATCAAACTTACTCCATGACTGCCGCAACATGGTCTTTCAGGACATTCAGCGCCTTGTCGAATTTTCTGACGTCGAATATGTAGACATTGTGGTCTTCGCTTGCCGCAGCAATGTTGAATGCCTCCATGGGGTTCCAGCTCAAAGAGTTGGACGCAAAGTTCAGAACGGTCTTTGCCAAGGGTGTGTTTGTCCTCAAGTCGTAAAGCACAATGCTTCTGTCGCTGGCGCAGGAAGCCAGCATGCTCGTTTCAACTTGGTTGAATGCGACTTTGTTAATCGTGTCAACCGAGTTTGGCCATGCCAGAATCTCGGGGGCAGCACCCTGGCGCTCGAGATCGAAGATCTAGAAGGATATGTCAGCATCCCGTGACTTGAGGAGAGAACTTCGGTGCCATACGCTAATGTTCAACCCAGAGGACGCTGCCACGGCGTTCCGCGACCTGTGATGAGACAAGCTCGTGAAAGCCGTGTTTCCGAGGAAAGTGTTCAGGGGAGCCGAGTTGCTTGGTGTAGTTGGATCCCACAACTTGATCGTCTTGTCACTCGCGCAAGTGAGCAGCTTCTGATCCCGAGTCCAAGTCATTCCCTTGACAATGTTTTCGTGGGCTGTGTTTTGCCATGTTTCCGTCTTGCTGGTCAGATCCCACACCTTGATGACACTGTTCCTCCAATCAGCTCTTGGTCCGTCCATTCGCATAATACTCGGGGCCTGAACTCACCCGTCACCTGAACCAGATGCGAACCTCTCCACATCGTTGGGATCTTTGGCCAGAGAGTAAACACCATCTACATGTCCGTCGCCGAGCTGCGCAATGAATGGCTGGGCAAACATTCTCTCCATCTTTGTCGCATTCAGAGCTCTCGTGTACTCTCTCGCGCGTTCGAAGGGGTGCAGAGCGGGATCGAGGTTCCTCGGTTGCTTCGTCGCCTTGGATCCCGCGGGCGCATAGGCCTCGATGGATCGAGAGATCGCCTTGATCTTCATATTTGCGGTCGATTTCGATAGGGGAAAATGGATGAAACGAAAAAGCCAGTAAGAGGGCGCAGGCAAATCCTCGATCGATTCCAACCAGATCAGACCCTGTCGTTGGAAATCGCAACAGCTTCAATTCGATAGAAAGCAGCAGCAGGCGAATGCTTGTCCCACTCTCCAACTTTTTGGTGGGTCCGTCTTGAAAGCTTATCTTATCGAACAGCCCACCTTAGAGAGAGAGAGAGAGCGACGTCACGTGAAGTGGGCGCTTCTGAGCCAGGCGTCGGGTCCAAGCCTCCAGCAATTGATCCCAGCGTGCTTGGGTCTGTGTCAGCGTGCGCGGCAGTGGCAGCCTTAAGGTAACGACACTAAGAGGTAGGTAGCCCCCCCAGTGCCCCATCAGCTCCCAGCGGCTCTTGCAAGGCTGGGAACAAGCTGGAGCTTAAGCTGTACCCGGCACCTAAGCTCATCATTCATTGATCATCAACAACCTGACATCAACCTCCAACTGTATCGCAAAATCCGCCCATTGAATCCCGCCACTTTTCTCCCACGATCGAATCCAGCACCTGCACTCACGCTGCAACTATTCGATCGTTCAAAACCCCCGAGTCCGTCAAGACACAACCACATTCACCATGGCGGCAGGCACATCAGCTGTGAAGGAGGCGCAAACGCTCGAGAGCACCGATCCCCGGAAAGCCGAGGCCATCTACAAGGAGACCATCTCCAAGCCTCCTTCCGTCACTTCAGATGCAGCTATCAAGGAATATGAGACGGCATTGTTGAGACTTGGAGGTCTGTACCGGAACGAGAAGTGAGTGGCTTCCCGTTCCGTCGCTGGTATCGCGTGTATTGACCATGATCCCCTCCAGGAAGTCGCAGGAGCTCGTAGATCTCGTCACAACAAGCAGGACCGTGTTGTCATCGTTTGCAAAGGCCAAGACAGCCAAGCTGGGTAGGTAAAGCAGAAGTGCTCGTTTATTGAACTTGACTAACCAGGCATGCCCACAGTCCGACAGCTGCTAGACCTCTTCGAAGACATCCCCAACTCTACCGACACCCAGATCGCCATCACAAAGTCTTGTATAGAATGGGCCACCTCGGAGCGACGAACATTCCTGCGACAGAACCTCGAGACTCGGCTCGTCGGTCTTCACATGGCCAAGCAATCATACTATGAGGCCCTGACTTTGATCAACGGTCTCCTGCGCGAGCTCAAGCGTCTCGACGACAAGCTGGTTCTGGTCGAAGTGCAACTCTTGGAGTCGAGAGTCTACCACGCTCTGGGCAACACCTCCAAGGCACGCGCTGCCCTCACCAGTGCGCGAACGAGCGCTGCCTCCGTCTACACGCCGCCCCTGCTGCAAGCCAACCTGGACATGCAATCTGGTATGCTGCACACCATGGACCAGGACTTCAACACGGCTTTCTCCTACTTCATTGAGGCTCTCGACGGATACCACTCGCAAGACGAGACGGCCAAGGCCACTGCTGCACTGCAGTACATGCTTCTCTGCAAGATCATGCTGAACCTTGTCGACGACGTTAACAACCTCATGGCTTCGAAGCAGGCTCAAAAGTATGCTGGTCAGAACCTGGAGGCCATGAAGGCTATTGCACGGGCACACAGCAACCGCAGTCTGGAGGAGTACGAGCGCGCCCTGGCTGCTTACAAGTATGAGCTTGGCTCGGACGCCTTCATCCGTAACCACCTCAGACGCTTGTATGACGCCATGTTGGAGCAGAACCTTATCAAGGTCATTGAGCCATTCAGCCGTGTCGAGATCAGCCATATTGCTCAGCTTGTCGGTCTTGACAACCAGCAGATTGAGCGCAAGCTCAGCCAGATGATTTTGGACAAGGTCATCATTGGAGTTTTGGATCAGGGCGCTGGATGTCTGATCATCTTTGACGAGTCGCAAAGAGACGAGAGCTACGACGCTGCCTTGACCACCCTAGACAAGCTGAGCAACGTCGTGGATCTCTTGTACACGAACCAGGCATCTATGCTCGAGTAAAGCCACAGGTACTTGGCGACTAAGTAATGCAATAGAAGGCAGTACTCCGCGCCGGGATATGCGAGCGTCATATGATTTGGAACGTGAAATGTCCGGGCGTTGGGGATTTGACAGTCGGAAAGGACTGTCAAGGCTGTAATATTAGATCTAGTAGATGATCAAGCTACCGTATAGTGCCAATGGAAGCAAGCTAGACTGACTGTTCAGTACAATCATGAGCGTGCTCGTTTCTTTGACAGAAGAGTTTACATTACACACTCAAATACTAACAATTGAGACTGTATATAAGATCTGCGTGCAAATACAAGAATGTAGGTATCGTTTAGTGCCATTTCTCGATTTAGGCTTCAACGCGGCTATACAACCGTGTTCCTGGGTCTTCTCTCTCATGATGCGTATCTAAAGCCCCTCTTGAATCCAAAAGAACGCCAGATGTCTTCGACCCTCAGCGAACGCAAATGCGATGCAAATAAGGGGTATCAAGAATGCGCGCTGCAGTGCGAAAAAAAGGAAGGATGTAACCTAAAACCAACAGACAACAAAAAAGAGCAGTATCCTACCCATCAAACGCCTCGTGTTGTAAAAGAAAATGCCACACGATGTACATACTCCTTGCTTTCTTTGCTCCTATGGATGAATTCTTGTCTCGTGTCCTTGTGCCGCGCCCACTTCTCTTTCACCTCACGACCTCCTTGCCCTTCCTGCTGGCGATCCCGGCCGCATGGCTCTGGCCGCTGACGTACTCGCCGGTCCGCCTCCTCTCCTCGCCGACCAGGAGGGCAAAGAGGCGCCGACTGAGGCTGTTGGCGTCCCAGATTCCGTTGCCGCCCTCCTCGTCCTCGTCGTAGTCTCCCGCGTGGTAGTCGTCGCCGAGCAGCTCGGACCGGAACGCCTCGACGGCCTGCATGTGCCAGTCCTCGAGCACCATCTTGGCGTCGTGCGTGGCGACCTCGAGCCCGGCGAGGGGGTGCTTGCCGGGGGCGAGGACGGACGCGAAGACCATCTGGAACCGCATCGGGTCGCGCTGGCGCAGCTGCTGGATCTCGTCGAGGCGGATCCAGTGGGCGCGGGTCCAGACCGTGGGCGAGAGCTGCTTCTGCTGCGGCGACACCACGGCGGGGAGGGGCCCGCCGAGCGGCCGCATGGACTTGACCGGAGAGACCGCGTTCTCCTTGTCATGCTCCGGGGCGCGGAGCGAGGCGGGGATGCGCAGAGGGGTCGGGTTCAGGATCAAGGTGCGCGGGTTGCTGGTGGCGATCTTAGCGCCTCCACTGCTAAAGACGGCAGTCAGTGGCCGCTCCTCGTCCATGTCCTGATCGATGTTCTGTTCACTGGGGATTTCCTCGGTGCGGTCGGAGCTGGGGATGCTGCGTGTAAACGCTACCACCCGGCCAGGCGTCTTGGGCTTGAGGGGCGAACGAAGAGACGACTTGGCCGGGCTGAGGTTCTTATTCCATTGCGAGGGCTTCTCGCGAGGTGGCATCTGCTCAAACGATGGCCCGTCATCCGTCGACGCCGATTCATGTTCGGCACTATTTTCATCCTCCTCGCCGCTGTACTCGTTGTCCCCGAGGTCATCGTAGCTTGGGGAAGGCGTGCGAGCCTCTCGATCTGGCGAGGATCCTTGGTGGCTAGGCGTAAACAACGAGGCGGTATTGCGAGATTGTGCCGAAAGGGGCGTGAAGTTTTGCTTTTGTGGGATGTGCGGGAAATCCTGTTCGCCGGGAGTCGAAGGGCTTTCAGCGTAGGTATCCGCCACCGTATCATTCGATCGCAAGTTCGTGTCTGGCGAGAAAAGGTCGGCTGTTCTCGCAGGACTAGGATCGAACATCTTCTGCTTGATAGACGGGAAAAGACCAGTAGCTCGCAATGCAGACTGCGGCTCACTTCGTATCGACTTCTCACTAGGCTGAGTCGAGGGAGGCAGCGGACGTCCAGTGGTATGAGCAGGAGTTTCCTCAGCTTGCGCCTTATTATTCGTGACTGGCGGTGGTCGGGGAGAAGAGAAAAATGACATGATGTCAAATTTCCCAAAGAAGCTCCTCCTTGCCGGCGCAGGCTTCTCCTGGGCTTCCTGGCCTGGCTCAGGCTCGACAGGCTTGCCCTGCTGGGAAATCATCGAGTACTCTTGCAACACGGAATTCTCGACAAGCGCCGCATCGCGTTTTCGATGGTCCTGAGCCCGAGGCAGCGATTGCGGCTCTTCAAGCTCATCGTTCTCCATAAGTTCGTAGGAGCCATCATCCGCAAACTCGTCCCCTCCCTGGAATTGGTCTTGCTCTTCGTCCTCATTGTGCTCCTCGGCCTGGTCCATGCCTGGGTCGTCTTCTGCCTCCTCCTCATGTGAGCGGGGAAACTCTTCGCTTCTCTCATGCTCGACTTCCCGCTCTCGTGTGGCTGGTGGTTGCACCACCGAAACTCGTTCGACTTCGCTGGGAGGGCTGTCACCTAACTCGAGGTCAGAAGGACTGCGAACTTCATCTTGGTAGATGAGTCGCCGCTGGTTTTGCCTCCACGGACTCGGAATCTTATTGCGACGTAGTCCAGATGAGGTCACCGCTGGATCGGATCCTTGAAGTGACATATCTGCAGGAGAATGACTGCTTGGCTGAACCTGAGACTCTCTTCGTGCCTGGGCCTCGGCTCGCAAGACTTTGGTCGATCGCGGGGTTGGCCTTGATGCTTCAATGTCCCATAAATCCATGTCGTCCATGTCGTCCTCGTCTTCCTCCATTGTCTCCATCTCTCCGAAGTCACCGTTTCTTTCTGACTCTGGCTCTTCCTCGAGTTCGGGTTCTGCTTCGGCTTCGGCTTCCGATTCTGGCTCCAGCTTGCTCTGCTCTTCCTGTTCATGTTCCTGTTCCTCTTCCTCCTCCTCTTGCATATCTTCCTCTCCCAGGTTGAATAAATCGTCAAAGTCTTCATGAACAACCTCTTCGTATTCATCTTGATGCTCCTCGTCATATTCTTCTTCATCCTCATCGTCATCTTGATGCTGATTGCGAAGAGAGCTCAGACCGCCACTAATGGCACTCGAGTTGGCCAGCCGCTGCGATGCAGACATTCTTCTAGACCTCTGGTTTGCCGGACTGCTGATGTCATTGTCTTGTATGGGAGAGGTCAACTCAATGTCACCACCTTGTCGACTTGACATTGCTGCCCTTATGGAACTGGACATGCCCGGGGGAGGTTCCCTGTGCGAGGGCAAGTCCTGAGCCCGACCAACTTCACTGCCGTATACCGATTTCCTCAGCGCTTCACTCTCAAGTTCAGCTCCAAGTGAATGATCCACATTACGAACTGATGGAGCGTTGGTGAGAGCAGCAACGGGCGCTGGTACCGGTGCTGGTCCGGCATGAGAATTGGAAGCGAATGCAGATCGAATATTGGCTGATATCGACGCGACTGGGTTGAAAGGTGTTCGATTATCCGAGCCGACCCCCCAGTGGTTTCCGCCTCTCCCGGGCGACCTTGCAATTGAGGATTGACGCGAATCATTTTGCCCTGGTCCCCTAAAGGGGCTGGCCAGACTGCTTCCATGCTCATCGGGGGACGATCTGTCGGACATGATGTTCTGCAGTGTGCGACCTGCTCGCACGATTGGTGACAGGGTAGGACGCCTGACCGGTACGGACTCTTGTCGTGATTCAGCCTGCTCAGATGATCCCGATTTTTGCAACGGCGTTGGCGAAGAGCTCTTATTCCGTGGCGCTTCGGCCATTTCTTGCTCTGCTCGCTGTGAAGCCTCGGAGATCAAAGCCATGGAGTCAAAGTGCTTGGTAATTGTATGTCCAGAATCGGGTTGAATGGTGATACCGCTCATTTGCCGACTAATAGTGGGCGGAGATGAACGAATATTCAGGTCCGAGGTGTTGGCGATGGCAGGCGAATCGACAGCCATCCCGCGTGCCTCTTCGCCTTGGATATTCTTAGCATCCGTGGTCGACGAATTTGTATCATCAGGAGTAGGCAGTCTATCGGATCCAATATTCGTGGATCTACTGTTAGATAGCGCTTCCTCGTCCTCAGCTTCATCCTCGTGGAGCGATGGTATATCGTTGGCTACATCTTTGCCCTCTTGGTTCTCTCTGCGCGGTCGTCGGGGTGTTGCTGCCTCGAGTACTTCGTATGGAATCTGGGAGAATTCGTCTTCATACATGTTGGAATCATCATCGTCGACTTGATTGGTGGCTGGCTTCATAGGCAAGCGACCAGGAGTGGCAGTTCGCAAGATACTATCAGGAATGCTCGAAAATGAGTCGTCGACGTGTGGTGCCTTGTTGGAGAATATCTGCCTGCTCAGGGGCATGTTCTTGTTTGACGGCCTCCGAGCAGGACTCTTCATCCAGGAAGATTGACTCGATCCAAATGCTGAACGACTATTGCGTATGTGGTCTGCGGAATTGTGCTCCTCAGCTAGTTCGTCGCCGGCTTCTTCTTGAGCATCTTCGATATGCGAGTGTTCATCAGCTTCAGTTTGAGTACTTCTCCTTAAAGATTCCAAAGTCTGATTGATGATCATATTGGTCTCGTCTCCGGTCTCAGCAAACGGGTGTTGCTCTTCCACGACACCAGTTCGATTAGACTGAAAAGAGGCCTGGAATGATGGCAGTGCTTCGACGTTGATCATGCTGAAATCAGAAGCGTGTGTGAGGTTATCTTGGCCGCTGTACGTCACTTCATCGAAACCATCCGCCTCGGACTCGACATCGCTATGGGCCTCTCCCGTGAAATCGTCAAACATAGGCGCATCAGACGTATCTGTCGGCTCGTGGCGAATTGATTCTCCTCGAAGTGGCGTGTCTGATTCGAATGGATGGTCCGAGTACCGGGCGATAGGCGAGGAGAAGCGCACTGCACGTCGACCTGAGAACAGACGAATTGTGTCATCCGAATCTGGTAACCGTGACGTCTCCTCACCAATTTGCGAGATACCAAAATCGCGTACTGCGCGTCGGCCTGATAGTAGACGGATCTGATCTCCCTCCGCCCCTGCAGACCGTGGCGTCTCATTATCAATTACCGAAGTGGCGAAATCGCGTATCGTCACATCTTCGTGGTTCTCTAAATCGTCGTCCATGTGCATTTCTTCTTGTAAGGGAGCATCCTCGCTCGGTAGGATTGTTGTGTTGTCAATATGGCCGTCCGCCTCACCGCTTAGACCAGCAACCTCCTCGGGCATCAGCGCTTTCCGGGGCCTCCCGCGTTTCCTTCCTGTCGGATTACTCGAGGGCACGGCGGGGGTGCCGGCTTTCTTTGGGGTTTTCTTCGTCTTCGCCTTCGGCTTTGGTGTAGGGTTGGGTAATGCGTTGTCGTGTGTTTCTTCGAGCGCTCCATCATAAAAGTCCGTCTCGGATGGTGGTTCGCCACTATGTCGTTTCGCCCGAGATGTCTTGGTCAGAGGAGTGCCGGCTCTCTTCTTGCCCCTCGGGGCCGGTGTGCCATTCTTGCTACCAAGGCTTACCCTCGGCCGACCGCGTCCACGCTTCGCCGTCGAGGGCTCATCAAGTCCGTCGCCCTCATCATCCGTTAGACCTCTCAGAGGCACTACAGTCGTCGTACCCTTGGGCTCCCTTTTCCGGCTGACACTGCGCGTCGGCGATCCACTGTTGAACAGACGCCTGCTCACGGCGCCGCGCTGGCCCCGTTCGCTTTCAGCCTCGACCGTGACCAGGAGCCGCTGAGGGGAGCGGCCGTGGCCGACATCGAGCTCGAAAGTCTGCTTCCTAGGCGACGACTTTCC
Source organism: Pestalotiopsis sp. JCM 9685 (assembly GCA_001599175.1). Classification (NCBI taxonomy): domain Eukaryota; kingdom Fungi; phylum Ascomycota; class Sordariomycetes; order Amphisphaeriales; family Sporocadaceae; genus Pestalotiopsis; species Pestalotiopsis sp. JCM 9685. The sequence goes on from BCGF01000003.1 coordinate 4,267,619, forward strand.
AGTCGACAAGGGGCGCGCTCGTGCGCTCGAACGCGCGCTGGATCGCACGCTGGACTGTCGTTGGACCGAGGACTCGCGCGGGATCGACTTGAAGTTGCCGGCGTTGCGGCGCGCGCTGGGCCTGACGGTGCTTGGGGGCTCGTCTCCGAGCGGGTCCGGCGACGAGCTGTAGTCTCCCAGCAGGCTCGTCATTGTCGCGTGGCCGGGAGAGAAGAGAAGTCGATCTCTTTATCAGAGGATGGGATCAGTCGTCGATTGCATATAGGGCTGGGGAGGGCGTCATGCTAGGATATTCTTTAATCTATCGGGTGGTGATCTCGGATCGCGACAAACACGTGTTTGGCGGCTTGGTAGGCGTGGGGGTGTTTTTGCCGATGGACGTTGAACGAATGACAGGGGTTCCCATCTCAAAAAGAGAACTTTGTTTACTTAGAGCTCAGCTGGGTTTAGTTCAGGCTGCGGCTCCGAGGATAGGTGGGGTTCTGAGGATTGTGGATCTCTCAAACCGAGCTAAGCCTAATCGGCTGCCGATTGGAGGACCCTGGGAACGGCCGGGTCATATCTCCCCGCATTATCTCAGCCGGCTGAATAATAAGCATGAACGTCATAGTATGCACGCCCTGTGAGAGTAGTAATTGGTAGGTAGGTTGCATGATTACGAACTGCCTGACCTCTACTATTCTTCCCCAAATCCGGGGAGAGCAGATCCTAGTGTAGTGGCAAGGACTTTTTCTCGAACCTCGGGAATGCAAGGCATGCGTACGCCTTGGGGTTATTCCCACGCCCTACGCCCCTTCGATGGGCCCTCATTCGCGCGCTCCCGCTTCTGGTTACTAATTAGACAATTGCGACATCGATGAGTACAGCGTCAAAGTGCTCTCCAAAAGGGCGATGCTTCCAAATGACGTGATCGCTAGTGGCATGTTATTGGATATCATGGGTTTCACCGTACTGGATTCGCAGACATTCTAGAGTCGGTTGATTTGAAATATGATTACTCCCTCGGCTGTTCATGCGACTATAAAGACTGAGGCGCCCTCTATTAGCTATTGAATCTATACAGACGCAGATTTACACTTATTTGATTTCTTACTCGAAACAAAAACTTCTGCTTTCAGAATAGGAATACGTCACATAAAAGATATCAATCCTCTTATTCACTTGTACCAACTTTACCAGCATGGCCATCACACCTGATCCAGTCCCCCGGGGCCCCGTGGTCGCCAACATAAACTACGGAGAATTCCCCGCCGAGGGAAAGAAGGCCATCAACTACGTCGAGGACCCGCCGGCCGGCGAGCCGAAGCGCAACGTCGAGGTCAACCCGCAGGACACGCGGATCGAGGACATCCGGGGCCGCGAGGCCGACTTCACCCTGGACACGGACGCCTTCGCCGCGGTCCGGGGCGTGCCCGAGTCCGCGGAGCGCGACTTTGCCGACGACGACAGCATCCGCAACAACTACTACCCAGAAGTAGAACAGTTCCTGCTCGACCACGTGCCCGGGTCGAGCCGGGTCTTCCTCTTCGACCACACGATCCGGCGCGCCGACCCGTCGGCCAAGCGCCAGGCCGTCTTCACGGCGCACATCGACCAGACGCCGCTGTCGGCGCCGCAGCGCGTGCGCAAGCACCTGCCCGACGAGGCCGACGCGCTGCTGCGCGGCCGCTACCGCATCGTTAACGTCTGGCGGTCGCTGAACAAGGGGCCCGTCGAGTCGAACCCTCTCGCCTTTGCCAGCTCCTCCACGTTCTCCAACGACGACCTGATCCCCGTTGAGCACAGATACCCGAACGGGTACACGGGGCAGACGGCGGCTATCCACTATAACCCGAGCCAGAAGTGGTACTATTGGAGTGGCATGACAGGGAACGAGAGGTTGATGCTCGAGTGTTTCGATTCCGAGGGTATCAAGGAAGGCTCTGGAGTCAAAGGAGGACGAGTTCCTCACACAGCCTTCATTGACCCAAGGACACGAAAAGAGGCCGAGGGACGAGAGAGTATCGAAGTCCGCGCCTTGGTTTTCGGACCTTGATTTCACTATATCTACATGAGTTGGTACTAGGAGTTCAGCGCTTGATTTACGTAACATGTTCTTGCTTTTCAATCACAAAGATATCTCATGAAACCACGAGAATTTACTACCAAGATTTATTGGCTGTGGACTTGAAAATTGAATAAATGAAAGCTTGATCCTATCGCATCGACTTGTAACCTCTAGTAACTGCTCGTTACTCCTGCCGGGCTCCGTTGCCCTGAATCTTCTTTTAAACCGCATAAATGCAAAACAATTGGCATGGCCACCTCCTTGGCAGAGAATGGATGAAGTGCCAATCCGGGTATTGCTTCGTAAAGTCAAAATGCCGAAACGCCTGCCATACCACTATGACCTCAATGGGAACTAAACGAAATGGTTCCGCCGTAAATCATGACTTCGCTTTATCGGAGCAGCGAGACCTGTATGAACGCCCCTTGGACCTTTGCTGCCGGCTCAAACAGTCACTGGGATCGGGTTGATCTATGTCGATCGACCACCACCTCATCCAGGTGCCCTTTCCAGTGGTCTCCCTCGTAACAGATCTCTTGGTCTCCGTATGTATTGCAGATTCTATCCGCGTCGTCCCCGACCTCTGCCGCTGCCTGACCGGCTCATGGCTACACCACCAAAGCTGCTCTGTCGCGACATTGGTGGAGCAGCGGGCGAAGCGTTGCTGCCAGGCGCGAGACCTGGTGCGAGAGATCCCAGGCCGCTAGGTGCCGGCTCTTCCCTCAGAGCCGACGCGTTAACGCCCAGCGAGTCGGCTACCTGATCAACAGTCGGGCGCGACGGGCCTTGGATCAATGCTTGGAAAGGTCTGCCGTTGCGCTGTGCAGGGATCATGTTCTCAAGCAGACGCCGACCGCCGTTTGGCGTATCAATATTGGCGCCCGGGCCGTTGAGACGCCCATACGCCTTGAAAACGGTCATGATCTGGATGTCCTGGTGAACATCGTCCTGGTTGAGCGAAGTAGGCGTATTGGACTCGGACTTGACATATGCCTTTGAATACTGCGAGTGGACAAGCGGCGGGAGACGGGGTTCCTGTGCATCCATCTTCTCGAGATTTCCGGCGAGCTCGAAGTTTGCTAGACCCTCGAGACCAAGCACCTTGTCGTCAATCCAGTTTTGTCCCAGATTGCGTGTGCTTCGGGTCTGGTGCGAAGGTTGGCGCTCCATAGACGGAGCAGCCAAATCCTCCTTCTCGTCGCCATTCAACTCTCCATTTCCAGCTTCGCTCTCTTCGGGCGAGGAAAGGGGGTTTCCAGCAAGGTCCCGTCTAGTCAGCAGATGCTTGTAAGCTGCAAGTGCGGCAACGTTATAGTTCATCGACAGCTCCTTATCAGTGAAGAGCTTCTCTATGCTGTAGATGGGACCTGTCTCGCGGCGTGCTGATCGCAGTCTGTCATTCTGCCAGAGGGGAGTGGTGGCCGAAGTGTCGAGAGCTCTTCGAATGGGAGCGGGCGAGCCATCATCCTCGGCGCCGTTTCTCTTCCTCTTCTTGTCTGACAGGCCCGAAGCCTCGTCTGCGTCTCTGCGCAGTCTGGTTGCTCGCTTCGTGTGAGTGCCACCAGGGCTTGCGGGGTTCGTCAATGTGTACTGGTTGGGGTGCAGGAACAGGACAGTGCTCTCTGCGACATCTAGAGCTTCCTTCTCCCTATTAAGTCGCAACTTCTTTGATGTGATGGCATTCATCAGTCGGTCCTTGAGGGTCGCCGACAAGGCCTTGTGCTCTCTCTTTGCAGCTTCAACCTTTTGGTGATAGGTGTTGCGGTGCATAATGGTTCGTGCCTCGTGCTCGTGCTAGTGTGCGAAGTTAGTAACTGGGAATTTGTGCACATGCTCGCTGGCAAAATCATGGGAGGCGAGGTCATACCTTCTGTGATGTCAATTCGTAGTCGCGAACTTCTAGCATGTCCTTGACGTGCTCAACCCATTCCTGGAAAGATGGTCCTGCCATCTCCAGTAGGGTTCTAGTAGGTCGGTCGGTGCCATTCGCGTTTGCTTGTGAAAGCTCTTGGAGCTCACGATCAATCTCGTCAAGCGGGCGGTCTGAGTAGGGGTCGACTCGAGAGACGAGGTGGACGTCGGCTTGGATCTTCTGGAGCTCCTCTCGGTAGTTCCGATCGCGGTCACGGCTCATGTCTCGCTCGAGGGCGGCAAGCTTCTCGTAAATGAGCTGCTTCTTGCGCTCTCGCTTGGACTGAGCAGGGGGGGACTGTGCTCGAGGTGCTTTTTGCGAAGTTCCGGCCAAGGCCGACTGTGAAGGGTCTGCGGTCGCCATGGCGAGTGAAGGTCGGTTCGTAATAGAGTGTGAGTGTGGGTGGTGAATAGCGGTATTGTTGGTTTATTTATTCGTACTCGGAGGATACTGATGGAGTCGGAGAGGTTTACTGGTGCAAGAAAAAAGTGCTTCCGCAGTTCAGATGCGTTCTCGAATGAAGAGAGGAAATCGCTAGATGTTTGCGCCGGGGCATGAATGCCGTGAAGAAAGGATGTGGCTGAAAACACAGAATGGATGTAGCGGGTGTAAGAGAACTTAGAGAAGAAGCCTTTCGAGCTAGAGAGGTGGAAATTGTTCTCCGTCACACCAGGGAGCTGGGAGCGGCGCAGAACAACAGTGTACACAATTTCACACAGGCGCGAACAAGCAGAAGTCGTCTTATCCGCTCGTCAAACAGTGGTTGAATTGTTCGTTATCAACCAGTGATGATTGTGGGCAGGAGAAAGAAGCTGAGCTGATTTCTGATTTGCATGGGGTGCAACAGAGGCTAGGTAGGACAGTCAATCGGCTTCCCAGGAACCTGAAGCCTCCCGCTGACAATAGGAACCACCGCTAAGAATCGCACTGGCGCCCTGTGACCTAAGAGTGGGGCAAGGGTGTCCTAAGCAATGCAATTGATTGTTCCAACCATTTGAACGCCAACTGCACTCGCTGTAAATGTACTATGTAAGGTACCCTCTGCTACACCAGCCAGCGGCCCTGTTTTTAGGTACCTCAGCTAATTTGTAGCCCGCCTGTATTGGAGCTTTTTGTGATCAGCCATCGCCTGCCATTAATACAGGTCGCACGAGCCAATTTCTCCTATCGACCTTCGTATGATAGGGCAATAATTCCCTGTATCGTCTCCATTGATCATTATACTCTGAATTGGTCAGATTTGGCATCATCCCTCAGCCCTCAGTAATCATGCTCGACTCGTAACGCAAACCAGATTTGGGTATGAGGTCTGCGCGAAGAATCATGAATGCTCGCCGATGGTCCTCCATCTAGTCCTGTGGTGGGCTTGCCTGTCGAGATTGACTGCCATTCGGCGCCTCGCTGTACCTTGTAAGACAAGAACATGGTGCCTTTCTCACCATCGTCCAAGTTGGTGAGAACTACCTCCCTCGACGCTGATGCCTTGCCTGCGTTCGAATCTGAAGGTGGCAAGGAAAGCCGGTATCTGTGTATTGCGAAGCATGATTCCCGAAACCTTGGAAGTTGTGAGGCGCTTGTGTCCTTCCGCTAAGGTTCGTGCGCTTGGTATACTCGTAAAGCCGTCGCATGGCCTTTTCTCCGATCCATCTCCGTGCTATGCAATCCCCGGCATTGTCTTGTCAGTTTCGCAGAAGCGGTCGGCTATCCAATGCAACTGATGGTGTTGGGCCAATTCGTGACACACCGCGGTCGTCGTCGTCGTCGTCGTCGTCATTGTATGGGTATCGAATCGTTCCGACTGTAAAACATATTCGTCAAGCTGACGCGCCAAAAGCGTTAGCACACGACTTCCCATGCGTCTTACAGAATAGAACAAATTCCTACCATTTGTCGATGAGCAGACAGTATGATACCGAGACATATGAGCAGCGCGGCCATAAATACGCATCCACTCCATCTGCTCCGTGATTTGTGGGCTGGCACCACTGGATCCCTCCATACGTCGGTCTTGCCAGCAGTCACTAATATCGAATCCATCTTGCGTTCGTTTCCTTACATGTGCAACATCAAAAGGAGAAAGCGCAGTGACAACCTGACATGGCAGTCCAACAACTTAAATACTTACGCGCTCGGCATGATACTTCCAATAGTCTAATCTGCAGGTGGGCGGCCAAGCAAGGGAGGCGAGCATTTTAGCCTGGGTTCTGGAATGGGATGGGACCGTCAGGTGTGTCTCATTCAGGAGCATTGCGCGTCCCTTATTACTCGGGAGTGAATGCGGGAGTGGAGGTGACAAAAAGAAAAAGCTTCTACATCACAACTTCTCCTAATGAACATCCACAGCGCAAATTTCATGAAACGAATCAGATTTCATATTCTACAACTTTGGTTCCGGTTGATGCTGCCTCGACATTATCCAACCCACGAGTTACGTACACCATTTCGTGGTCTGATACGCAATTCTTAGTGTGGTGAAGAATCATATGATGTTGGTCCCCCACTCGCGGCAGGCTCGGCATTGGCGAGACTTGTTCTTGGACCCAAGACGGCTTTAAGGTTTTGAGTTTTCCAAGCCGTATCGGTCCTTGGCCTTTGAATAAACCGGTATTTCTGCCAGAGCCTCTCTCCTGTCGTTCTGCGCAGATTTGCAATCCTGACTGATAATTTCAACGCCCGGCCCTCACCGGCCATGATTCATGGCCGATGATGCAAGTCGCCAGCAGCTCTGAACAGTGATTTTCTCATGGCTCGTCGACCTGTGGTGCCGCCACACTCTCTGCTTCAGCGCCGGTAGTCTGAACCTTGGAACGGATTTGTGTGCGCTTCTGCCGCCGCCGCTCACGCCTCTGATCCCTCCTCGCCTTCGTTCTGGCCATCTTGGCTGCAATCTTCTCCTCCGCAGACGTGTTCGGGGGCAGTGTCGCGGCGTTCTGAACCTCCTTCAACGCCGCCTTGGGTGTGGGCTTGCCGGCCTTGGCCTTCTTGCTGACGGAGCCGTCGGCAGCGGCCACGGCTTTCTGCTTGCTTGGCGTGCTCTTCTTGGACTTGGCCGAAGAGGCAGCCTTGGCCGAGGAAGCAGCCTTGGTCGCGGACCGAGCTGCAGAGGCCACCGCCGGCGTAGAGACTGGAGCGGCGGCGGCGGGCGGCGTGGGCGGCGCAGTGATGAGGCCCTTGTCGACAGACTCGGGTTCTGAGCCCTCGGGAGCATCAGCAGCGACGGCGGCCGGCTCGGCCAGGTTGTCGAAATCCCACTTGATGTTGGGGAATTCCTTGGCCGGGTCGAAACCCGAAGTAGTCGTCGATTCAGCCATTTTGCGGATGAGCAGACCCTCGAGATACGTGGACCAGGGTCGATGTCGCTTCAATGTCAAAGCAAGACCAATGGCCGTTTGCCAATGCACTGACTGACAGCTAAATGGAGAAAGTAGAACTACCACCCAATGTAGGGTTCTGCAATGATTATTAACAACAAAATTCTTGCAATGCAAAAAAATCTTGAATAAATACTCACACTGAAAATAACACAGGTGTTTGTTTTTGTAGAAGAATTTCCGGCTCACAAATTTCTTGAGCAAACGGATATGTGGGCTGTTGTAAAAGTGCAGTCTGCAGAAAATTTCTTGGTGTCGGCTCGCGGGTGGGCTACCGTAGTCTGCTCAGCAATCCCCGTACCTACAAACCACAAAAGCAACGAGAAGGTTGTTGGCATGACAGCAAAACATGAATTGCACTTGAACAATTATGAAAAGGAAGATATTCGGGAACCTGTATCATTTAGTTGTCCGTCTCAAAGCCCACTTCTCAACTTTTGTAATTGGCTCATAAAGCCATATCCTCCCGTGGCCCCTCGGGCTTCTGCAGGCCCATCTGTGCTCTTTCGAGGACTGTTTTCTACCTCTGCCTTGGCATCTCGCCTGCCGTTCTGCTCGAGCTCTCTGAGCAGCTCCCTGTGTCTATCTTCTACCATCTTTGCCAAGCTATCGAGGAATTTGGTACGGCCCTTTTCTTCTGATGTGCCCTTCCACACCAAGTTCAGCTCCTTCAGCACCTCGACTCGGAGCAGGGCCTTTTCGACTCCCGCTACAGGGTCCTTGCTGTTCAGGTGCCCGGATATCTCGTCCCTTAGTTGCTTGAGTACTTGCTGGCCCTTTTCTTCAGTGCTGTGATCCTTTCCTCCAGCATCGGGAGCCGACACGGACAAGAAGCCGGAGCTGACGGACAGTTCCGAAGGCGGGAAAACAAATTCCATGGCATCGCCAAATGTCTTGATGACGGAATCCAGTCGCTCGCGCACACTAGTCAGTGTCTTTAGCTGCGTGATATAGGCAGGGTCGTCGGCCCCCTCCTCGGCGCCTCCTTGAATGTCCGCCTCGGGGTTTATAGAAGCCTTTCTGGGCGTTGCACTCATCGCACCATTCGGTCTGCCTTCGGTTTGCTCATGTAGACCCTCGGGGACAAACTTGGCAATGTCGCCTTGCAGACCGTCGGTCAGCGACTCGGACAAGCTCAGCGTCTCGCCACGCAGCAGTTCCACTTCGTATGCCAACCGGCTTCCGCTTCGCAGTATGTCGTCGGTGAGCTGCGTCAAGGTGTTGGTCAGCCTTGTCGTCTGCACGCTCAATTGCGACAGGAGGCCCTGGGCCTGCGAAGACAGCTCGGAGAGGGGCACGGCCCCTTCCTGGCTGGGCGTGATCGAGGAGACATGGGATTGCAGCGGCGGCAGAGACGAGTTCAGGTAGTCGGCCGGATCGAACGAAGGAGAGAGAAAGCTCTGGAGGAACTGGTCCGTGGTGTGAGCAGACTTTGGCTCGATGGGCTCTTGCACCAGCTTCGAAGATCGGCGGGCGTGGTGTGAAAGGCCACGCGACGAGGAGCTCAAGGAGCTGTTCTGGCGTCGGCGCATTCTGAAATCCGGGCTCCCAGCGGCTGGAATCTGTATGTGAGCTTCAAATGTGTTATGTGCTCAGCGTGATTGGTTCCAATCAAGTCATTGCGGACTGAATGCAACTGCCAGGCGCGAAGGTATCGACAGGATGCGAAAGCTGTCCTTGTACCTAATGAAGGTAAGGTAGGGAATGTACGAGGTAGGTACGTAACCTAATAATGTTGGTATGGAGTACTACTATGGTGGCACCTAGGTAGCCCCTCCACTGTACGGTACATGTGGTACGACGGGATGTGGACCCTCAGTACAAAACAGTACCGTGGGTCTAGGTACGTACCAAATAGTTGACTGTTATTTATACCTTATCTAATCTATCTATCTACGTGTAAGTGCGCCATCGCCGCCTTTCAACTCTTTATAATACCTAATTTGGAGCCGATTTTCCGTAATTTACCATGGAAGGAAATCTTGATGGCAAAGTACAAGGTGATTACTTCTCCCTAGCAATTAAACTTATGAATTCAATGCTTTGAGAGTCTGTACCACCATTAGATTTATGGAGTGGTGCTTCTTTTATTCGATATCTTGCTGAGTCATTGACAAAATGGTTATATCGCCAATATCTCTTTTAGTCCACCTTGCCCGTGATGGGGTAATTCCTTGGAACCAGTCCCGCCATGAAATAAGCCCATTTGTTCAGGTCCAGCCATTGCCTGTTGCTGCCTGAATGGATACATACAGGTACAACTTTGCATACCTTAACCCGCGTTGGTACTTACCCAGCCTTAGTAACTTAGGTAGTTATGTGGCTCAGCAACAACCACTCAAACGTCAAGGCAGCTTGACAATCACAGTCAGGCAACACCAAACACCAAAGGGCGGCAGGCGTTAGCTAATATTGCACCTTGATTTACTTCAAGGACTCTGCCTTCTAATTCTTTCGACTGCCGTGTTGTAGACAATGGCTGCGACTCCTAGGAATATGCATGTCTGATATTGTTCATAGACTCGCATGACCGCATAAAAGAGAGAGCTTCCAGAATAGACTGGATAACCGATTGTTCATGGAGTGCTTGGTTAACCAGAGTCGATATTGGGTGGGCCCGCACGAGATTCGCCGTCGCTTTTTTGATACCGATTGTCTTCTATTGTGTTGATAAACAATCCGTCGCGGCTCAATCGGGACTGCTCGAGCTGTGCCCAGGCATAAAAATACAAATGGCCACAAGTCAACACCCCAACCCTCACACTATCTTTGCCCGGACAAGACTTCCATTAATTTTTTCCCACTTGGACCTGAGTCTTCAACAAACTCCGACAACGACTGAGATTGAATTCTTGCAACTTCAATACCGCCGACCACCGAGATTTAATTATTGCATCTTCAACGCCGACAACGCCATCCCATTCCGTCCTCAAGTAAGTACACCTACATCAAATTCACATTGTCGTTCTTTCCCGTCACACCGGCGATTCATCGTCCCCGACACACCATCGACGAATTTTCCTGGCGGGCAAGAACGATCGAGTTTTCATCGGAAGTCGTGCCACCAGACTTCACCAGGAACTTGCAACTAATTGGCACAGGAACAGAATCACACCTTGCAAGGTGTAGCCAGCCCAAGATGGAAAGGGATCGCGGCGTCCGCGCCCGCGCTCGCTACCAAGAGGATCATGAGGCTGCTGTCAGATCCATTATCCCGAACGTCAGCAGCATCTCCCCCAATGACGGTGATGGTGAATTCACTTTCACTTACACCAGCTCCCTGCTGGCCACCCACACCGGCACCAGATCTTCTGCGACGGCCGTCTCCAAGTTGAAGATCAGAGTCATCCCACAAGAGTTCTCTGGCTACCCCAGGGACCACTTTTTCATTGTGTTCGCCGACGATCAGAATGTCTCCCCAGCAGTTACCACAGTACTGGACGATTTCATGGCCCAATCGGTGGGTATGAAGGTTCGAGATGCGCTCACCACCCTGTCGCAAAGAATCACCGCCTCGCTTACGCCTAGGCCTGCTCGCAACGGTACAGATAAAGATGCTATTGCAGATCTTCAGTCTTTGGACAGCCACCAACATGATGACTCGGACTCGGAAGAATTCGATTTCAACGACGCCGACCTGGATGATGAAGTCTTCGACGACGCCAGCTTCGATGACGAAGTCTTTGGACTAGACAACAGCAAGCCCTTAATGACCTGGGAAGATTTCGGTGATAAGCTTTCCACAGAAGCAGCCACACGTGTTGTCAGGGACTTCCAAGCGGTGCGCCGTGGTGGCTTCTTCATCAGCAAGATGTATGGATTCGAAAGTCAGACACTGCACCATATCGTTTCGATCTCTGTTCGGGTTGACAAGCTGTGTCTGTCCCAGGAGGTTCTCTCCGCTTGGAACCTGCAGTCGACAGATTTCATCGTGCTACTCATCAAGTATCATCAGCGCTACACAACGTTCGAGCAGGCTCTTCGGATGCGGGCTTCAGAATCCAGCATGGAATTTCGCCTACGAAAGTGCACACAGTACAAGACGACTCTCCACCAAGTTTCCAAGTCGTTCGGTGCTGGCCGTGACATCTCTTCTGCTACCCTCAGCCACGACGAAAAGGCACCGACTTTGGACCAATTGGGAGTTGGTGACTCTGTGGACAATTTCATGCAGCGGGAGTTCATTTGTCTGCTGAAGCTGAGATACGAAGACAACCTCACATGGGACGATGCTAAGGAGGAATACGAAGAAGCCAGGGCCTTTCAACACTGCAACATGGAGAAACCCGAATCTCGAAAGTTCGTTCCAAGCTTCGAGAAAGCCAGCACGGAGGACAAGCTACCTGCTTTTGTGGCACAAGACCATGTCACCACTGACGGAGAGAAATCTCTACCGCTCATCGCAATGCAATTTGCTTTGCGTCATTTTGTAAGTACTCGGAACATGGCATCATGGTGAGGGACGGAAAGAGATGCTAATCCTACATGTATCAATAGCTCAGGTGCACCGACTACTGCATGGTCTGTTTCAAGAAACTCCGGGACAGTTCCGATGCTCTCAAGCCCTATGTCTGCAGCACCCCTTTGTGTCTCTTCCAATACATGAACATGGGACTAGGACCCAGCATCGACCTGGAGGTTTTAAACAACCCCAATGTCGTTGACCTGCTCATCAGTTTCTGTTGGGCGGCTTTGGTGAGAGCGGACTCCAATTCCAGTGGTCTGCGAGAGTTCCCCAATGGCCTGAGCTTGCGGTTTCCCAAGCTGGTCGATCCAAGCTTATTCTCTCCAGATTCAGATATCGGAGATTCTCAAAGCGGTGTACCCAATGTTCCCAAGTCGGTACCTAGTTCTCAAGTCGACGGGGCATGCTCAGGTACGATAAATAAACAGAGCTCGGTTTTCACCCTCGACAACCCGGCAGACGGCAAGAACTTTCGAGAGGGGGACTGGGTGGCGATCGTGGTTCACTACCACAAGATACCGGCCTCGGGCCAACCGGTTGTGTATTCCAAACGCATATTCCAGCACGGCCGCGTCTTTGCGGTTTCAGAGAAGGACATCTTCTTGGAGATCTACGCCAGGCATACGCTGCCTATATCGAACCCCATTGGCTCCCAAGTTGAATACGAGCCCGAGCATCACATGAGGGCGCGGATTGTCCCCTACGATCAGGATTTCGACGATCTGGTGGACGAACAGTCAAAGAGAGACGCCATCCTGCTGCTTCTCGCAACCACCCCGTCGGTGCGCGCTATGCGTAATCACCTGAAAGAGTGGCCTCAGAACAGACTCGAGAAGTGGAACCGACTGAGCCCGTCAGTCTCAAAGCTGATCCGCTGGATCGTTGCCTCGAACCGTTCTTCCATCGTTCAAGTGGACCAGCTTCGGGCCGCCGGCAACGATGACGAGTCGAAAGATGAGGCTTCCCTGGCAAGACACGATGAGCGCATCACTGGAATGAACGGTTGGCTTCAGTTCCGCTTCGCGCAGGGATCACCCGAGAGAGAGGTCCAGTTTCGAAAGGAAGTCGCAGCGGTTGGAGAGGGCCCAAAGACCATTCTTGCCTGGCATGGCAGTGCTCTTGGCAACTGGCACAGCATCATCCGCAACGGACTCGACTTCAAGACCATCGCCAACGGACGAGCCTTCGGCCATGGCGTCTACTTTGCCGCAGACTTCTACTACAGTCTCACTTATGTCAGTCGCACTTATAGCACGGTGTCGAGGCCTATTGCCGGGACTTCGCTTGCTATTCACCGCACGAATGACCACACCCTCTGCTGGCCGAACTCGAGGCTGCAAGTCAGCGGCGCCATGAGTCTCAACGAAATCGTCAACAAGCCCTCCCAGTTCGTTCACGGTGCAGATGGAAAAGGTATATACGTAGTCGACAAGGTCACGTGGATCCAGTGCCGGTATCTGTTCGTCCGACCTGGAGACGCGAATATCCTCGCTGAGGAAAGCCAGAGCCAGGACCAGGAGGTCCAAGGACCATGGGTGGTTCAAGACCCCCAGTACCTTGCATTGGGACCCCATAGAACCCAAATACAGGTGCCAAAAGTGGCAATCCCATCCGCCAGAGAGGGCGACACCAAAGATGTGGCCACCACGAAGGCAAACGCGACAGGTCATGCTATGGCCGACGGGATTGAGGACCCTGAAGACATCGAATTCCTCTTTGGGAACTCAGAAGGCATTCCCTGTACACAAGACCAGAAGAGCACTGCAGCGACAGAGTCGGCGAACGGATCAGGTCTGATTCTACAGACGGACAAGACAGACTACAAACCCGCAAGTTTGGATCTGTCGACTCTCCCACGACTGGCCCCTCCGGTGTATGCAACGGCTCATGCTCAGAGAGCAATCAGCCAAGAGATCAAGAAGCTCCAGGAGGTACAAGCTACAACGCCACTCCACGAACTGGGTTGGTTCATTGACTTCGAGAACATGTCGAACATGTTCCATTGGATTGTCGAGCTGCATTCATTCGACCCCAGTCTTGCTCTCGCAGAGGACATGAAGAAGGCAGATATGACAAGCATCGTGCTGGAGATACGCTTCGGCCGCAACTATCCCCTCTCGCCCCCGTTCCTCCGGGTCGTGCGCCCACGATTCCTCCCCTTCCTCGACGGAGGAGGCGGTCATGTCACGGCGGGTGGTGCCATGTGCATGGAGCTGCTCACAAACACGGGCTGGTCTCCAGCCAACAGCATGGAGAGCGTCCTTTTGCAGGTTCGCCTGGCTCTCTGCAGCCAGGAGCCTCGGCCTGCGCGCCTGGCCAGGAACAATGGCCGGCGCACAGATTATGGGATCAGCGAGGCGTACAGTGCCTTCCTCCGTGCAGCCAGCACGCACGGCTGGGAAGTTCCCGGTGACCTCAAGGAGGCCACCATGGCCGGTTAATCGGTCTTGTAGAGTAACGAAAGAATGAGAGGGAGAAAGCGAAAAGGAGAAAAACGTGAAAAAAAAAAAAAAAAAAAAAAAAAAAAACGAGGTAGAGAAAAAGCGGCCGAAAGAGGAAAAAAAAAAAGTGAAAAATGAGAGGAAAAAGCAGAAAAAAAGAGAAGGAGAAAATCGGATGACAAAGGGTATGAACATAAGAAAGAACATCGTATGATGCAGAGGGCCTTGTATAGGTAGCAGTCAGTAAGCACGGAATGAAAAGACCATCTGATCTCAACAACAAGAACCAGTATTCATTCCTGATCGAGACTCTTCTGACTAACAGTCCCTAAGCAGCTAATCAAATTTGTCGAACAAAAAATGCTTCTGCGAACAAAATCGCCAAAAACATGCGACATCGCGGGTTGGATGTACGGCAATTATACTTTTGCCCTTTTCCCCTTCCCGGAAACCCATCTCTAGTGACGCCAGATTCGTTTCAATAGCCTCGGGACATTTTACGTGACATTGCCTCTTGAGAAAAATTCGTTGCGCGAAAGGAGGTCGTGAACATGAGACTCGTGATCCGCTTAGGCGGCAGCCTTCTTGTCATCGTCACCCTCGAGGGCGGGCATCTCGTCATCATCCTCCTCGTCATCGTCCTCCTCCTCCTCCTCCTCGTCGCCGGGAGCGGCACCGCCGCCAAGCTTGGAGAAGTCAATGCCACCAAAGTCACCGCCACCTGTAAGTTCGAGGTTAGCCTTTGCTCAAAGATTCATGATCACCACAGGAGTCCAGTTTCGTTCTGGGGCCTGATATATCCATGTTTCACGTACCCATGCCAGGCATGCCACCTAATAGGAAACAATGTTAGTCGAGATCGTGCGATTTGGCAGATGTATAGTTTGATGTTCGGGAGATGGAAGAAAACGGAAAGTCACATACCCATGCCACCGCCGCCGAACTGGCTAAAGTCCTCCTCGGGAGCCTCGTTCTGCTCGTCCTCGTCGACCCACTTGTCGAAGTCGGTCTTGAGGAATTGGAGCTTCTTGGCCTCCTTGAGCAGGCGGGGCCAGTACTCCTCCTCGAGGTCCTTCTTGCGCAGCTTCAGCTCGACGTTGCGCGAGGTGTGGTTGATCTTGGAGTTCTCGGGGTCGATCTCCGCGTAGAACTCGAGCTCGAGGTCGAAGTCGCGCTTCAGGGTGTCCGAGTGGCCCTTGAACTTGAGGGTGGTGGGCTTGAGGTCCAGCGTGTACTTGTTGGCCGGGACGTCGGGGGCGGTGATGGTCAGGTAGATGAAGTTCTTCTCCGGGTCGGTGTTGGAGGAGCGCTGGGCCCAGAGGACTGGTCGTGGGAGATCTGGTTAGCTGCTGTTGCTGCTGCTGCCGCCATCTTAGGCAACCGAGGCGGCGGGGAGCTCGAGCAGATGCGAACGCGGACCGGCCTGCTCAGACTGAAGAGAGCGCTCTCCTCCATGCTGAAGGCGCAATCGCCGTCGCGAGCTCCAGCTCCTGTGCTCGCGCTCTGCCGGCGAGGGACTGGGGGCGAGACTCACCTTCGGGGTTCGACATTGTGACTGTGGTTTGCGGTATGAAGTGACGGAAAGAGCACTAAAAAGAAGTCGGCACTAGTACAAGAGCGCAACTGGTAAGCTTTCAAAGGTCGATCGCTGGGTATGTGGCAGAGAGTTGACAAGGGTCAAAGAAGTCGCCGAGGTCCGTGGAGGGGGGAAAGGAATGTACCAGAGAGGCGTTTGCAGAAAGTAAAGTAGTCGGTGGTGGTTGTGGAAAGTGAAGTTTGGGAAAACAAATGCCGGGTCTTTACAGCTAAAGTGCGTGTTTGTGGTGTGGAGGAAAAATGTACGTATGAGGCTACCTCATTATTACTATTATTATGTACTTACCTGCTGCTGTTGGGCGGGACGCAGGATGGAGAAGGGAAAAAAGTTGGGGGACCAGAGACTCCAAAAGCTTCGATGTATTCCGTAATATGATGGTTGCAAAGGAGGATAGCTTTTTCTTTGTAGTATCAATCATGCAGGGTTCAAGAGAAGAACTGGACTATCTACGCCGGTGGCATGCCTCTGTAGCAATTCAATCAAGCACGCCTCATTGATTCTTCTGGTTCCTTCGTTTCCTTCTTGGTCATCGGCTGGGCATACTGCAGTGTACCTAATAACATACCACTGGCACACACATACCTTAGCAGCCGGGAGCGTCCATCAAAGTGGGAGGGGTCTCGACCGGATGGAATTCCTCAGAATGCCTAAGAACCGTGACAGACAGAAGGCGGCGGCCAAACAGTGGCTGAGGGAAGCTGCAGATTCCGCCTTGGGTTTAGATCCTCTTGCCCTATCCGATTAGACTTCTGCATGGTAAGGTAGGCAGGCAACATGCTTGGCTATGTACAGCAAATGGTTTCCCTCTTATGATCCATCACGACCGAAGCATCGCAGGATTCAAGGCCTGCGCAGCATGTATCATTGGCTGTTCGGGTTTGCGTTACTATACTTGTATATATAGGATGTGCAAACGGCCAAAATGCTAGCCAGTGCACAAGCTCAGCGGTAGGTCATGGCCTGAGCTGGTTTACTTGCATTTGCTGCCTGCTAGCAGCACAAGTGCAAGTATCCAGGGATTGAGCACCTATTTGGGTAATCTGATTGAAGATTGACTGGGTACTGCATTGATGTGCATTCATTTGTGCGTTTGCGCTTGCAATCTGACGTTTGTTAAGTATACATATCTGCATATGTTATTATAGCTTTGCGGTAAGCAACAACAGTCCACATCAATCATGGTCGAGCGAACAGCACTGGAAGTCGAGGCCCTCAGGAAGGGAGGGCATGGTTCAGAGCTGCTCGTGGGTTGGAGATCGATCCCCTCCACTCTTTCCCAGTCACTGATGAATGCTGTTGTGGAAAATGGCGGGGTAGCATTTGAGCAATCATAGCGACTGATTCAATATCAGCCGTGCCTGGACCTAGCAAGGCTCCATCATTTGACGGTCGTTGATTGGCCGGATATCAGTCCCGCCCGAAACCCAAGGTGGGCAAATAGCCTTGGGGGCGCCTAAAGCTAACCGCTACCTACGGAGTAGCCGCCAGCCCGCCCAGACGTCAGACGTCAGTGCTCGGCCGGATGCCCAGTCAGTCAGTCGCATGTGTCGCTCTACAATTGACACCCATGGGCGACCGATAACAGACCCCATCTCGCGCTGCAAGGGAGAATTGCGATCAGTCCCAACACACCAGCAATCCGTCACATATCTCACGAGTCCGGTAGAACATACCCAAGATGAAAGCGGTGAGAACCTTCTTCTTCGGGCCTGATATCGCCGAACAGGTATGGTCCCTACAACGCAGCAATCTCTCGACATCCGCGAGCAAGACCAACCATTGCTAACCAGGGCATCATTTCCTAGAAAGCGCGAATCAAGAAAGAAATACGAAAGAATGAGCGGGACATCGCTAAGGCGCAGAATGACACGAAAAGGGCCGAGATCAAGACGAAGAACCTCATCATCGCCGCCGACAAGCGCGCTCAGCGCAGCCCGGCACTAGCCAGACAGGCAAACGAAGAAGCCCGCATGTTCGCCTCGGAACTCGCCAGAAAACGAAAACAACAGGATCGACTGGCAGAACAAATGGCCAATATTAAAAGCGTGGACAGCCAGGTGGAACTGGCCTTTGAAATGCACAAGATCCAAGGCACACTTGGACTTAGCGTTCAGGTTATGCAAGACGTCAACAAGATCATCAGAATACCCGAACTTCACGCCGTTGCACAGGGGTTAGGAAAAGAGCTCATGACGGCCGGCATCATCGACGAGATGACGGACGAGATGCTGCCCGCGGCGGACGAGCTCGAAGTTCTCGATGACGAGACGGAAGGCGTACTCAACGAGGTACTCAAGAGCCGCATGGAGAAGGCGGGCACGCTTCCGGTCGAGCCAATCCCGGTTGTGCCCGTCACCCAAGAGCCTGCGCCCGTGGAAGAAGAGGATGTCGTAGCCGACGACCTCAGAATGGACTTTATGCGAGACCGTTTGGAGGCTCTGAAGAGCTAGACGACGACTATCATGTTGACTTGATATCACCAGGGGGCCCGTTGTGGTTTGGAGCAGTTGTTGTTTTAGGCGTTAGGAGTTCCTCACTGTAGGAGTCTTCGTTATGAGTTTGGCATCAATTTTTCCGGGTACAGCATCACTTTTGCTATGGGTCTTTGAAGGGGGACTTATTTCGCGTGCACAAAGCCACTGCCTTCACATATATTTCATCAATCTTGTATATTTCTACAAACTGCAAACCGGGGCATTTCTACTCACACACGAGGATACCTGCGATGCTCAGCACGACATCCTATGCGTCCTCTTTGCACCGGTTCGCATCTGGTACAAGCCATCGGTAGTTTTATGCGTTACATAGAGTGGGTGGCTCACATATTTGATATTTTCCTCGCCTATGCTCTTGTATAATATTCGTCGATACGGCATCACGGAAGTGCCGCGGCAGTGCGTCGGCGTGAGCTGCAAAGATCGTATCTACTACCTGGTACCAGTTGGGTGGATCGTCTTGGCTATATTGGCAGGGTTACCTGCGTACTTTTAGTGCAAATCTCCCAACTCACTCGACTTTGTAAAAGGGATTTTGCGGCTTGTCTTCTCGCCAATTGTGCTTGCTTGACCGTCTGGCTGGTGAGGATCGAAAATGGGCTTGTCCAAACTGCTGCAGAGAACTGCATGCCTCACATTTGCTATGGGATCCTATACTTCTCGGGTGCCGAATGCTTCCTATGAACTGGGAGGGCCACGAGTGGTCTTGCCGCAGGGCACTTTCCAGGGTTTCCTTGACTCGCATAACAACTCCGTCTATCTCGGGATACCTTATGCCCAGACGACTGGAGGCCAGAACCGGTACCATTCCTGCGACTCCCAATTGCCCCCTTATACCATGCTGATGCTCTAGCGATCAGATGGAAGAAACCTCAGGCTCTTCTCGAGCCGGAAGAAGGAAGCTCCTTGGTTGTCGATGCTACTTCCTATGGCCCGACATGCCCCCAAGCCATATCGAGTGACTATTACAGTCAGCAGGATGAGGACTGTCTGAACGTTAACATCTGGGCGCCGTCGGGGGCGTCGAATCTGCCGGTAAGTAGAACAGTCCCCTCATCGATCTATACCTCGGGCGAGAATTGACGAGTCAAGGTCTTTGTCTACATGTACGGCGGGGCCATGGTGACGGGCTCCAGCAGCAATCCTCAGCTGCAGGGCAACAACTTCGCGCGCAAGGGCGTCGTATACGCCAGCTTCAACACCCGCGAAAGCATCTGGGCATCGCCGAACTCGGCAGAGCTCAGCGGCAAGAACGAAACCCAGAACTTCAGCATCCTGGACGTCGACAAGGCCATGGAGTGGATCCATGATAATATTGCCTGTAAGAATGAGACGCCGTATCATGCAGAGAATGATGGCTAACGTCCCGAAGCGTTTGGCGGCGATCCCAGTCACATTGTCTTTGGCGGACACTCATCCGGTTCCGTCCAAGTAGACCACTATCTCGTAAGCGAAACAAATCTTGATTCTTATTTCATTGCCATATGCAATCGCTTTTAAAGGACGTCTATGTATTTATGCCATGGACTAATCCTTACCTTTGTAGTGGAATCATCCCGATACTTGGCTGAAGGGCGCCGTGCAGATGAGCGCCAACGCCATCTCGGGCCCGGCCTATGCCCCAGTCAATGTCGGCCTGGATGTGGTTGCGGCCGAAGTAGGCTGTGGTACCGGGGCCGGTCAACTCGAGTGTCTCCGCAACGTTTCCATCTACGACATCCAGACTGCCTACTTCAACTCGACCTCGAACACGTGGTTCACTCCGGTGGTCGACGACATCACCCGCTTCTCCGACTATGCTGCACGTTTCGGCGCCGGCAAGTATGCGTCGCACGTCCCGCTGCTGACTGGCAACTCTGACGGCGAGGGCACCATCTTCTCCCTGGTGTACTCGGCCGAGAACGGCAACTTCTCGACTTGGATCAACACGTTTGACGCCGACAGCGCGCACATCCCCGACGAGGCACTGATCGGAAGCTATGATGTCGCGGACTTTGCCAGCGAGTCGCTCATAAGCGGCACGCAGTACGGCGACGCTCGGTTCAACTGCCCGGTCGACTACTTCATCGATATGCGTAGCCAGGAGCAATCCACGTGGGAGTACCGCTTCTTTGGCCAGTACGACAACGTGGTCGGCGTTCTGGGCACCGCTCCAACCCACGGCACCGAGGTCCCCTTCTTCTTGGGGGGCAACGAGTGCTTTGAGAAGCTGTCCAATGTCACCGAGGCCCAGCAGGCACTGGCGGATTCCATGAACGACTGGTTTGTTGCGTGGATCAAAAATCCCGCGGCCGGTCCCGGCTGGGACCATGTCAAGCCGATCAACGGTTCGTTGATCAAGCTCGGCATCCCTGGCGACGAACTATCTCTGGTCGAAGGTACAATTTCGGAGCACAACGACCGCTGCCAGTCAATCTACAAGCAGTACTTCCCTGACTACCCTGTAGTTCAAAGTCCTGTATAAGATAGTTAATTCAAGAGATTGTATTGATTCTTGGGCATAGTGGTTAGAAGACTGAGCAAGATCGAGCTGTACTCGCGTTACTTAAGGAAACAAGCTGGCTGTAGATATGTGATACCGAATAATCCTGATGACTTGATTCAGTCATCCAACCACTCATGACCTGGCTTCATCCTGGATGCAGTATTCCACTGGCTCTTGTTTATCTTCGTTACCTTAAGCCTGGGCTTGCCAACCAAACGATGGCGTTTCCACGATCTGAACCGATGACGATGCGCCTTGGCACGCATCCAGCACATGGCGAAGTGATGGTTGATGACGTCCCTGAACTCCCATCCCCCGTAGCCGGCACCCTCAAGATAATCAGCCCACCGGTCCTCTCTGTCACGGACAAAGTTTTCCTTGTTCTTCTCCACTTGACGCATGCTCCATGGGGTTGGGTAAGGCCACAATCGAAATTTGGCCGAGCATATGAAATCAACCGTCCACCGTGGATGGTGACATGCTTCCTCGGCGCGGAGGGCAAGCAGAATATGATCCGCCATGTTCCACCATGTCTTCCAGAATGACTCGTGTGGCAACTTATAACCCGCCAATGTTAGCTCTCGAGCTTCTTGTGTGGATGACCAGGAAGATCTAGGGGGTTATCAGCCCAGTTTGTACTTACAAAATCAAGCACCTTCCGCAACCGC
Source organism: Pestalotiopsis sp. JCM 9685 (assembly GCA_001599175.1). NCBI lineage: Eukaryota > Fungi > Ascomycota > Sordariomycetes > Amphisphaeriales > Sporocadaceae > Pestalotiopsis > Pestalotiopsis sp. JCM 9685. The sequence goes on from BCGF01000003.1 coordinate 4,289,100, forward strand.
TCATACCAGCGCATTATCAACTGAATTTGCTCAGCCAATGGCCTATCCTCAGCGCGGATCTCGGCAATTTCTTCCTGACTGTGACGCATCTCTTTCGTAATATTCTCATCAATTTCCTCCCCGGCAACGTAGGAGGCTTTCGGGGAGATGCGCTCATACTTTGCACAGCACGTGTGCTGGCCACCTAACCGGTCAAACATCTCCAGTCGGCAAATTTCTCGATAATACCGCTGCCTTTCGATCTCGGTGACCTTCCAAGCCGACAGCCAATCCTGCAAGCCTATCCATTTGAGCCGGTCGCGCTCCTGGCAGTGGGCGTGATTCGTAGGATTTCCGAGCGCATGGCATCGCCACAGGAGGAAGGGCGGGATGCAGCCTCGGCTCGAACAGTAGCATTCGCACCCGTCCAAGACGGCTGTGTTGGCTGTGTGATTGCAAGACTCGATAATTTCTGAGCACAGACTTCTCGTGACTGCTGACTTATCCAACCTCACAATTGGATATACCGCGGCCAGATAGAATTGTAGGTGTGGCCAAAACAATCGCTGTATGTCGCTTTCGGGAAAGTGTAGGTTGGCGCCCTTTTGTATGAACCATAGAATCATACCAAGCCACTTCTGAAAATCTTGGTGATGCGTTTTCGAAATAAAGTCTTGAAAATATATAAGTCTTCATAATAGCCATGAGGGGTATGACAGGGAGAGGATAAAGGGAGAAGGAATGATTAAACGAGAGAAGGAGAGCGGAATTATTGCTAGTATTGAAAACTTACGACGACATAACTCGATAAGGGGTGTGCGACCATGTTCGTAGCCTGCGTCGACATCCGTCCATCCAATCTTGTACAATATCTCGTGGACACTGAGAGATTCATCACCCACCTCATGAGCGAGGACATAGTGTGGCTGAATCGCCAAGGCATCCATCAGCTTGTGAGGGAACTCGGCCTTCTGAGAAAGTAACTGAAGCACCTCGAGCCTGCCAAACCAGGCAGAGTCTTCCCACAAGCCCAGCTCGTTGACCTCGGCAGGGCTCAAATAACGCGAAGCAAGATCACGCATTTTGGCACCCCGGCGCCACAACTCCTGGGCGTACATCTGGAGGTGCATCTTGTTGTCGATGATTGCAAGTTCGCAAATAAGATCATCGTACAGGGCCGAACCAATCAGATCGCAATTTGAGAAAATCGGGGCCTCCGTAGTCAAGAGAATCGAAGCAGACTCGTAGTCGTCTAGTTTGGCGGCCATGTGTAGGCCGCGAAGGACGTTGAACCCCTGCGCGGCGAGGAATCGGAGGCCTTCAGGCCATCCGAGAGCAAGCTCTGTTCAACAAATGGTGTCAGTCATTTCTCATTTTGGGTCGTGTAAAAGCAACGTGGAGAGTTAGATATCCCGAAATGGGTAGCAAGAGCAACATGGGTTGTTTAATGCCTCTATATGGATAGTGGACAAAGCCGTATCTGATTCACACCTTGAAAGGCAGGGCAGGAAAGGGGAAAAAAAACGCCGAGTACTGACCTGGAGCCCAGTGCCATTGAGACCAAACGGTCCATGTTGGCCCCTTTTTGTCCGCCGCCCGTGTAAGTCTCATGGTGTCCGGGAGCGACCTGCGGATAATAGCCATGGACAGTTCGGGATAGCCGGTAGCTATCAAAGCGTTAGTCCAGTGCTGTAATGAGTCACGGGCTGAAGACAAATCAAACCTTCTGCCACCTCTGGGTTGGCAAGCAAAAGCTTCAAGAAAGTTGGGCCGGTGTGGATGCTGGTGGGTGCATGAGCGTCGTCGAGCAGGGTGTCAAAATTCGCGAACTCCTTGTAAATGACCGGATCGAGATCATAAAGTCTGAACTTGTGGAATAGGAACGTTGCTGAAACCTTTATGTTGGCAGCATCAGTCTCCATGCTCAACCAGTTGCCCATATGAGTCGTCGCAGCGATGTTCACCTCGGATGCGCGAAGTAGTTGTAGGAGACTGATGATTTCTTTGGTGAAATGGATTCGTTCGGGTCCCAGAAGCACTAGTAGCCAGTATATTTCCTTCGGGTCGTCAGTACTCACAACTCGAACTGCATAGATGTCAGTTACGGGCACGTATTGAGACTTACGAAGAGCAAGGTCCGCCCATTTTCGTCAGTATCGGACCCCGACGCCAATCCGCGGGCGATGGACCGGTGAATGCCTTCGACAAGATATGACATGGCAGTAACGATGGTTTTGAGGGAGCGAAACGGAAGGAGCTGTGATTCAGCGTCGGAAGTCGCATTCTCTTTCCGTATCAGGGATGCTCGACGCCCGAGCACCTTCTCTAGGGCGTCGAACCAGAAAAAGAGGTTGCTCTCGGAACGCTTCACGACGACGTGGAACTTGAGAGACGGCGACATGGAAAAGCCATGTCTCTTGGATAGAAAGTTGAGGGAGAGCTCTAATGCGCCGCTCATGAAGGGACGCAGATTCGCCTTTAGTTGATAGTTCCAACTACGGACCGGGCCATGTAAGGGGCACTGGTAAGTTCGACCATTTTGGTTCGGCAGGAGTATGTGTCCGATTTTTGCTTGTCGTCTTCTTTTACAATCGCACCTCAGAGGCCCGTAAAAGCTGCTGAGACCAGAATCTGACAATGTGTTGACACGGCGCTCCTTTAAGGTGTCGTGCGGTCGAGAGAGCTCAGTGGCAATCTCGGTGCGAATCATGTCACGAAAGTTTAACATGGGCTTATCTCTCTCATCTATGGGCCGCCCGAAGAAGTGCCTCAAGATATCATTATTAGCTTGTACCTTGTCAGACAGGTGGTCGGAGTTATCCGAGATTCGCTTCAAGAGCTGCATGGAATCTCTGCTTCCTCTCGTCAAGGTGCTCATGTCGTCATGCATATTGTTGTTAGCATCTTGTTGAGCATGCATCATGCTCACTAATGTGCTGAGTGTAGTTTCCATTCGAAGGTGCGAAGTCTGTATATCCTGTATCGACCGATTTGTACTGTCGAGATGGGCAGAGACCGAAGTTGTCTCTGTCAGGATCTGTGAACTTTGATCTCTGATACGGCAAAAACGGAACTATTAATAATCATCTCATCCGCCGGCACGAGTCAACGGTTTTTCAAACTCACAATAGCTGCGACTGTGATGGAATCATTGAAATTTGCAATTCCCGGGTCAAGCTTGCGTTCAATCTTTCTATGATCTCAAGATTCTCTTTGATGTCACCCAGGGTTCTCACGGTCATGAGCGTTTTCCATGAGCGCTCGAGCCGTTTTGAAAGGCCTTTTTGACCTTTCAGAGCCTCGAGACCAGTTGCGAAAGGCCTGAGGATATCTTCGAGGCGTTTGATTGCTCCTGCCGCTTCCGTCGCGAAGGGCACAATATGAGCCCTTTGTCCATTAAGATACTGAAAAGCAGCAAGGGGTGATTTTGTATCAATCAGCCTATTAATAGACGAAATTTCTCTTTCAATCTTGTAAGTTATAACCTGTCAGCTTTTTGCTCTTTCTGTTGTCAAAGATTTTCGCTTTATATACAAGTAACAGTGTTGCTATCGTTGGTACCTCGAAAGAGGGAAACAGGAATACAAAGAGAGTTGCAAAGTGAATTTCGCTAAGAGGATGAAGGAAAGACAAAAATATCGTGTGTTGGTACTTACTTGGCGTAGCAGATCTTCAATCTCGACCGGAGCGCCTTTTACATGCTTCCATATCTTTCGGGCACCAAGTAACCCTTGGACAGCATAACCCACAAACTGAGCGCTGGCCGCAGCCGCTCCGAGGGCACTTAGAGGATCCATGACGGAACATAAAGACTACTGCCCTCATACAAATGATAAGCCTGGTATAGAAAACATCATGGGTGACTAGAAAGTCAACTTCGAAACAACAAAGCAAGGCAGCGAGATGTCAGAAACAGAGACATGTCAAGAAATCGGCCAAAAAAGAAATGGGATCAGAGGGGATAAATCCTCGACGACCCCGGCAGAATACGTGTCGGAGGGGCACATGTATTCCCATCGTTTCTGCTTCAGGGGTCGGGCCGGCGGCTCAGCGCAGAAATAATGATTGGACGGAATTGATGCTGTACTGTCGCACACACCTATTCAGCTGATCATCTGCATGTTATCCAAGGGTACACTGCTTACACAGCCTTGTACAACATGTTAACCTGAGGCCACTCGGCTGTAAGTATTATGGCAGATTCTTTGATGCATTCACATCGGTTGCCTCATGATTTGCTCGTGAGAGTCTCGGGCCGCTCGGGTGTAGGATATATGCGAAGAATAAGACGACTATAGAAGGACTATCATTCCAGCTTCCACACTCAACTCCAAGCAAGTGTCAATTACATACAATATCTGTAAGATGCCAACTTCACTTGCAATATCTAAATTGTGCTTGAAACCCTTAAAAACAGTAAAGTCTGAATAATATTGCGAAATAACATACCTGTTCATAAAGAGAACAAAAACTACCTACCTGCCTATGCTATACTAATTATAATTCCCAACCTACCTACTCATACAGGGCGTCTATTAGCGGATCTGCGCATGCACTAAGGCAGGACCCTCGGCACTAGCAACGCAACGCCCAACCAACACTTGAACCACCTCCAAACGTTACGCGCCCTGTACCTAATAAACCCCACGCCTAAAACATTGACGACATACAAAGACGCGATACCAATCTGTGGAGGCACCCAAAAATAAACCACCAACAGACCACAAACACGAGAACAATGGATCAACCACAGCCGAACCCCCTCCTCTCCCCTCCCGAGCTGTCGCCCATGGAGCAGGAGGTGCTCGAGGAGTACGAGCGGCTGGCGGAGAACATGAAGAAGGTACAGTTCTCTGTCCTCTTTTCATTTTCATGTATTCGGTCATAGTAACTGACCGAGCTTTCCGCACAAAAACAGCTCGCCTCCATCCTAGACACCATGGCGAACCAGCCCACGACCGAGATCCTCGACGGCCTGCGCGAGCTCGAGCGCAAGACGAGTCTCGTCTTCACCCTGCTCAAGGCCTCCGTCTACAGCATCGTCCTGCAGCAGGAGATGGCCTACGGCGACCAGGGCCACTGAGCTACGGGATGCCGGGTTCCAGAGCTTTCGTGTAAAGAAAAACAACCCAATCATCTTATGAGGGGACCTCGTGTGCATCCGGGCTGCTTCCCGCGCACCATATGACTATCTGGAGGCGCCGCGGGGGAACCTGCGGCCAGGGTCGAAAACCACGATTTGCGGCACCATATGAATGAGCATGCCCATGCTGGACAGAAACAGATGTACCTGGTGCGATTAGGACGATCTGCTCCGGGGGGGGAAACGTCGAGTATGCTGCGCGGGAGGTCCATTCTCAGCAGAAAAAGGCATCCAGTCACGATGATCGAGGCGACCAAATCACGCTCTGTCAAGCTTAATTGTTACATTGGGATGACACTGCTGCCTACGCCAGCTTTAGACGAGATCTAGCAGCAAATACCAAGCCAAGGGCAGGCCGAGGAAGGGATTTTAGTCTGCAAGCATGTATTCGTAGATGATCGAACAGGCTGAAAACAATGCTTTGGGGAGTCTTCGGCTGGTGTCATTGACACACGCCTCGATACTAAATTACTTATACATACACCACATTGTTTTTGGGTGTTTTTTTTTCTGACCACATGCTGGGATGAGCTCTTATATCTACAGCTTCTTGATACAATTGGTATGATGGATCTAGATTTATAACACATTGCCGCCGTAGTACACTTTTCGTACATCGACGAGCTTCTTGCCTCTTCCGATCGCGATCTCGTTGGGGTCTTTCTGCCCGACCAGCGCTTGGAACGTCGCCTTGACCGAGTTCATCGGGTTCCTCGACCGCGGCATGCTGCCGGCGATATCGTGGATACCACAGGCGCGGAACATCTCAAAGAGGCGGTGGGGCACGCGCAGACCAAATCCTGCAGATGGACGTTAGTACAGGCTCAAAACATGCTGTTTTGCAAGAACATATCATCTCTATCACATACCGGGCGGGCGGGCTTGCAGCCGCACAATCGTTGCGCCGACCTTGGCCTCCACGTCACCGTGAATCGTTCTGTCCTCGTACCGGCGGATAGGCTGCATGTTTCGGATGGCGAGCAGCCTGGCCTTTTGCGCGGCGACACCGTTCTCGACCGACTTGGCGACACCAAGTCCCAGGCGTCCGTTCCTGTTGCCCGCGACCGCCAGCATCCAGATACTTCGGATCTTTCCAAGACGAGTTTGGTTGCTGACAGTTCGCGTGACCAGAATCTTGACGTCGAGATCGAGCATCTGCCTGACCGTCATGCCCGTCTGTTTCTTGAGGTCCTGGTATTTGCCGTCGTCATCCAGACCGTGGTCCTCAGGGTCGACGGCGCTGGTATAAATACCACTAATCTCCGGGTTGTTCCTGCCCAGGGTCGGTGCTATTGCCGAGTTGGAGGGCTTGCTACCGTCGTTGAGCATGGACCTTTCCGTCATGTGCTCCTGGGCCCTGACGACCTCGGGAACGGAATCGATCTCCTGCTGCTTCTTGATGGCCTCTCTGACCTTGTTCAGGTGGTATTTCTTGGAAGCTGGCGACTTCTTGGCCCACTCCTCCTCGGTGAACTTCATACTAGCGAGCAGCGGCCTGAGATGCTCATCCTGACCCTGAAAGTATTCCAGCAGGTGCTCCTCGTCCGTCAGCCACCTCGGGTTCTCCATGGGCTGTACGGCTTTCTTGGGCTGCCGGTCGATGGTGGGCACGATTCGGCTGAAGTCGTCCAGGTACGGCAGCTTGTAGGGGTCCATCCGGATACGACCCTGAATCGAGAGATCTTTCGGATCTATAGATGCCTCACCGGCCTCGAGGGCCTCCATCTGCTCGGGTGAGTAGTGCTTCTTCAGCACCTCGAGCTCCTCCTTGGTGTAGGGCACGAACTCCTCGTTGGCGCGCTTCTCGGCGGCGGCGTCGTGGGCGGCGTGGCGCGTCTTAAAGTCACCGGGCATGGACGGATCGTCAATCAGGCCCATCTCGGCGGCGTTTATACTGGCGAAACGCGGTTTCCTCCTCTTCTCCAGGCGCGCCGAGCTGTGGAAGGAGGCGGCATGGCACTGGGGTACCGATACTGATGCTGCTGCAGAAGGCTTGACCGCGGCGGCAAAGCGCCGCGACAGCAGGCATCGTGCTGAAGTAGCGACACTCATCGCATCGCTGGAGCCCAATGGGTTGCGAATTGGTCTCGTCGGGGGCCTGGCTCCAAAGACTGGGTCGTCGTCGGGTGGGAATAGCTCGTCCAGCTGGCTTTGAATGGGATAGCTTCAATAATTTTTCGAAGCATCAGTTGCACTGCGCGGAATTACTATTCAGCCGGCGACAGCTGGGCGCCGGATCTGCATGGATTTCGGAGCTGCCCAGCAGATGGACCCGACTTTTTTGGGGAGCTGGCGCATTCTCCATCCAAGCCGCAGTGGGGGCCAACATCAGATCCGCTGCCCGCCATTGGGACTCCAGAGCTGAGGTCCCAGGGGCCGTTTGAGCAGGGATTCTTCGTCTCTTGTCACCCCGGAATCTTTGGCAGCGTCGGGAACGACTTTCTTTCTTATATCGTTCTTGCAACTCTTTCGAGAAGCAATAACAAAATACTATCAATGATGAGTTCTGCTCCGAAGCGTTTCTTGGTAGTTGACAGCACTTGACTATACTACCCCTTATTTAAAGACCACGAATCGTGCTGGTGATCTTTTGGCGCCCGCCGCTGGATTCGAGCACCCAATCATGTCGCAGCGTTGCAATCAGTCGACTTTGCTGCACCTCTGAAACGCCAGAGTTTCGCATGGATCTTGCCGCGACGCACCTCTGGAGCGTCCCAAGCGGGAATGGTCGCCGTTTTGAGCCTCCTCGACGTCCACGTCTGTGTGGTTTCGGGTTCCAAGGGGGATGGATCTGCCTTTTCTACCCAAGCCAAGGCCGTTGTCGTTGACGTCTCTCGAGTTTTCCTATTTTCTCTCCTCTTGCTCGTGTTTCCCGTGTGTTCAGGATATTCCCTTCTCTTTCGTGACTGGTGCACTTCGATATTAACCTTGTCCGTCGCGCTCATTTCTATACAAGACCTTTAATCCAAAAACCGCCAACTTGCTGCTGCATTTGTATTTCATTTGATACCCCCGATACGCAAAAGAGGAACGTCAGGCACGTCGCAAAAAAGAAGCTCTTCTACGCTACCAGCAACCAGCAACAACTCACCTAATAACACCGACGAACCAACCCATCCCGTCATCATGGCCGCTCTCGTCAGGGACGCAAATGGGAACGACATCAACGGCGGTGGTCAGTTTGGCTGGTTCCTAAAGATCGGTGCCACCCCGGAGGCCGTCGCTGTCTTGAACGACCAGCCGTTCCTCTTCGCACAGCTGCTCGTCGTGCTAGTCGTCATTGGACTGCAGATCACACTCCATTGGTACATCCACTACGCAACATTGAAGCCTTCGCAGATGAAGAAGAAGAAGGACGACAAAAAGGGTGGAAAACCGCCAGCCGCAAGATAGAAGCATCTGGATTCCCTGGTACTCGCGTATCGTGCCGGCTCGACTCACACAGAGAGTGTATGTCATCACATCGACCATTCAGAGCGCCTGGATAATTTCAGGTACGCGGGTACGGATATGAAATCCTCAGGCTGTTGGCAGCCTACAGTCAAATATATGATCTTTCGAAGATGGTTATTGGTTTATTCAACATGGTGTGATTCGAGTTAGGGAGAAAAGGTCGCAACAATATTCCGTCGCCGCTGCTAGACCTGTACAATTATTTTTCAGCTTTTACAAATTTACACCCTTATCGCCTAGAGCTTCCGGTCAACTGGATCTGCCATGAATATTGAACGCACGGGTTGGAAAGAAGTATGCAGAGTCATCTCATTCCCACATTGACTGGTCAGAGAGCCTACCTAATCAATAGCCTGTCTCGCGCCATTGACTCATACGGTCTCGTTCAAAATGTGTATCTTCCTCTTGCTCCTCGCTCTGCTCATATCCATGATATTCGACTTGGAAGAAATCAGCCGGCCTTCCTTCAGTGCATATTTGGTAGTCCGTATGCCGTAGGCCTTCGCCCATCTGACTTACATTGTCAATCTGACCATGCTCTTGCGAATCTGCTAACTGCTTAGAGAAGGCAACAGGATTATCAGTCTCAAACTGACTTTCGGGGTAGAAACCTGTGACCATATCGACCGGCGTATCTGCAAGGTCATATTGGCTTGTAGTTTCCCACTCGTTGTGGTAGTCAGACGGGTGCCACTCTGGGTTTCCAACTGCCTCCAAAGGATCTTCCATCTCATAATCATCGCTTTGATCGAATATGTCCTCTGAGAAGAGGAGCGACTCCGATTCTTGCATTTCAAGCTGCCTGGATGTCTGATCCACTCTTGACAAGGCATTTCGCATGCCGGCATTGCAGTCCACCGATGTGTGTAACAGACTCCAGAGTTTCTGTCGCACGGCACTTCGAGTATTTTTGTGACCGGAGGGACGTGATTCTTTGGCATTATCCAGGTGGCCCCTGGAGAGTTTGGCTACTTTGTCTTGTAGTGAGGGTCTCCATGTCTGAGCATCAGTAATGATATCGGCTATGGCAGAGAACTGGTTGGCGTACGTTGCCACTGTCTGTATACGAATATGGTCTCAGAAAACAATGCCTCAAGTCACGAGTGTACGCACCAACCTGAATGTAGTTTGCGTTACACACACCAGGTGCTAATTCCAATAATGTTGGTGTGATTGGTTGACCGAGACGAATTCCCAGGAATCTCTTTTTTGTGCCGATAATTTTGTGAAGTGCGGCCACAGCTAGTTGAACAATGATGCGGCGGTGGTTTTCATCTGTGTCTGTGTCTCTTCTGAGTTCCTCATCAATGTAGTGTTCGTATGGATCTATGATCATCAGTTGATCTGCCGTCTCTGTGGCATTTTCAGAATTTCCCTCCTCATGGTACACCAAACTCTCCAGAGCCTCGGGATTTCCTTCGATGTCCATGTATTCGCTGTCTTCGACAGTTGTCTCATCATTGGGCGAGTTCGAGATCCAATCATAGTCCAAGGAACAGGTCAAGCCATGTACTGTGCTTGTCTGAGCGTGTGGCGGCGATAGTAATGCGAAGGACTTGTCCGGCTGTTCGATTTCGAAGAACAAGTTCGGGTCGCCATCGCAGTCGGTCTCATAGTGTGCCTCTGTACAGCTTATTGATAGGCCAAGCTGATCCCATAGCTACTTTACATCAATGTCAATTCTCAAAAGGGGCAGCTTTGGTCACCCACAGTTGCAAGACAGACGGTGTTGGCACAGTATTCGAGAAAGTTGCTCTCTGGGGGGACTGTGTGCATCTCTCGATCACCGATCCGTAATCTGAGCTGAAGATAGAAGGTACTGGGCGGCAAAAACCATAGCCGCTCGGCTTTGACACAATCATAGAGACTATGACAATCCATTTGCAAGTTGGTGCTGTCGGAGACAAAAAGATGTGACGATACAGATAGACATAGATTTTGATTTGGCGCAGATATCTCGAAATCATCAAGCTCGACATATTGCGGCATAATATAATCCTCGAAAGTGGCTGGTGCATGTATGTCGCAAAGCCCTCGGGTCTGGAGGCTCAGAGACAGATACTGAGACCGTCAGCGGATGGAAATATAAGGCATAACGATGATTGTGCTCAAATTCAAACAGGATGGTCATGTGGAGGGGTGAAATCACTAGGGTCTGTTTGATTTTGGGAGTTGTGTGTAAAGAAAACCCTGAACGCGCCTTCCTTGAGCCCAATTGCGCCTGCCACACATGTGCTATATGCATTGCGCCTACATGAATAGGTACGTTAGCTAGCATTGAATGATACACCAAGATTGGACATAAATAGCGGAAGGATGCTCTATGCAGGTTTGTGAGTTTCCACGGCCGAGTATAGAGGCAAAGAGACATGATCAATGTACAAGATGAGTGACGTGAAGCATGTCGTGACAAATCGTATTTTTACACATGAGCGTCCCACTCGATGCGGAACCGCACAATATACAGTATGAGCTACACCTCCATATATGACCGATTACGGTGTAGAGTCCAGCGGCTTTTCCGCCTCTAGTGTTGTGCTTGGAGATGGCACGGGGTGCAGTTGGCTTGCATCGATCTTCCTCCTCGGCCTCTTGAGTTCCTCCAATGTGACACCGTCCACCAACTTGGTAAGGCCCACGACTGGGGGCTCTCCCTTCTTCACAAACTCCCATTGACCTGCGATTATGATTAGCGATCATGGCTGAATACGGCATCAGCAGCCATTTCTTACCGGGTAGCTTGTTTCCAGCCAGGCGGAATGCATCGCGAACAACCTGTTCGTGCACAATACCCTTCAGCTCCAGGACGATCTGGTTGATAGCAACTCTCGTAGCCCAATGGTCGAAGGAACCCTTTCCTTTACCCATACGCATCTGAGATGTATCATTTAGCAACACATCGAAAACAACAACTCCATATATTCGGGACGCACCTCGTTACCGCTGATGAACACGCCCACGTCGCAGTTGACTCTCTTGTAAAGTCTGTACTTGACTCCACGCAGACGAGCCTTGATCGTGTCCTCTGCAATCTTCAATTGCTGCGCGCTGATTCTTCGGTCGTGGTCGATCATGCGCAGGCCGTAGTCGCCCCATGCAACTGTTGTTCCCTTTACCGAGCCGCCGGTCGGTACTCTGGGCCGTCCCTTCATCATCTTCTTCTTGCGCTCGAGTCGGGGCTCCAGCCAATTGGCCTTTGCGGTCGTCGCGGAGAAGGGTCTGACATTGCTGAAGATCGGGGATGCGCTCTGTCTGGACGCGACTGCCAGGCAGGGACCGAGCGATGGCCTCGTCGACGAGATGGTGAGGCTTCTGAAAGCCCCGGCGAGGCTCATTGAGGTCGTGGAGGCCATTGTGGGTGAATTGTGTCGAGCCTAGTGGAGGTATCCCTTTCTGGACTGTCTCTTTCCTCCAGAGCTCGAAATTTCGACATTGAAGCTGTCGCCAGGATTTAGCGGCTCAACTAAGGTACCCTGGTCCAGAAGGTACGTATCTCTTTTAGTGGGGTCTCCTCGAGCTCGCAGATGGTACTTGGGTACAACGACTGCCTGTTTGCCTGCCTAATTCTTGGAGCTACGCGTGCGCACAGGCCATTGACACCTAGAGAAACCACTTAAGTCTCAAGCGCGTCATCGCGTCTTTCTTTGAGTATTGAGAGCTCGCCGGGTCCGACCTCATTCTTTCAATTATTGCGGTGCATTCGGCGGCAGTCTTTTTTTGCCAGGCGCTTAACCACTGCCTCAGTTTTGCAACCATTGTTTGATTGAGATACCAGCTTCTCACAGAGCTGTTTCTTCCAACAAAATGCCTGATATCCGCTCGTTCTTTGGCCCCAAGGGAGGCGGCCCTCCAGCAGCTCCCAAGCCAGCTGCAAAGAAGGTCGAGGACGATACCACAAAACGTCGAGGCAAGGGACGCAAGGTCATTGAGGACGACAGTGATGATGAAGTCATAGAGACCAAGTATGATTATCTACGGGAATATCAATATGCGACCTGCTGACAATTGTTTATAGGCCCAAGAAGCCAGCAACTCGATCTAGTCCCAGGAAGAAGGCGGCGTAAGTTGCATTGTACATCTTCTTTGACCAAATATGTCTAACTTCACCATAGCGAGAAAACGGATGAAGGAACAGTAACTACTGCCAGCGAATACTTTTCCAAAACCAAGGCCAAGCCTGCGACTACTTCTGATTCCAAATCGAAGGCTGCCCCCAAAACGGAAGCACGCTCGAGCCCAAGAACTACGAAGAAATCTGAAGCGCCCGTCAAGGCGGAGCCTGCCGCATCAAAGAATGGAAGTGCTGCGACAAACAAGCGAGCTGCTGCCTCGAACAAGAAGTACGACTTCGACGACGACGATGATGCATTCATGGACGATGCCGAGGACGGCGACGACATTTTTGCAGCAGATTCCAAGGGCAGGAATAAGAGAAAGAATGATGACTACGTTGAGGAAGAGAGCGAAGACGAAGTTCTGCCAAAGCCGAAACGTATCGCTTCAAGAGGAAAGAAGCCTATCGTGGTTGAAGACGACGACGACGAAGATGACGAGCCAGTCGTTTCCAAACCCACGAAAGCAAAGACTGCATCTGCCAGCAAGAAGAGGAAATCGCCAGAAGCTGAGTCCGAGGAGGAGGACGAGGATGACGAACCAGTCGCCAAGAAGAAGCCGGCAGCAAAGAAGCCCAGAGCGCCTCCAAAGTCCAAGAAAGCCGATGAACCCGAAGACGCAGCCATACAAGCCATCTTTGATGACATTCCCACGGTCAGGCCTCCCACGCCCCCCGCCAAGGACCCGAATGCCCCCAAGTTTGACTGGAGAAAAGCTCAGCCCGGTGGTGGTAATGCTGGTCCAGCTCCCAACCCAATTGCGGAACTTCCAGAAGGCGAGGAGGATTGTCTTTCGGGTCTCACCTTTGTCTTTACTGGCCAGCTCCAACAAATTGCCCGCGAAGAAGCCCAGGCCTTGGTGAAACGTTATGGTGGAAAGATTACAGGTGCTCCGAGCAGCAAGACCAACTATGTTGTGTTGGGCGAGGATGCAGGACCAAGCAAGCTGGCCAAGATCGCCGCCCACAACATCAAGACCATTGACGAAAATGGCCTCTTTGAACTTATCCGCCGATTGCCAGCCGGAGGCGGAACCGGAAAGGGTGCCGAGAAACTGCGCGAAAAGCGCAAGGCTGAGGAGGAGAAGATCAAGCAGCAGGCTCTTGAGATGGAGAAGGAGGAGAAGGCTCGGAAACTGGAGGCCGAGAAGGCACGGAAACTTGCTGCTGCTCGAGGCGCACCTGGCCCGGCACCCGCTGCCACACAACCCGCAGCCCAGCTGTGGACAGTCAAGTATGCACCTACCCAGGCGAGTCACATCTGTGGCAACAAGGCCGCAGTAGAAAAGATCCAGTCCTGGCTGAGGAACTGGGTCAAGTCTCGCCGGTACGACTTCCAAAAGCGCGGAGCTGATGGAATGGGTGGATACCGTGCCGTCATTTTGTCTGGACCACCTGGAATCGGTAAGACAACCGCTGCACACCTTGCCGCGAAACTTGAGGGCTACGATGTGCTGGAGCAGAATGCCAGTGATACCCGCAGCAAAAAGATGGTCGAGAACGGCCTTGGCGAGGTGATGAACAACACGTCTCTCAACGGATATTTCGCCGGCGATGGCAAAAGTGTGGACCTCGGCAAGAAGAAGATGGTTCTCATCATGGATGAGGTCGATGGTATGTCTGGAGGTGACCGTGGTGGTGTTGGTGCTCTGGCCAAATTCGCCAAGAAGACCGAGGTGCCCCTGATCCTGATCTGCAACGAGCGCAGGTTGCCAAAGATGAAGCCATTCGACTTTGTTGCCTTTGACGTCAAGTTCCAAAGGCCGACTATCGACCAGATCCGGTCGCGTATGATGACTGTCTGCCACAGAGAAGGCTTGAAGCTATCGCCTCAAGTGCTGGAAGCGCTGATTGAGGGAAGCAACAGGGATATCAGACAGACGATCAACATGCTTTCAACAGTCAAGTTGGATCAGACCTCAATGGACTATGACCAAAGCAAGAGCATGTCAAAGGCGTGGGAGAAGTCAATTGTCTTGAAGCCATGGGATATCTGCCAAAAGATGCTTGGTGGTGGACTCTTCTCAGCGACCAGCAAGGCAACCCTCAACGACAAGATCGAGCTTTACTTCAACGACCACGAATTCAGCTATCTCATGATCCAAGAGAACTATCTTCGCACAAAACCCGCGGCATTGAACGCCCAAGGCTACAACAGACGAGAGCAGAATCTCAAGGCTCTGGAGCTTGCATCGCAGGCTGCGGACAGCATCAGTGATGGTGACCTGGTGGATCGCATGATTCACGGCCCGCAGCAGCAGTGGAGCTTGATGCCTACACATGCTGTATTCAGCACAGTTCGGCCATCAAGTTTCGTGGCAGGACAGCTCATGGGTTCAAACTTCACTTCATGGTTGGGCAACAACAGCAAATATGGCAAGCTTGGAAGATATGTACGCGAGATTCACTCCCACATGCGGCTGCGGTCTTCGGGCGATGCCAATGAGGTTCGCCAACAATATCTGCCCCTGCTTTGGTCGCAGACAGTCAGGAAGTTGGCTTCTGAAGGCAAGGATTCTGTGGACGACGTTATCGATCTCATGGACAGCTACTTCCTCACTCGCGAAGACTTTGACTCCATCAAGGAGCTAGGTGTTGGATATATGGACGAGGAGCTCGTCTCGATTGAGACTCAGACCAAGTCGACCTTTACCAGACTGTAAGTGCCCCCGACCCTATCCATGAGACATGTTCACTGACTCCCTATCCAGCTACAACCAGAAAGCTCACCCAATTCCGTTCATGAAGGCTAGCAATGTCGGCGCTGCCCCCAAGAAGGCAACCAAGGATGTGCCCGATCTGGAGGAGGCCATTGAAGAAGAGGATGAGGGCGATGCTCTCGAAGCTGCGGATGCCGTTGAAGATGATGAAGACGATATCAAGGGTGACAAGTATATTAAGCAGCCCAAGGCAAAGGCCAAGAAGCCTGCCAAGAAAGCAAAGGCTGCTGACGATGATGACGGAGATGAGGAGAAGCCCAAAGCCAAGGGACGCGCAAAGGCTCCCGCCAAAGGCAAGGCCAAGAAATAATAATGGACTAGACACTGAGCATCACCAGGTGAGGTGAGTGTACAGAGTATTCTAGATAAATGTAGTCGGCTTCAGCCTTCTTGGTACTCTGCCTTGTAATACGACACTTATGATATATATTCATCTGCTGCTCTGACTTTATGTCCTCTGTGATGATGGGTTGGAATGTGAATACTATAGTTCTTGAGGTTTGCCAGGTATATATGTTGATAACCTAGGTGGTTGTCTTTAAATTTCTTTTGTAATAAATGTTTATAAATCGTCCTATATCATAGTACTGATTATATAGCTTATCGGCGATATACTATAGATAATCTATTGGCAGTAAAACACCTGTCTATCACTAACGCAAAAACTGAAGATATATAATAGTTATGTATTGTCTTAGGTGGTGTCAAATAAGAAGTCTTGTGAAAATATTCACTTAGACTCCAATGCAACAATGTATATGATCTTACCTCTCTGTATGATTCGATTTGGCCGCGTTCAACACGCTTGCTCTACCGAGTTCGCGGCTCTTGCCGTACGAAGCGTTTATTATTAACATCCTCGCCGCAGTCGGACAGCCACAACTTGACTGCGCCAGCTTTTGCAGAGCGCTCGCGGTAGGCGCTCTCGCCGATCTTTAAGTCTTTGTGGTTCTTGCCATCCAAAGCGCTTGCAGTGGATATATTCCCTCTTGTGCTGTACTCTTACAGCGTCATTTCTGCCAGTGATTGCTACATGCACAAGACGGCCGCAATAAAGACGCTCTCGCCGATTTGAAAGTCTGCGATTCTTGCTATGCACTCAGGTCTTTTGTAGTCCATGTCCTTGCCACTCCTGCATTCCCGACCTGGGCATTACCATACTACGGTACTTGTGTTGTAGTCGTTATTGACTGTCTCAATGATTTAATTTTCTCACATTTTATTGTCTGCACACTTGGGAATTTCAAAGCTTGAGTGTTAGAGTCTCTGCCTGTTTGTCTGTTTTCCTAGCCACATGCCTGTCTGTGTACATACCTGGATCTCCACATGTCTGGCTTTCTGAAGGCTTGAACTTTTTCTTTTTACCATTTTTATTGTCTGTAGGTAAGCTTTGCTGTCTGGATTACTGACTCTGTGTGGGTCTGACCTTCTCCATCATCAACTATCTGACTCTTTGTCTCTGAGTACTCACATGATCTTCTGTCTGGATACCCAACAGAGGGGATATCTGCTCATCCGCATACCTAACAGAGGGATCCGGACCAAAGTCACAGGTTTGTGAAGAAGTATCTTGTTGTCCGGAAAACTGTCAAAGGGAGTATCTGGCCATCCGTATACATAGGAGAGGAGGTCTCTGGTCATCCGAGCACTTCCTTGGCTATATTGAAATTAAATTTCCTGGTATCTCCCAGATAGCTCAAGAGATTGCCTGAATATTGAAGTGTCTGAACGTATAAACTTCTGAGAGCTGTCTATTTGCTTGAGTACGACTATATTTACTCAAATACGTGAAAGACTACCTGATTATCTCGATCCTTTGCCATCTTAATACCTATATTTTCGTCGATTTCACGAGCCGTCTGAATATCTGTCTGCTTGTCCGGTGGACTGCTTCACGGTCTGGATGCCAGATCGTACTCATATGTGACCACCCGAGTGCTTGACTGTTCGAAGCACTGGACGAGGGGTCGCCCACTTCATCGCCCTGACGATGGCCTCAAGTTCACTGGGCGGCCATGGCTGGATATTCCGGAGACCTGCGGAATCTGGCCCCAAACCCATTTAGGGCGAGGGCAACTGAGCAGGTTTTTCCCACCACATCGTGACTCTTGCCTCATCTCGAAATTCTCCTCCTGCAAACCATCTTCTTTCCCGTTTCCGTCCAGACCACCAGCAACTCTTTCCGCCCGGTCTTTCCTGGCTCATACGGTAAGCATTTTATTAAACTCCTCTTCATATTTTAATCTCATTAAAAGAGCAATTACAACTAACCACGAGGCTCAGAGTTCCCACGAGAACACCGAGCCCGCCAACAAGATGCCGCTGTCTCCCGCCGCTCTCTATGCCTGGCGCGAGATGCGAGGCCCTGAGGGCGCTCATCCTGACGAGCGCCTTCGCCAAGATCCCGTCGCTGGCGAGTTCGAGAGGTAAGATATTTAAACTCGAGAATGCTTTGTTCTGTAGGTGCAATCGATAGCTGACATTTCATCAAACTCACAGCGCAAAGAACAAGATCCAGGCCTCCCTCGGATCTGGCTCTCGCGCCTCTCTGCTAAACTCCTCCTTCTTTCCCCAGGCATCGAATGGTCTTGAGAAGACCAAGATTTACGATGTCACCCGTTCCTCTGTCCAGAACAACCTGGCTAACGACAGAGATCCGTCTCTGGACCTTCTCGCTTCCACTCGTACCATTCTAGATCTCACTGACTATTTGTCTGACGATGACGAGCCGTTCTTGCCTTCTGCCAGCACCTTTCGCAGAATGGCTCGTGGCTGTGTCCGAAATGGAGTGAACAATCTTGCCTCCAGCGCTCCTATCGTAAGTCCAACCCTGCCGCAACTGCCTGATAATCAGAATTACCTTGCTGACAACGAAAACCTCACAGATGGACCAGCTTCCCCGAACCCGCCCGATCACTCCTACCCTCACCATCACACCTCCCTCGCAGCCTCGTCGCACTCGAGGTTACATGGGACTCATCAACCAGCGGTGCAAAGACACTGGCTGTGTCATTAGTCCAAAGTACGATCCGACCCCCGTCTCCCCCGTTCTCTGGACACCCGAGGGCATCGATGTCGATCGTTTGGGCAGACGCAAGCCTCATTTTGTTGAAGCCTTCACGCGCATGGATCCAAGTGCCGGCAAGAAGCTCCAGCGACTGAACAATGGTCTCATTCCCGAGGCAGACTTCATCACCTCAGCTGACACTGATGAACACCATGGCTTCGTAAGTTCCTTCTCCTCTTGATCGTTGCTCTTTCCTCATCGTCTGTTTCTGCATTGTATATATTTACTAACAGTCGTGGTTCTTCAGGACAATGTCGAGGCCGCAGCTACAGAGCGCTCAAGCAAGCTCAACACCGGAGTTATACCCATTTACTTCAGAGACGAGCTCGAGTACAAGCGTGAGCAAATCTCCAAGGGACAAGACGAACTCGATGAGCTCTACACCACCAACTGGCAGGACCTCGAGCATATTCAATGGCTCGAGCACCAGATCAAGAAGACAAACTTGCTCGTCTGGAACCTCAAGAACAAGCGCGCCGAGCAGGCCGCCAAGAAGGAAGGTCGAAATGACGATGTCTGGCGCCAGATCCAGAAGCAAGAGCGTGACGTCGACTGGAACTACAACCTCACGATGCAAGCCCTGAAGAACGAGCGCAGCTTGAAGAACCGCAACCAGGCAGTCATTGCCGAGCTCAGAGAGCAGCTAGACAACCTACTCAAGGAGGTCGGAAAGGACGACATTGCCGGAGTCCGCGATGAGCTTTTCGACGAGGCCCATCCCTACAGCTGTCGTAACCCACCTTCTGCCCAGCCAGAGAACCTGAGCAAGGACGACTGCTCCAGCCCGGGTGTCCACAGCAAGACGACCACGTCTTCGTGGCTGGCCGATCATCCTTCGTTAGTCGATTTGCATAATGCCCAGGCTCGCGATCCCGCCGGATCCAACGACAATCACCAGCTTGAGAGCCGTGGTAGCGGATTGCTCGACCCGGTCTATCTCAACAACCCCAACTACCAGCGAGACCTCGCTGCCATGTATCCCTTCGTCACCCAGATACCCGGCTTTGGTGGACAGAACGATCTTCAAGTTTAGTTCGCCCCCGATCCAACTGATCCCACCGACCGCAAGGGCAAGGGCAAGGCCAACTACACCCAGCAGCAGCAGCAGCAGCAAGACGAGGGCAATGACAAGGCCGACGAGGACAAGGATGGCGACGTCAACATGGCCGATGGAGACGACGACGACGACGAGGAGGCCGAGGTTCCCGCCCCGTTCTTCCCCGACGACGACAATGACGACGACGACGACGACGACGCCCCCGGTCCCGTCCCGACCCCCGCCAGCCGTTGGCACCACGGCTTCGCCGTGCACGGCCGCTTCGACCAGTTCCTGCACGCCCTCGGCCTGCCGGGCCGCACGCAGCAGATGGAGGCCTTCGCGGCCGCCCAGGGCCCCGACTACGGCGCCAAGGGCTCGGGCAAGCGGGTGCGGTCCCCCCCGGTCCACCCCGAGGGCGCCGACAAGCGGCAGTGCCGCGAGGACCTGCGCCGGCTGCAGCGGGAGACGGCGCCCCTGCGGCGCTACACCCGCGCCGAGAAGGGCAAGTGGCCGGCGCAGCCGCTCTGCGAGGAGCTGGGCCCCCTGGGCGCCGGCGACCCCATCGGCGAGCTCGCCGAGCGCCTCGAGAGGCTCGGCATCTCGGCGGAGCCGCCCGCCGCCGGCCCCAGCGACTGGCTGCGGCGCCGGGTCGACGGCGTGATGCGCCGTCGCTGCGGCTGCTACGGCCACCGCATGCAGCGGAGGGCCGACGAGGAGGCCGAGGCCGAGGAGGAGAAGAAGAAGAAGAAGGAGGAGAAGGAATAGAAGAAGGAGTAGCTTTTTTCTTTTTCTCTTTTTTGAGAAAAAGATCTTTTCTTGTGTTTGTTCTCCGTGGCCTCCAGTAGAAGTAGAGATGAAAAGTAGAAATTTGGCATAAATATGCCATTGAAAATAGAAGTTTCGATTGGCTTCAGACTATCCTTTCGTCCGAGAACATAATTTGTAAAATGACTTTAAAAGGAGAGCAATCTGACCGTTTCTATTTTGTCTGGAAGATCTATTCTCAAGGTTTGTACAGCTTCGTCCGGAAAATGATAATACTCTGTTTTGTCACAAAAAAGGGACATAATGCCAATTCGCTTACACCTTCTCACAAAGGGACGGAAATAGTTTTCCTGGAATCACTCTATATTGTTTCCACCACCATCTTGAAAAGCCCGCTCCTCAGCAGTAGCATCCGGCGTCACTTCGTCCACGAAGCAGCCTGAACCGAATACGTCTTGATCTTTCGTGGTACCTGACACCATGTCGATATCAAAGGCCGTATTTCCTTCACCAACAGCATTTTGACGTCCCCACGACGTCTGCAGGAGGGCAGCCGTCTCCATGACACTCATCCTCCGCACGATGAGCCGCTGCGAAGGCACGCGCAGGACCGGGAGGCGACATACGACGAGATAGACGAGGGCAGCGACGAGCTTGGGCGCCAGTGCGTCGCTGTTCCTCATGAACCGGGCATTAAAGAGAAAGATACCACAAACGAACTGCGTGATATTCATTTCTTTTGCTCGGCCCCTTCGGTCAGAGACCAGAACAGGGGTCGGATATAGTCGAGGATCAACTCTGTAGGCTCGGTTTCGTATCGGAGTCAAAGACGACTAGATGGACGTGGCTGCGACGTGAAATTAACTGGGGCTCGACCTTTTATACTAGATCATCGTTCATTATCATGGCCTCTTACTGGGCTTTGTTGAAGCACAAGTATGAGTCTAGGTGGCAAAGTTCTTTGTTATAAATGACAGGACGATGTTGGATCTATTTTGTTCTTCGGCCAAGAATCGGACCAGCTTTCTCTGATTTGTACAAGCTGTCCCATGGTCCTGACTCAGTTTCTAAGTATTTGAGATGAAGAGCTCATCCTGGGCTGGAATGACACATGACACCCGTTATATGTAACTCATGTTTCCACCACCAGTCCGAGTCTCGAATATTGGACCCGTGAAATATGTCAGTGTTCTATCCGCCCCGTCCAGAATCGCCCACATGCCAACAAACTCTCCAGGCAAGTCAGGAAGGTCGAAAACCCTACCTCCGTATGTGAGGTTACTTGCTGTCAATGGGTTCTTCAATGGAGTTATCTCCCATTTTCCCTTTGTGACCGCATGCCTGTCGATTTGATCCTGGTGCATCATGATCAAGTGTCGCTTGGTGCTCGTGGACAACTATAGTCGACACTGTCAGCTATGTAAATGAATCAGAGGAATACTCAACAGGAACTCACAGAAATGGAAGCGATTTTCTGTTCCGTGCCAAGAAAACTGGCGTCAATCCGCGTCAACCTCTCCCCAGCCTCGAGGTATTGAATCACCGGGCGTTCTCGGCGGGTGCCCAGACTCCACACACTCCCAGACTCGAGCAGGAAGCTGAGGCTGGACGGCTCGTCGCTGAGGGACTTGAACGTGACTTCGACGGCAACAACTGGATCGGGGTTTCCGTTCCGGATTTCGCCCTTGAGGAAGATCTTTTCTACGACGCTCTGTCGGAACTTCCCGTCGGGATACGTGACAGGGACGGCGAGGTACAAGTCCCCGTCCCCGTGATGTGCCCTGGTATTTCTGGCGTATTGTATTCTGACGTGGTCGTGTAGATTGTCGCATGACCAAGTGATGGTGTCAAACATCTCGTAGGGGTTCTCTGTAAACTTCAGACGAATGGCGTCGCCTTTTGGAGGCGGATGTTGTATCTTGCCCACTTTCCTTCCTCTAGACGTCACAATCTCCATCCCGAGGAGGGGGCCAAACTTTTGGCGTTGGCTATACCTGTTGGCGACACCGTGCTCGATGGAAACTTCCGTGATGGTCTCGCCGGGGACGAGTTCCAGGGTGGCATAAGGCTTGAGCCACTGGCCAAGGATGGTAGAGCCATGACCGTCAAAGTAATCCAGCCGCATGCCGGTGATGTAGGACGGGCCCCAATGAGGCGCCAGGGCCTCCGAGGAGACCGAGGAGAGGTGGATGCGGCGGACACCAGACAGTCTGGCTTTGGCAAAAAGGTGACCATCCCGCCATCCTGGATCTGGGTCCTCCCCAGGTGCTGGCGCTTCTTCCCAGTTTGAATCAGGGGCAGGTTTGAGTCGAGGCCGGAGCTCGGCCGTTGCCTCTGTGATATCTGCCACGATATCACGCATCTCGCCCGCTGAGTATTTGAACTTGAGAAAGAACCCCAAGATGATTTGTCCCGCAGGTGCGACTGTTGTCGTCCTGTACGAGTTATTGTAAAACAGACCTTCGAATCGAAATACCTTGCGTCGATTGAAGTTGGTCCGGAGCGAAATACCGCAGATCACGTCCTGGCTTCGGCAACGCTCTGTCGTGACCTCTTGGATCCTCTCCCCGTCCTCGCCCGCAATCACGAACGTTTGTACAAGACATCTTTGGAGGTTCCGTTCGGAGCGGTAGCTCTTGTTTCCGAATAGACGTTCGCTGCCGTCTTTGTGCGAGACGCCCATTCCGAGGAACACGTGTGGATATCGGCCCATGAAAAATGTCACGGAGGTGACAGATTTTAAATGACCTCCGTCGGCGCCTCCCATGTCAGCGTGCATGCACAGGTTGAAGCCTCGCGGTGCGTTCGTTTCCGGGGAAATCCACTGAGGGCACCTCTTGAGAGGCAAAGTCGGGGACCATATCTCGGCCAAAGAAACAGGCACCACGCTCGCCTTGACGTCAGAGTTCGATTCTACTCGACTCAGTCTGATAGAGACCAACTTCCATGCCTTTATACAAGTCAGTTTCGGCAACGCCAGGCTCTTGTCGTGTTTGGGGCTTACATCAAGTTCGAGCAGAAACTGGATCTTGTCCAAAATCTCACCACAGTGAATCTGTGCCACTCCGCTCTTATCATGTAGTTTAGCGAAGTTGCCAAACTCTTGCGTGTATTCCCCATCATCGCCCTCCATGTGGAAGCATATGCCGGTAATCCCCTCGCGGACAAGTCGCACGCTGATGGCGGTCAAGGTGTCTCGCTTGCTGAACACCACCTCCTTCTCATCATCGACCTTTGCATACCCAACGCGACTCAGCTCTTCTGTGTCAAGGCCGTCACCACACATGAGACGCATCCCGTTTATGAAGGACCCCAGCGGATGATGTAGAAATGTCACGGCAAGAATGACGTTTTCAGAAGCGGAACTTTGGGTCCAATCGAGGACCTGCTTCTCAAAGACACGATATCCAGACTTGAGTTCTGACATCCTCACGGATTCTTGCATATCACGCCCCATTGATTCGTGAACCTTTGGAAACTCGCCAGATGCCACGGGGGACCATTGGCCGGGGAAGGCTTTGTCGTCATCTTGGTATGGTCCTTTGGCAATGTTTGACTCGTTCTTGAGGCACAGCTCGAGCAACGGCATTTCATGATCTAAAATGTGCCACTACGAGAATCGAAGTTAGCCAATCGCTGCCAAAGAAGACATATTCTGGTATCCGCAGCTGTCTGTTCTGAGCTCTTTTGTTCTTAGAAAACTAGACCAAAATGACCATAGAGAATCGGAAAAATGATCACGGGTATTATATATGAGTAATCATAAAGTCAACTTACGATTCGACGACGATTCTGCAATCCTGGAGACTCATTTCTCAGCATCTTTGTAGCGCAGCAATACAAATGGCGCCAGTCGACCGGCGGCGCAGGCAGGATGAACTCCCGGTTGGCAAACACAAAGGCCATCTCGTTCTCGTTTTGAAAGCGGCTGTGCCAGAACGATTGGTTCAGAAGCTCGGGCTGTGACACTGCAGCCACGGACCGGGAAGCGTGGCGTAGGCTGGAAAGTGATGCCGTCGGGATACTTTCAATCACAAGCAGGATGATCTCGCTGGGGAGTTTGGCAAAGACATCATGGTTCTCTGCAACGCCCGACATTGCGAGGGGCGGAGAAGACAGTTGCTCGGGCTTGGGGACCAGAAAGTCAAAGTCCTCGTCGGGATCCAAATCCGAGCAGTTGCGGACTTCCCGTGGCTCACGGTAAAGGAGGGATCTGAATCGCCCGTACACGACCTCTCTGGTGGCCCCGGCGGGCATGTTATAGAAGAGGGCAAACAGATGAGGAGCGATCCGCGATGGGCCGAGTGTTTTGTCTACAGCTCGGGCGCGGTGCAGTACAAGCTGCCAGCACACCTCGTGAAATGGAAAACACCAGTACGTGCGGTCATCACCGCTGCGGATCGCATGGGCTTCGAGGACGCCTTGGGTCTCGGCGGGACGAACATGATCGTGGGTATAGCCGATCCGCTCGGCGATCAGTTCCCCGTGATAATTGACGAAGCCAGCTCCTGTCAAGAATGGGTCTCGGTATGATTCTCTGGTCCTTACTGCAGAAAAAACCCGTGATTAATCGCTCTCCTCGATTTTCAACAGGCCATCGAAAGTTGCAAGGCTCTTCTGCTGGAGAGGGAGATGTACGAACCGGAGCGGGCTCGCTGATCCCATTCGAGATGGCTGAGGTCGTCGATGGGAGTCCCGTCATGGGCTCGAATGCTCCCCACGCAGATGTAACAGAAAGAAAGTATGTCCTCGCTCATGGCTACTTAGCTGCACTAATCGATGGCGGGATCGAATGTGCGATCATTAGACTGATGACGGAAGAGAAGATGAGTTTGAATTTTCCCCAAGATTTAACACTGCTGTCCTGTTTACAAAACAAAATGAATGGCGGCCAACCATCAATTAGTATATCATATGGTTGTTGTTCCGGTTGGTTGCTGCCTGGCGGGATCGCATTTTAGTGTGATAGGTTCCAGGCACCTACAATGTAGGTATATTCCAAAGTGGTGATCTGGATGATCAGGTGTTCGATTATATGATCGCGATTTGATTTGCAGAGTTTTCAATCGATGCCTACCTATAATTTCTTGCTTTCTTCTAGTCAAGACTCCCTGAGCCACAGTTGTCATCTTTTGACGAGCAATCGAACAATAATTGACGGTGGTTTCATTTTGAAGGATGTATTGACGCTTCTTGGTATATTACATGACGCCCTGCTCCGAAGATCCGGCTTTCCCTTTCTGCCAGCTTCGTGTCCCTTTGCCTTCCTGAACTCCAACCGGCGCATCATTGTAGATGTATGCACCTGTATCATGCTGTAAAAGCCCCACCAACGCCAAACATGCAAATAGTTGAACAATTAGAATAAAAAAAAAAACATGCAAGGACCCAGTACATGTCCGCTACATCTGCATGAGCTCCATAGGCGGCCTTGCGGTGTGCGCCAAGATGGGCTTTTCGCTGCCCAGAGGGCTGACGTCCATGTCCATCGGCGAATCCGTCATATCGTCCACAGCGATGCAGGGAAGCGCCGGGCTGCCCTTGGTAGGCTCGGACGGCTGGAAGATCAAGGTGCTGCTGCGGCTCCTGCCCGTGACCGAGGCGCCCTCGACCGGCGAGATGGGGGAGTCCACGGAGGGCGCACGGTGGTGCAGCTTGGCCAGCGCATCCGCCAGATCCTCGGCGTGGACCTGCTTGTTAGGCGCATCCTCGAGGCGCATCTCCCAGCCGCAGGGCGGCGACGGGGGAGGGCTGATGAAGAAGAGCTTGCCAGCATCGGGGAGGGCCAGGTGCTGCTGGTCTTGCGTCAGGCTGAGGGGCGTGTGCTGGCCAAAGTAGACACGGCAGCGCTCGCCCATGATGGCCTCGCCATCCCAGATCTGGCGCACCTTGAGCGCGGCCTGCTCGTCGGCAAAAGAGCACACGATTCGCCTGAAGGACTTGAGTGGCGACCACGAGTTGACGGGAGCAGTCTGGCAGATCAGGTCCTTGATGGTCTGCAGGTTGTCGGGTCGGAAGATGTCGAGGTCGTTGAGGTTTGTGATCAGGAGAGTGTTTGTCGGTGTGACGGGTTGTGAGAGCGGTGGCAGGTTGGAGAGATCGAGTTTGAGCGAAGCACGCGAAGAGGCGCGGCTTGAGCGGCTCGAAATAGGCCGCGAGGGCAGAGAAGTTGTCGGGGATGTCGACATGTCTGATTTGTGGTATGTGATTGTGTAAAAAGGGTCGAGCTTTCAGTCCAAGTCGAAAGGCAGTGGGTAGTGAACCTCTGCAGTCCTTTCTCAAGTGTTATTCGCCGGAGCTAAAGGTCGCGATTACTTGTTGGCGAGTGTGGTATTGGTGGTAGAGAGTCGGTACGAGTCTTCTGTGAAGAGAATGTTCCGGTGTGTCTGAGGAGAATTCGAAAGCAAGTGTCGTGGTGTGGTCGACGAGTATATAATGGAGGACCAGTGTGGCTGCGTCAAAGGCGGCCGGAGGGAGATGGAAGCAGCCAGAGCAGCAGAGCAGAGCAGAGCCAGCAAGCGCTAA
Source organism: Pestalotiopsis sp. JCM 9685 (assembly GCA_001599175.1). Classification (NCBI taxonomy): domain Eukaryota; kingdom Fungi; phylum Ascomycota; class Sordariomycetes; order Amphisphaeriales; family Sporocadaceae; genus Pestalotiopsis; species Pestalotiopsis sp. JCM 9685. Next base: position 4,315,902 of record BCGF01000003.1, read on the forward strand.
CTGGACTGGGCTGGGCCATGCACGATTTGGATCCACTGGCCTTGTTGGACTGGAGTGCGCTGCAGCCACCCAACCAGGCGAAGGCAGGCTGCTTCGGCAGGGCCAAGAATCACAGAGATCCAAACCAAACAACAGGCGCCTCCCGCTAGGCCAAACGGACAGGGCCAACTGAGGGCCTCGAGCGGCGGACAGGGGGAGGCTGTGGGAGGTTGCATGCCACCGCAACTGAAAACCCCACCTGAGCTCTTGTTTCTTACCCCCACAAACAGTGGATGCCCGCCCGCTGCGACCGCTACCGTCGTACCTTACAGCACATGGGCCCGGGGGAGGGAGGGATTGCCACGATTTACACCACGGTGCTTGCTCTTCGATCAACCCAAGCCCGGCCTCCGTGGATATCTGATACTATTCGGGATCCATCTACAAAGCATTCCACACAAATTATCATCATAGTCACTAGGTGACAGACACCACCCGCGCCATCTTTGCGGGGATAGAGGCGTTGAGGCGCTGTCTCGCGGATGGTCAGTTCTTTTTTGCAAAGCCATCCGGCTCTTACGCAGCTGCGGGTACACCTTTAGCTCTATGTCTGAACTATGGCTCTTCGTTGCTCTATATCCTGACAAGTATACGAGATATAGCATTTGCCTCTCATGGTGGCCCTTGGATGCAAGAGTCATAGCAAATTGAAAGTTTTTGACTACCGGGGTATATGGAGTCTCTTTGGAAATGGATAGCTCTATTGTACGTAGCAGTGTTCATCTCCAAAGAGTCAGCAGTCAAGATCACTACCTACTCACTTGACAAATTACGACCCGGCGCATTCGGTAATTCAAACTTCACTGCCGGCTGACATGCTGGGCAACTGACACACTACGAAAGAGGCAATCTGCTCATGCGGGCCCGGCTTTGTTCTTGGGTTCGCGATTAACTCTAAAGGCCCTGTCTTGGCTAATGTCACTTGCCACTGGCGGCAGGCGCAGCAGCGAAGGCTTTTTGCACGAATTGAATCATACGCCTGTCTCTGTCTTGGCTCTCACTGACTGCTCTCACTCACACTCATCCGGTTTATTACTTACTGCTGTCATGTCAAGCAAGGTCAGAGTTTGTACCTACCTACCCATGCTATCCGAACGATTTGAATGCGATCGCACTATTGTTGCAAATTGGGTCCTACGTAGACCGGATGCTGCGGTTCGTTCGTTCGTGTAGTCTCTTTGCTCATATCGCAACAGCTGGATCTTTTGATCTTCAATGACACGAATTCCATATGGCCCAGCCACGAATTGTTTCGTTGTTCGAGTTACGTGTAATAAGGAATTGCTAGCCGGCAGTGGGGGTCCCGATGTCCCGCGTCCCCCATCCTGGTCCCAATGGGATGGAGTCAGGTACCTACCTACCTCGTACATTCCACTGGACTCCTGACTCTAGCTGTCTGGTTGCCTCCGACACTGTTAAACGCCCATGGACACGGCTCCAAGGTTTCAAACTCGATTCACGGGAGCCAAAAAGAAGCAAAAAGCATAGACATTTGACGATCCACGAATGGCCATATGCGGATTTCAAGGTTAATAGTTGCTTAGCTGCATCTCATTACATGGTCCCTCTTTTTTCTTGCAATAAGTGGATCATTATTCTTCTGCTACTCCTCATTAACCGCTTCACTCAACAAATCCCTCGCCGGCGAATTGCCATGATTTGCTCGTGTTCTTGACTCGCTTTGCACAGCCTCGTTGGCCTCTGGCCTACCTTACCAACCCCACAGGCCCGGATCGACCTCAACCTGCAGCTCACTACTCAACTACTACTGCACAATACAGCTGTACGATGCAGGGTCTCTCCGAGAGATAGACAACAGACAGTTCACCCTCCGGACTTTTAATTGATTATCTCTGACCAACTGGCCCGGAATCACTGGTCGGCATTGCTAGTACAGATTGTCGAGACTCTGGAGATCCAGACCGATCCATCCATCGCTTCGCGCATTATCAACACAGCAGCGACGAGCAGTGCAAGTCAATGCCTCCCCTCTTGGAAATGAGATTGAGCCTTTGTGGCGGCTGAAGGCTGAAGTAGTCTGTCCATGAATCTCTTTCCCCTCGCTCTCGTCCAAATAACACAGCCTTCTTCCAAGCCTGAGGTCAGTTGCGAATTGCTACCTACTACCTAGTGTCCAAGGAAATATTAGTGCGTAGGTGGCTACGGAGTACCATCCATTCCCAGGAATCCTAGCTCACCTTGGGAATTGATCGCGAGAAAAATCCGCTCCACTCTTTTTCGAAAAGATGGTGCTGTGCCTCAAACCTTGACAAGACATCTTCATCCCAAATCTGCGACGGGCCACCACCATTCGATACAGCACCAATGACGACACGGACAAGACGGGACCCTTCTTATCAATCAAGATTTCTCCTGGCCTACACACATTCAGTCGCAAGAAGCTGCATAACTGCATCATAATCCTCTCCAGCAAAGAAAACCAAAAGGACCACAGAATCAATCGTCAATCTCTCCCCCATCCGCCCTGCTGCCCTGCATAGCCAGCGAAAAACTCCAGCCGCCGGCCACGCAACACGCAATCTCTCTCCCATGCGACAAAGCCTAAAAAAACTTATAGGACTCCGCGAAAACTGCTAGATCGCCTTCCCCATTCGGCAATCCGCAGCCAATAGGTCGCTGTGCTCGGCTCACCGTTAGCGGGGATATTGCTTACTAGTTTGGCCACTCCTCGACTCCCTGCCGGGTGTCCAGCCAAGATCGGCAAGATCTGCTTCTGTTTCCCTTTCTCTTTCTCGCTACCGTACACGTACATGTGCCTTGTTGTCAGCCATGATCCTGCAAAGGGAGGCTGGACCACGTTGCTGGGCAGCCATCCCGAACCCGAACGGAGATGGCGACGTTGTCAGCCTCTACCATACAGCCGAAATTTGAAATTGCTCACTCGTAATATCAGCCACTGCCCGCGTATAGCCTCCATATGACTCTTTTTTTTATGATCCAGATTCCTGAGTACATACGACGACTTCGTACCCGCGTGACTAACTAGAAAGCGGTTGAATCTCCTCTACGATCGTTATTTATTAGTCACCTGCACATCCCGGTCCACATGCTGTCGATCGCCGTTTTCTGCCAATGCCGGCAGGGCTGGGAAAGACGGTCAAGAGTCGAGACATGACCAAGACTCCAGACAAGGACTGATCATAGGACTTTTCTTGATTATCGACCAAAAGTACAACATGACGCCTCTTTGACAAGTGTCCGGATATCTCGTCTCTGATCATCTCCGTAAACGTGTGTGCGCTGCAAATAAACTACAAATCGACCGCCCTCAACCGGACGTAGCACCGCGCAGGCTCCCGCGCGAACCTCTGCACGGCCTCGTACCCGCCCAGCGCCGCCGGCGTCGGCAGCATCTCGAACTCCCAGAAGATGAGGCCAAAGTGAATCCGGAGCGCCTGCAGCGCCAGCCGCCGCCCGTAGCAGCCCCGGTGCCCCAGCCCGAACGCCAGGCTGGGCCCGGCCTTGGCGTCGTAGACCTCGGCCGACCCCGTGGCCGCGTCCGCGTCCCGCCGGAGCCAGCGCTCCGGCCGGAACGCCGCGATGTCCGAGTCGTCCCACGCCCCCGTGAGCCCTGTTGCCGACGAGGATGTCTTGTCGGATGAGGATGACGTCTGCTGCCGCCGGGCCCCCGGGCTGCGCATCTCGTCGTCGACGGCCATGTTCGGCTCCAGATATCCCGGCCCATTAGCCATGAGAAAGACATTCGTACCCCTGGGAATATGCCGCCCTAGGACAACACTGTCCCGCTGCGCCTGGCGGACGACGAACGCGATGACGTTGGCGTGCCGCAGCACCTCGTCGACCACGGCGTCGAGGTACGGGACGTCGGCGCCCGCGATCTCGGCGCACGTCGGGCGGCGGCCCTCGGCGGCGGCCCGGGGCAGCGCGGCGCAGAGGCGCCCGCGCAGCCGGCTTTGTACTGACGGGTGGTCCGTCAGCAGCTTGGCCCCCCACGCCATGGCCGTCGCCGTCGTGTCGTGGCCCGCCAGCATGAAGCCCAAGAACTCGTCGGCGATGGCGCGCCCTCGGTACCGCGGCGGGCGGGCCTCCTTGGCCGCGACGGCGCGCTCGCGGAGAAGTACCGAGTGCAGCGCGCTACGGGGCTTGGGGTCGTCGTCGTCGCCATCCTTCTCCATCAAACGCACGTACTCGTCCACCTTGTCGCGGATGTACTTGTCCTTGACGGCCGTGGCCCGGCGCATGTAGGGAAACTGGCGCAGAACCCATGACGTGAACTGCGGCGCGGGCGACAGCTGCGTGTCCGTGACGTGGTCGGCCAGGGTGAGGATCGCAGAGAAGACGGCGGGGACGTTGCCCTCGGGGAACGTGACGGGTTCGTCCACGTTATCTGGAAACGTCACCTTCCAGCCGTCCAGTGCCCGGATCCGCTGGATTGTGTTGCTCTCGGACTCTGCCAGGCCGAACGAGGACGCAAAGATGGCGTCCAGCGCTGCGTAGGTGATGTCGTGGTGTCCTGAGAAGGGGTAGCCGTTTGCGAGCTTGCTCTTGATGTGCCACAGCCTGAGGAGCGTGGTAACCGATTTGTATACTACAATAATGCGTGTCAGTGAATACTTTTCTGGAAGTGATGAGTTTCTAGCAGCTATCTTGAGTCTTAGGATCCTCCATGATACAATTATACTCGGGACCTCGTGCTCATAATACAACACAAATGGGTAAATAATAACACTGGAAACTGCTTACCGTCGGGCGCGCTGACCTCGCTGATAAAGGTGGGCGCCATCAGGTGGTTGATCAGGTTGCGGTTGTTCTTGAAGCGCGGGTCGGTCGAGACGAACGAGATGTGCTGCTCGGGCAGGATGCCGCCGATGAGCTGGCCAAACACCTCGCTGCGGTCGAACTCTCTGATGCGGCGCAGCAGAATGTCCTGGCTCTCAAACGGGTCCGTCACGATGACCCAGGGCTTCCCGCCCGGCTTGATGAAGGCCTGCACGATGGGGCTCTGGTGCCGCGTCGTGAGCGATGCGAGCCAGCACTGTTGAGGCGCGGCCGTCGCCATAGATCAGCTATCTTTGTTTGTAATCATTTGATGAACTGGACATATCCCAGTTTAGATCCTATGGGGTTGGGTTTCATACATAGATACGCTTGGTACGCATGACATATGCCATCATCTCTGGGACGTCTCCGAACAACTTTCCGGCTGCATCGCGATTGTACGGAATGCCAGGCAGCGGTCGGGGTCGAAGATATTGGTACGCGGCGAAGAGAGCTATACCAATGACACCTACCGCCAACGTTGCTCTCGTTGATACGATTGAGTCCATTTTTGCGTTGACCTTTGTGTTTACTTATGATTCCGCGATGTCAAGATTACGAACACTGAGTACAGAGAACAAGAAATCAAAAATAACAGTTGTGTGTCCGTTTCACAACTGCTCTCTCGGTTGGGTTGCAATGAGTTGGAGTAGTTCCGAGATCGAGTGACACATCAAACTATAGTGCGCCGCTGCCAAGGATTGTAATGCTATAGAGTTGTCTCTGGCATAATAGGGAAACTGCGCAGCGACGATTCCTTACAGGCAGTGGACATGTGAAGTGAGTCGGTGTAGATTTGCCAAGTCCTCTTCTACTTACGAATTCTAACAATTCCAAGCACAGGTCGTCCTCTATCAAGAGGCAGGGTATGCATGCATGTAAGACGGGCTTACATGTTCCAGCGTTCATCATGCTTGACCCAAGTCTTTGCCTGCATGAGACCCTGGCAACCGGCATATAATACGCATAGTTTCGCATACTCTTTCTCTTGCTCCCTCACACAACGTGCTGCACGCACACAGCGTATGTGGTGGCATGGTTTACTGAGAACTACTGAGCTGTCTGAAAAATCCAGTGTCACCTTAATAATCGTGTTCATGATTGGACAAATTTCATGAGCTATATACTCAAGCTACTCAAAATCAATCATACTCTCTTACTGTATATAGGCCTTATATTGTATTGAGTTCCTAGAGACTACTACTCTGTAGATCGGCAGCGTCTGACATGCTTCCCTAGAGGCCTAGAGTTGAAGATTTTCTTCTACGCTCTCGCTGACGTTTTTCAATCCGAATTTCAGCCAATTGACTTGGATCACTCTGATTACGGCGAGATCTGGGCATGTTAAACAAGATCCGTTGCAACATGACTGCATCATGACCGGGATTTAATTCCGTCATGTGCCCTGCAGGCTTACATACGGCGTGCATGTGCCTCCGGGCCCGGTCGTGACTTCGGCATCGGCCAGCCGGGCATCATGAGTATAAACACCCCTAGCTTATACTGCAATGTGCAGTCATATCCATCCTAAAGGCTCACGTTCAAAGTCACTAGACGACAAGGCTCGGGATGATCAACGCAGAGAGGAATTTTCAGTCGCTAGAAATGCGTGATTCCAGAGTTGTTTCTACAAGGAATACATGCACCTATAGACGTCGGATTGGCGCTATCGTAATACACAACATGTTGTTCTCCACTTGACCCAGATGGTATTACAAAATTGTGTGCGGATAAGACTTATCCCCCAGCGATTGCTTGGAATGGATAATGATTGCAAACTTGAACGTCTGCCGCCGCAACAATTAATCATGCCGGGCACGGACAGATCCATAGCGGAAGGACTTTGGTTCAATGGCTAAGCCCCTTGGCTACACAGCCATGAGAATCTTTTTGTGGGCAAAGTCGCCACGAGCCATCTCACGATAGATGATTACGTATAGACCTGAATTATTGTCCTTTTTGGGGTCCTTTCTTACACTGGTACATATTGTTACAGGTGGAGAGATCTCCACAACAGGGAGGCCCAAGCCACTGCGCAAACGTGGATATAGGAACGTCCCCTATTACCGGATCTCGACGCCCAGCTTGTCGACCAGAGCCTGAGTGACCTTGTCATGGAATTCGTTGGTCTCCTGGTTGGTCAAGGTACGCTCGAGGCTGCGATAGTTGATTCGGTAGCACAAGCTGCGCCTACCGGTCTTGGGGTGAGTGAAGTCGTCGATACGCTTGACGTCTTCCACAGTGTCGCCACAGATGCTACGGACAATCTCCATGACATCGTTCTCGTGAAAGTCGTGAGCATTGGCTTTGATATTACCGCCCGCTGCTGAGGTCGACTTGAGCCAGAACGACACGTCCTTGGGACAGCCGGGATACTTGGAGAAGGGCACGAAGCGCTTCAGAGATTCCAGGTTGTCCGAGACGCCGGTGAACTGATTCAAGAAGCGGCTGTCCTGCGACCAGAAGAGCCGAATGTCGGGGATTTGGAAGAGCAGCATTGCTATCCTCTCCAGGCCGATACCAAAAGCCCATCCGAGCTGATTGGGCACACCGGCATTGATATAGAGGTCTTGTTGTACGACACCACAACCCAAGACCTCGAGCCAATCGCCAGCATAGTAAACCTCCAGTTCCCAAGACGGACTTGTGAAGGGGAAGTATGCTTCCACCCACCTCACCCTCAGAGGGTCGTCCAGAAAGTTAGGGTCGGCCCTCTTGGCAGCCTGAGCGGCACGGCTAAAGATCTCGACGACCATGAGCTCGAGGGAGCGCTTCAGATGGGCGCCAATGGCCTCGGCCTCGTCGGGAGAATGATGTTGAGCCTGCAGGGGGTTGCGCTCCGGATGGTAGGGCGGGTTGGGGTCCTCTACCTTCATGTTGTGCTTCGGCAGTTTTTCTACATCCGACCATATGAGCTGAGAGACGTCCCGGGATGTATTAGCGGCAGAGCCGCGATCCCAGCTCCGGGCACCTTCCATCTGGTGGAAAACAGGATAGTGGCTCCTGTCAACCTCATCTCGGCGGTAGACGTCGGCGCTGATGAGGTAGCCAGGCGATTGGTTCGCGCGGAAGACATCGGCCTGGTGCGCCGAGGTGTGCGTCCGGAGCAGCGTAGACTCGTTGATGTAGTACGTGTCCGACTTTGCGCGACCGGGGTGGTCTGACGGAAATCCGAGAGAGTCAAAGTTCTGAAGCGTACTGACTACCGGATCGAATGTGTTGTGGTATTTGTAGGTCGGAGAAGGGAAGACGGACTCGATGATCTGGCGGGTTATGTAGACTGGGTGGTCTTTCTGGAGGTGCAAGCGCCGGGGCACATTGGACAAAATATTGGATGGAGTGTTGAACCATTTGTCCGTTTTATATTCCTTTCCATTAATCTCTATGGACGAAATCGTCTTGGGTGGTTGTGGTGCCTCTGGAGCCGAAGCTGGAGTCTCTTGTCAGTTTTCTCGGAGCTTGAATATAGCGGCCTTTCGAGCATTATTGCACTGACCAGAAGACAAGCCACGCTGAGCTATCCTCTGCCCCAATGAACTCCTCCAGCAGGACCGATTCTGCAGAGAAACTCTTCTCGCACAGCCAAGGGCCGCATTGAGTCGAGGCGACCACATCTTGAGGCTCGTCAGCAGACCCAAGCGCGGTGCTATGTCGTCGTTCTGTCTCGCAGGAACATGCACAAAAAGTTTTGAGGCTTGCAGCTTAATCGCATGGTCGCGGTACTGGACCCCCAAGACCGAGTCTCGGAGCCGCGTGCGCGCCCGGATGAACCAAGGACCCTGACTCGAGCCAATGATAGGGCCCTGCATTGTCGCATTCGCAAGCTGAACACCACTAAAACGCCCACTCGAGCCACTGAGCATCCCTGGGGTCACCACTGACCAGTGACAGTTAATGCACTAGGCTTGCTAAGCAGAGCAGCAACATGCCACCATGACGCGGGGGGTTGATCCCATGTCTGTCCTGTCGCGGGTCCCAGTCCTTTTTTCTGCCCATCGGCCGGACGACAAAGTGGAGGCTCGTCATTACCCTCTGGTCTCTTATCACCCGAACGCCCGCAGAGAGTCGCAGGCCTCGGGGGAACCGCACGAAAAACTACGACCGGTTCTCCCAAGGAATTCAATTCGTGCCTCGTTTCGGCTCTCACCTCTATCGCAACTAGTTGCGAACCCTCTCCTCTCTTATTGCTAATCTCTCCCGTGGCCCAATTCTTTGCTCTTCAATGCTCCTACACTCTTCGACTACTCGCTTATACCTCTGCTGTATTACTACTACTCTACCTTAGTGCTTCTCTCTCTCTCTCTCACCAACGAGCTCTGTCCGGCATCGCATTGGGATTCGGCTAGGAGCACCATAAAACCGAGGGATTGACGTCAAAAACCTAGATATAATGTTATACTCGGGCAAGCAGTACTAGAAATACAGCATCCTAGCCGAGAGCCGCGGCACGTATCGCGAGCCTCTTCCTTCGGCCTCCCTATTCACGTCGCGCAAAGGGCATGCAACCGAACGCCTGCATGACCAACAAGATGGTCGTCGCGACACAAGAACAGCCCGCCGCCGGCGCCGGAGCCGAGAACCTGGCGGCCACGAAGCCGAAACTCCAAAAGAAGCCCCTGCCGAAACAAGTACACTATCCTTTCTGGTTCGGTGGTTCCGCAAGCAGTTTCGCTGCCTGCGTGACGCATCCTCTTGACTTGGGTACGTCATTGCTCTTAGCTCCACGATATCGTCTCCTGGGGACGCCATGCTAAACAGAGAAACCGCCGTATAGTCAAGGTCCGCCTCCAGCTCCGCTCTGGAAATGCGCCGAGCACCATGATCGGCACCTTCGGCTACATCGTCCGCAACGAGGGAATCCTTGGGCTGTACTCGGGCCTGTCGGCGTCGCTCCTGCGGCAGATGACGTACAGCACGGTGCGCTTCGGCGTGTACGAGGAGCTCAAGCAGCGGTACACGCCCGAGGGCCAGAAGCCGTCGCTGCCGCTGCTGATCGGGCTGTCGCTGGCGTCGGGCTTCCTGGGCGGCATCTCGGGCAACGCGGCCGACGTGACCAACGTGCGCATGCAGCAGGACCGCGCCCTGCCCGCCGAGCAGCGCCGCCACTACAAGCACGGCCTCGAGGGCATGTTCCGCATGCTGCGCCAGGAGGGGCCCAAGTCGTGGTTCCGCGGCGTCTGGCCCAACAGCGTCCGCGCCGCCCTCATGAACGCCTCCCAGCTCGCCTCGTACGACAGCATCAAGACGGCCCTGCTGCAGTACACCCCCCTCGGCGACACCACCGCCACCCACTTCACCGCCAGCTTCATGGCCGGCTTCGTCGCCACCACCGTCTGCAGCCCCGTCGACGTGATCAAGAGCCGCGTCATGAGCGCCAGCGGCAAGGGCCAGGGCATGGTCTCGCTGCTGCGCGAGATCACGGCGCAGGAGGGCGTCAGGTGGATGTTCAAGGGATGGGTGCCGAGCTTCTTAAGGTTGGGACCGTAAGTCAAAAACATGAACCCTGTTCCTGAAATACTGTGAATACCCTGAGACATGATGGCTAACTGCATCTCCCCTCTCTAGACAAACCATCTGTACATTCTTATTCCTAGAAGCGCATCGCTCGACTTATAGAAAATTCATGGGTATCCCGGATGCTTAAACAAAATCGGCGGCATCGGGACCCATTGATAGAAAGTGGAATGACAAACGTGACAGATACGGATCACCGCAAGGTTCATGCCAACGAAATAGGCATGCGGAGTCTTATATATAACCTGCTTTCAGGGTCAAAGGCGTTGGTGGTCTAGATTCCGATTTTCTTTTTTAGCACTTGCATTGCATAGTCGCGGGCGTTTTGCGAGCTTCATGGCCAGGATAGGCTTTATCACAAATTACAAGCTGTGGTTATATGCATCGATTCGTTTCCTATTGATTCGGTGCAATGATGTCTTGGTCTTTCGCAAGGAACCCCAGTTTGCCTTTGGGTCATGCCTCGCTACTCGATATATGCTCGTGAAAAGTGTCTAGTTCCTCGCTTCTCATAAGCCAAAGTCCATTTCACCAGCCTGCAATTCCTGGCCGAGATCTCTATAATTAACCAGCAAGAAACCTGACTGCTCGCTCATGAAAAAAGGCATTGCGTTCCCCAAGATCGAGTATAGTTGTAGGACGCGCAGTAGACAGCGATCGTCTTCCTGTCATTTCTAAATGTATTAGATGCATCGCGCACAGCGAAACATGCTCGCCACGGTCGGCTTGGCCCCAGTGCTTGCGTTGGCGATGAAGCAAGTTGGTGACAGAGCGTGGGACATGTAGTACTGTGCGGACGTGGTTTTGTAGTTGTGCTTTTTTCGAACCAACGCCGTAAACGCCATTGTGATGCCATTGATGAGCTGCGTCGGCCCATCGGAATTTTCCACTGCCCAGGTATGGAACAAGCGATCCTGTAGCTCCTGAGCCTCTTAGCTCCAACCGCTTCCGCCGGAATTGCCGTAGGGAGTGGTGCCGTATGCTGTTTGAGCACCGCCCCAAGCACTCTGGTTACCGCCGCCATATGGTGTCGTGTAGCCCTCGTTCTGCCACGGCGGGGGACCTCCCATGTCGGCGCCAGGGCTCTGGGGACCATCGTACTGCTGTCCGTCCAGACCGTCCGACTCTCCGAGTCCTTGCATGATGCGAGCCAGCTTCTCTTGTAGTTCTTGGATTCCCTCCTTGATGATACCATCCGGATCCAGGTTGCCGACGCCCTCGACCTCGTAGTAGAATCGCTCAGGAAGAGCATCGTAGTCAAAGGGCTCGCCCTCAGCCGGGGGATCTTCCCAGTCAGCGTACTTGCTCTTGGGCCTGCGTTGCATGTTAGCTGTCGTCTTGTCGAATGGGATGTGGTGACTCATGCTCACCATTCGGCTGCTGCATCCGCCTCATACCAGAGGTCGAGATGGTGAAGCTTGTTGTGAGGGTCGTACTCGAAGCCGACAGCAGAAGTGGCCATCCACTTGGCGTGCTCCTTTGCGATACCCTTGCGGGCGATGCACTCGATGTGCAGTTCCTGACCCTTGCGGAGCTTGCAGATCAACGGTCCGAGAGCATCGGGGTCGGTGATGACGGGGTTTCCAACGGTCTGGTTGACACGCTCCGGGCTGATTTCAAACTGGTTGGCGTGGACCTTCATAATTTCGTCGCCGTCGCACTTAGCATGGAGGGTGAGAACCACACTGCACTTTTCGCAGTGACCGTCGCATTCGCAATCGCGGGGCATCATCATGTCCTTGATCTCTCGAGAGTCGAGGGGAATCAAGCCGAGGCGGTGCGCAATGAACTCGTCGGCCAGGACCGAGGTGTTGGAGTGGAATTCGACCAGGTCGATGGCGACGGTCGGAACTTCCGCCATGATGATGCGCCGGAGGGCATTGCCAAAGGCCAGGTCGGTGTTGGAAAGCTCGAAATTAACGTGCATTCCATCAGCCTACTCGAGATCATCAGTTCCTGCCGAGTTGACAACAAAGACGATACCAAGGCTTGATACCTCGGAGATCTTGACAGAGGGACCCGAAGTGTCCATGTCCATATCCATCGCATCGTAATCCATGGTGGCGCTCTGCTGTGGAAAGAACCGCAAGCCGCAGGAGTGAGTCCGTCTCGTGTTAGAAATGATCCGAGATGATGATGGATTGATGAGAAAGGGTGCGCGCGTGGAAGGAGTCCAGCTGCAGGTGCACCGCGTTGCTGAAGGAAGTTGTCGCGGCTGTCACTGGAATGTGAAATTCGTCAAGGCGTGGCGGTCGAGGCCTAGGTAGGTACGTTTTCGAATCGCGCTAACCCGCCCCACTACCTACAACCTTGCGGCTCCCCCCAGCCGCCCACAATAGGCTTAGCGCCAAGTAGCTGACTTATGATTGATGCTGGGTAGCTTGAATCTTCATCTCGAAAATGTACGTTTATTGCACTGGCAGTTATCTGTTCAATCCATCTTCCAATACCTTTGACCAAGCCCTACTTAACGCTTTCATGGTACACGCGGTACAAGCCTGCCATGCTGACCTTAGTAGCCTCGCAGGTAGGCGATAAGATAAGCTTGGACAAATGATGCAATGAATCAATGCTATTCCGATGCGAGGCTGCGATCTCGCTGTGGCGTATCGCGCGAGTTAGCCTAGGTAGGTACATCCTAGCCAGACTTTGAGACTCGCAAACAGCACAACAACTCGGATGAGGATACCCAAATTGATATATCTAATTAAGCCAGTAGTAGTTTTTCAACTGACATTGCCATTGTCTCCTAAAAGTGCATGTAAGACTTCATCGACCGACCGAGTCCCAACAGTCTTATGTACAGGGCCCGATGTAAGTCCGCCCATAGCTTCTCGGTGGATCCCGATAGGTCCCGAGCTCCCAAAAATTTGAAGGTCCGGCATTGACATGGTAGCATCGATTCTGCAGGCGTCCGATAGTCATAATAATAACTTCCGCATCTTCCACCCAGCAAGCACGCGACTCTTTTCCATTCCCTCTCACAACCACGCCCTTTTGCGCCCCATAACCTCACACATATACAACCATGTTCAGACAAGCACTGTCCACTTCCACGAGAGCTCTGCGCTCCAGCACGAGAGCCCATGTACCAAGCACAGCCGTACGGACACAGTTCGCGCCCGCGCCGGTAAACTTTGCCAGATCACAGCTCCAGAACTCGAGATGGTACAGCGACTCGACAGAGGCCAAGAAGGAGGGCAACGAGGCAAAGCCCGCAGCGGACGCTGAGGCACCTGCCTCTCCCGAGGCCGAGCTCAAGAAGAAGTTGGAGGCAAAGGAGAAGGAAGTTATTGACTGGAAGGTCCGTATACCTGCTCGCAATGCAAAGAGGCCACGTGAAACTGACCCTGTCGACTATAGGACAAGTACCTCCGCTCCGTCGCAGACTTCCGAAACCTCCAGGACAGAGCTACGCGGGACCAGAAGAACGCGCGCAACTTTGCCATTCAGCAATTCGCCAAGGACCTCGTGGACAGCGTGGACAACCTCGACCGCGCCCTGATCATGGGCCAGGAGAAGATGAAGGCTCTCGAGGGCAACGCCCAGAAGAACGACGACCTTGCCAACTTCTACGAGGGCGTCAAGATGACCGAGGGACTCATGCTCAGCACCCTCACCAAGCACGGCCTGGAGAGGTTCGACCCCGAGAACGAAAAGTTCAACCCCAACGAGCACGAGGCGACCTTCATGGTCCCCCAGCCCGACAAGGAGGACAACACCGTCTTCCACGTCCAGCAGAAGGGTTTCAAGCTCAACGGCCGGGTGCTGAGAGCCGCCAAGGTTGGCGTCGTCAAGAACGCCTAAGACGATTATGAGACGCTATGACTTTCGAAACTGTTGTGTGAATAGCCTTGTACTATTATTACGAAGAAAAAGAAGAAGCGCCGTGGGCAGGCGTTGGGCAACGTGTACAAAAAAAAGATCTTGCTCCTCTCATGATGGATCGGTGTGTTTATCCACATTGGCATGGTTGTATATGGAGTTTGAAATCCGAACAAAAAGCAGTGTTGATCTAGACATTTGGATCAAAGGACCGGATGTACAAAAAGCAAACCATTTCATGAGCTCATGATAGAGCTCCTGGGGAGAAATTATCTAATCAAGACAATATAGTCAAATCGCATGCGAACCGATATCTGCCAGGAATCAATGTCTGTATGATGGAATTCCTCAAGTTTCTGCTCTCTTGCTTAAAAGTTCATGTCATCGCAATGGTTGCGTTAGAAGGCCTGCGTATTTTGCAACATTTTCGAACAGATTGAAACACTATTTTATCGATGGAGACAATTACCTGGTGACCGAAGCTCGCCTGAGGGGACATGAGTACCTATAATTGTCTCCGGCTATCGCATAGCTTCATCTATTAAAGGAATACCTCTTTTCGGCACTCGTCCCGTTGGAAAAGCAACGAGCGCATGGAAGAGAGTTTTGGCCTGCAAAGGGGACTGGCTATGACTGGTGGCGGTCGCTGCTACTAGGTAGAGCTTGAACCCACCTCCCACCCCGTCCACAACCTTGAATTCTTAGGCACCATTCGCTGGATGATCGCCCAGATCTCAACTTCGCCTCTCAAGCAGCATTCAGAACTGCTCCCTTTTCTGAGCTGCTCACTCTGCACCACCACAAAATCCGCATCTCGTGCCTACTGCGCGCATTCGCCGGATCAAAATGTCTGCCACCGCACCGGTAGTCATGGACCGTTTCGCTTCGGCGAACGGTGACTTTTACGCTGAGTCATCCGGGAACAACCGGCACCGCCGCGCGACCGTGCCGGAGCTAAAGGAGCACTTTCAATCCTCCGGCAGCGGCAAGGACAGGCCGGCGCACTGGTACGAGGCCCAGCTGATCCACTATGGCCTGCCGCCGTCCAAGACCAAGGCCGTCGCCTTCAAGCGCCTGTTTGACGCCTCCAACACCGGCGCCCTCAGCGTCCCGGCGCACATCACCAAGCTGGAGTCGGACCTGAAGAAGGAGTGGACCAAGCGCGACAGGGACGCCAAGAAGGAGGCCAAGGGCCAGATGGTCGGCGTCACCAAGACGACGGAGAAGGCGACCGCCGTGAAGAAGACGACCACGGCGGGCGCCGGCGCCAAGAGGAAGGCGTCCGAGAGCTTGGATGTCACGGTCAGTGTCGGCGGCATCGACTTCAAGATGTCCGCCAGTAACTCATCTGCCACGCAGAGCACGCCCAAGAAGGCAAAGACTACCAAGACCACTACGGCCAAGACCACTAAGACTGTCGCTGCCGCCAAGCCGGTCAAGGAGAGCCCCAAGGCAAAGCCTGCTCCCAAGGCGACCAAGGCAGCGGCTGCGCCCAAGAAGAAGACGCCTGCAAAGGCTGCTCCTAAGGCTGCGGCCGCATCATCACAGTCGTCTGCGACCAAGGTGCCCCCTACGATGGCTCGCCGGGGTGGTCTGTCCCAGGGCTCTACCCGTGGTGCCGCTGCTTCCAGCCCTCCACAGTTTCGAACCAAGCAGACCGCTCGACGGGGTGGGAGCTTCGCAGCACGCGGGGGCTTGTCGCACAGTTCTGCTCGCGATGTCGAGATTGCCAGCCCCCCGCGACCTCGAACCAAGCAGACCGCCCGACGAGGTGGTGGTTTCCCAGCCTATGGCGGCCACAGCTTCATGGCATCGCAGCACTCGGAGCCCTACGACGACGACGAAGACGACGATGAGCCGCCGCCTCCCTACTCCGAGTACGGCTACGACGACGCTTCGGACTCGGGCTCCGGCGATAACGACGACGACAACGAGCCTCTGGACAAGCTGGGTCTCCTCAACGGCCGCTACGAGATCGAGTCCGCCGACGTCAGCGAGCAGTGGCCGCACCTGGGCAGCGACTTCAGCCTCGTGCTCACGCTCGCCGGCGACCAGCTCTGGGGCACCTTCGACCTGGGCCTGTACGAGGGCGTGCTGCGCTTCGACGTCCGGCCCTACGAGTCCTCGCGCGAGCCCCTCGAGTTCACGTGGCGCGGCCAGGAGAGCGACGGCCCCATCTTTTACGGTAATGGCAACTCGGGCTCCATCACGTTCCTGGGCGGCGGTCGGATTAAGGGTAAGATCGACGCCATGGACATTCACTTCTCGGGAAGACGCGAGGCAGGCCAGGGTACCAGGAGCGAGGTCAATATTACCACCATGAGAAATGAATGGAACTCGTATACTGAGCAGGAGTATGAGAGATTGAACCGCGCCCGCTGGGGTAGATCTTCTTGGTAGTAGGCTAAAGGAAGTTATGGCGGTATGATTTCGCTTTCTGGGTCTCGCTTAGGATACGAAAAGCCAAGCATTGAGCTCATGAGGACATGAGGTTGGACACGAATACTTCTGTTGAGAATGGCAAGGATATTGGCATGTGGTTTTGATCGATCGGTATGGATTCTCTTGCACTACCATCTTAGTAAAATCTTCTTGAGGCTGGGGTTGTCTTTGACAGGCCGTGTAACATTAATGTACCGAGTAAGACAGTTGACCTTCCATAGCTCCGACAACACTGGCGGGTCTCAAAGGCGCAATTATATCCGCCATTCTTCTGTGTTGAATTAGATCGACTTCGGCGACTCGGAGTACAGCGACGCATGATACCTAAAATGTTACTGCATCTGACATCTTCTGGGGCGGAAACAGTGGCCCAGCTCTGCCGGTCAGCCCATGGGTCGCGCTCGAGCGGTGGTGGCTGAGTTGGCGGTACATTTCTGCGCAAGAGCAATTCTTCCCCTCCGCGACTACCTACGCCCGATCTCAAGGGAAGCACCAGCCATGATGGATACGATTGGTCGATGGCTCACACCCCGGTCTACACTGCATACATTTTGGGGCGTGACCTGCCAACTTCTTGTCGGAACTCAGCCTGATGCTTTTTCTCCGTTGTCATCTCATTCCTCATGGTTCATCATCAGCAGACTGGTGTTCTTGTGGACAGTATCGTCTTCCACGTGCTCATCCGCGGGTTGTCGGCGCCATGGAACCACAGGCAAAAAGGCGCCGAATCGACCATGGGGTCGCGAGTTGTCATGACACACCGCCGCTGAATCGGGTACCGCAGAGTCAGGTTCAGCCACAAAGCACTTCGAGCGAGTTTTCTGGCACTGGCGTTTCCAGCAATGGGAACTTCAGCGTGGGCCGGGATCTTTACCTGACCACTGGCAACACTGCCAGTACGACAAGCGCGACGGCGACAAAGCGCGCAGAGCTCCTCGAGTTGCTACGATTCGAACAGATCGACTCCCGGCAATTGAGCATCAAGAGAGCGCATGCAAAAACCTGTCGCTGGTTCTTGAAAAATTCCATGTACAAGCAATGGGAGACTCGGGCTACGTTACAAAACGAAGGCGAGAGCTTCTTGTGGATCAAGGGAAAGCCAGGCGCGGGCAAGTCGACTCTGATGAACTTCCTGCATAGAGAAGTGCGAAGTCGACTACGCAAGCAAGACCAATCCCACAATCTCATCTCATTCTTCTTCAATGCCCGTGGCAGCCATCTAGAGAAATCAACCATTGGCATGTATCGATCCCTGCTTCTACAACTTCTCGAGGACCGTCCAGAGCTGCAGCTCGTACTTGACCAAGCGAGGCCGGGATTTCAGAACAATATGGACCTGCTAAAGGACATGTTTGAGCGGGCCACTCAGAATTCAGCAACTATTTGTCTCATCGATGCACTGGATGAATGCGAAGTGGCAGATATTCGAAAAATGGTTGACTGGTTCGACGATATCATCGAGGCTGGGAGTCAAGTGAGCGTCTGCTTTGCAAGCCGACACTACCCTTTCATCAACATACGGACAGGATTGAGCGTTATCCTCGAGGACCAAGACGAGCACGAGCACGATATCTCCAGCTACCTCAGCACTAAGCTGAACATTGGGCGTAGCAAGGAATCTGAGCAAATACGTCAGAGAATTCAAGGAAAGGCTTCTGGCGTATTCATGTGGGTTGTCCTCGTGGTTGAAATTCTGAACACGGAGTACGAAAAGGGCAAAATACCCAAGCTGCGCGAACGTCTAGAGCAGATCCCTGGCGACCTCCATCAGCTATTCCACAGCATTCTTGTCCGTGATGACGAGGATAAAGATGAGCTTTTGCTTTGCATACAATGGGTGTTATTCTCCAGAGATCCATTGACTCTGAAGCAGCTCTATCTCGCAATAAATTCTGGCTCTACAGTGCAGGATTTGGTGGATTGTCATTCCGACCATATCACAGAAGACGACATGCAAAGATTCGTCATGAACAGCTCAAAGGGGTTGACAGAGACAACAAAGTCGAAGAAGAAGCCCACCGTTCAATTTATTCATGAGTCAGTCCGGGACTTTCTACTCAAAGGGGACGGTATGAGCCGAGTGTTTCCCAATCTGACCACGAATATCCGTGGCTTGAGTCATCAAGCACTCAGAAAGTGCTGCCAGACTTACATCCACATAGACCACACAGTCTACCGTAAGGAACCTTCCCGGGATTCCGTGACCGAACAGTTTCCATTCCTGGAATATGCCACACAAGGAGTGATATTTCATGCCGACCAGGCAGAAGTTAACGGAGTTAGCCAGGGCGAATTTGTGGAGAGCTTCCCTCATTCTGCATGGGTGAAGTGCTACAATATTCTTGAAGAGCACAAAAGACGTCGATATACAGCCAACGTCTCTATGCTGTATATCTTGGCCCAGGCAGGCGCGATTGCGCTAATCCAAGGCCTTCCGCACATCCAGTCATGCTTTGAGGCAGAAGAAGAGCACTATGGACTTCCAATAGTTGCGGCAGCGGCCTCGAAAAACTACGATTGTGTTCAAGAGATGCTTCGAATACAAGCAAAACGATTTCCTGGTTTCTCTTTTGCCGAATTTCTCAGCCATCTGCCCTCCAATCTTAAGGATTCACACACTCCAGGCAAATACCGTATTCGAGGATCTTACAACAAAACACATGAGCCCAAATTTGCCCAAGTTGTCCGCCTTGGGGGCGAGTTAGCATCACTCTTTTACCTTGCGACGGAGGGCTACGATGCTGATTCCGAAGCGAGTGGTGGATTCCATGCTCTCCTGATTGTGGTGGAGTATAAATATATCCATCTCTTGAGAGAGCTGCATCGAAGGGGTGCCAATATGTCAGCTGTTGCTGGCAATAGCAATACACTGCTTCATTATGCCGTGTGTGAATGTGATCCGGTAGTGCTGAAGCAGCTCCTCGACTATGGTGTTGATAGTTCAGCCGCTCGTCACGATGGGACTTCATCATTAAACCTTCTTTACTGGTACCATGGAAGTGCGCAAGACGGTTTACTCGACTGTGCGAAACTGTTGATCGATTACAGGGCTCGAGTTTCAGACCCTAATCAGAAAGGACACACACCTTTGCACCATGCTTTGTTCAAGCACGTTGGCGAATCTATTAAGCTGCTTCTGGATCATGGAGCCAACATTGTAGCCGCCAATAGCAAAGGTGAAACACCTTTGCATATCTGGTCAATCAGATCCTCTTCCACAAAGGAATGGCTCGATATCGGAAGGCAGCTTATCAATCGAGGTGCTGATGTTGCGGCTGTCGACAAACACGAGCAAACACCTCTCCACTGCAGCCGCACGCCAAAGACAGCTCAACTACTACTTGACTACAAAGCCAGTATCTCTGCGAGAGATAGTGACGGTAGCACACCTTTACATCTGGCGGTGTCGAATCCGCGTAACCTTGATACGTGCCAGGTTTTACTTCGAGGTGGTGCTGATGTTGCGGCTGTTGACAAAAGGGGGCGAACACCTCTACACTGGAGCCGCACGCCAGAGACTGCTCAGCTACTGCTTGACTACAACGCCTGTGTCTCTGCAAGAGATGGTGATGGGAACACATCTTTACATCTGGTGGTATTGGAAGATCGTCTGAATATTTGCCAGGTATTACTCCGAGGTGGTGCTGATGTTGCGGCTGTGAATAAAAACGGGCGAACACCTCTGCACGTCAGCTCGGGAACGGATATCTCTCAGCTACTACTTGAACACAATGCCTGTGTCTCTGCTGTTGATTATGACGGAGATACACCATTGCATGATGCGGCAAGACAAAAGAAACCAGACATGTGTCAGCTTTTGCTCCGATATGGTGCCAATCCTGCATCTCTCAATCATGTAGGGCAAACACCACTTGATAAAGCGAAGATGGAGCCCAAAGATTCACAATTGTATGATCTTACTGCCGAAACTCTGAGGATTTTGGAGGGTATACCAGAAATAGAGGGCGACGAGGTTTCTTGACAAGGCCATAGAACAACGTATAGACTAAGATGACATTGGTTCTTGTTCTTTTCGTGTAACCACAATCGAGTTCTGGCATACATGGTGAAATGATAGAACAATTCGAAGCCGAGCTCTCTCGTGTGAGTCATTTACCTGCTATAGCGCTATAATCTTAGGATGCTATGCCGGATAGCTTATTCTGTCTGGGGGTCAGAAATTATCGATGAAGCCTCAACCGAAACCTCAAGCATACCCTGGACAGAAACGCATATGGATTCTGTTCCGGGTCACGCTCTCTACCCGAGGGTCATAGAGAATTTGCAGCATGATAGCGACAGGTTATTAACCCCCGAGTAGAAAGATGGTCGTGACATTTGTATGTGCTTATGTGTGTCAAAACTCAAGATAGCAGCTCATCTAATTACTGGAAATGTACAAAAGTCAGCCACTCACTTATGCGCCATGCTTCTGCGAGTTTACAGTACAGATGTCGTCATTTTCATAGAATTTGCGAGAATACAGTCCAAGCCGTGCCAGAAAACCAGCGGATGCTTTGCTTTCTTTTCCACCTTTCCTCCAGACCAATTCTCGTCAACTTCCACCGTTCCGTAGTCAGAGCAGAGAAAGAGTGTGGTACAAAACCATGGACCCGAACTAATCTAACGAACTACCGCGACCTAGTGACGGAAACCTGATTCTTCAGTTCCTCACCCCCAGCTAGTCCCGACGCTGCGCAGCAACACTCGAGGACGTCCGGCGTCTCTTCTTATTCCGGCCTCGGTCCCCAGTCTCCGCCGCCTCTCCGCCGCCGATGGCCTCGAAGATCGGCTTCTTGTACTCGGCCAGCCAGATATCGGTCGCCCGCTCGAGGACCTTTGCCATCGCCCCGCGGAGCGCGCCCGAGTCCGCGTGGACCGCCTTGCGGACGGCCGTGGCGGTGGTGATCGGCAGGCCCGTGTCGCTGAGCGCGTCCGTCAGCATGCCGATGAAGGCGTGCGAGGTGATGAGCGTCTGGGAGATGGTGGCGCTGTGCTCGGGTCGCGGGTCCGCGACGGCGCTTCCGTCGTCCTGGCCGTCCTCGCCGTCGTCGCCGTCGTCTTCGCCCTCCTCCTCGTTGTCTTGAGGAGGACCAGCCACTTCCTCCCACTCGTTGGCCGGGGAGCTGACGGGGCTCCGAGGGCTCTCCTCCTCGGACTCTTCCTGCTGGAGTTCCTGCTGCGTCTTTTTGGCCGCGGAGCGGGTCGTAATGCCCTGCGAGACGGCATGCGACGCGGGGACATCCCCGGGAAGTTCACCACCATCGTCGTTGTGCTCATTCTGATCATCGACATGCTCATGGTTGTCGTCGGTGGTAAGCATTGTTCCTGCGGCGTGTACATGGGAAAAGTCCGGAGCATTCTGGTCTGGAGTCTCCTGATTGCCGTCTTCGGTGGTCTTCTCCGTTGCGGGATACTCTGCGGCAACTCGGCTGGCCCAGAACGGGTGAATGGGGGTCTTCTGATGAAAACAAACTTGTCAGTCTCTCGTCTCCATTTCCATGATCGTTGGTGAGTTCGCGAGGGAAAAATCCAAAAATAAAATGCGTGGCTAAATTCTACAAAACAACATTGGGAATGACGTCTTTAGAATATCTACCTGCTATCATTCGAAAAAAAAAAAAAAAAAAAAAAAAGGATATACTCACACGATCGGAGGGATCTTCTAACAAGAAGCCGACGTTCGCCTCATTAATCGCTTTCTCGATACGCTTGGGCAGCGTTCCGCAGCCTAACGTTATCCCGCCTATGATCCTGAGGACCTCGACGTCTTCGTAAGTCGGCAGGGGGCCAGCGTACGGCTCAGCATCCGCGTCCCATCCGGAAGACTTGCCGTACTCGGCGGCGTCGTCCAGACGTTTGCGAGTTTTCCGCCAGTTGCCTTGGCTCGAGGCGCTCGAGTCCAGGGTGACGTTGGACAGCTTGGTCTCTATCTTCTTTCGGGAAACCCCCGAAGAGAGCCACTGTCGTGGGGGGAACATCGACAGGAGCAGGTCTGGGAATGACGCGTCTTCGCCGGCGGTGTCCCACGCCTCGATGAGGGGCTTGGCGTTGTAGTGATTGCGTAAAACGTTGTACGGTGGCATGATTGAAATTTCTTCTGGTTGCTGTTCTGTCTTGCAGTGAAGGATGAGTCTGGTGGCGAGCGGTGGATGATTACAACCAGATACAGGAAAGGAAGCACAGATCGAGTCAGCGGATTCTACTTATAAGCATTACTTTGTTGGGAGTTCGGATTATCAACAATCTCAGGCACTCATCTCGCTGATTCCCGAAGCCTTTTTACAACTAATACACCTGAGGCGACAGTATAAGTAGAACAAAGCTTCAGAGCATGTGCCTCAGGCAAGACTCGAGCAGTTAGGTAACAATGTCTATGAGCCTTCGCTTGTCTCTCACTATGGAGCACTGAAAATACCTCGATTTAGGGCTCTTGGTTCGTAATGGCAACGATTCCTGTGCTGCTCGACTTCTTACTCTGGCAACCCGTCTCTTCTACCAAGGGTCTTTCGTGAATGCACCAGCTCCTTTGTGTAATAGCCATAGTGTGGACACCACAAGAATGGTAGCGAAAATAGGACAAGACTGCTCGCCTCTTCTAGTACTTTGAAACCCAACTATGTTTTGTTACTGTCACTGTGTTGAGGTATGAATTGCGTTCAAGGCAGAGAAACGTAACAATGTATTGCTGTATTTATGCTGCAGCCCAACTGCACTCATTGAAGTTGGATGAATTCTACTTTGACAGCCTTATTCAAGACCACCTTCAAATTCCACGGAAGAGATCCTTCCATTGTAGATGCCAATTTGATGCCCAATGCCGTAGAACGAGTTTCTGTCATCTTGAAAGAGTTTTAAGCATGTTCGACAAGCAGAGAATACAAGCATGTCGTGGGCTGGCTTATCATTACTCTCAAGTCCAATGAATCATAGGCAAAGCCAATGGCAGCGGGATGCGTACTCCCATGAGGCAGATCTGTACTTTGAAAATACCATTTACAACAACCGATATGAATTCATTTATTTAAGAGAAGACTCGGAACTGTCTGTCTTCCTGACATTTTCAGTTGACTTCCCTACCATTTTCAGTTGACTTCCCTACCATTGACTTGCGAGCTTCTTTCCAGCTTATAGATTCGAATAAGTGAGTCCGTTTGTCACTTCACAAATATCTTTGGCCATGATCTCACATTTGAGGAGCGAAGCTTCAATTACTTGGACCGTCCGTGGACTGAAAAACAATATCCTTTGTTTCTTTTCTCATAGCAAAGTATTGACCTAAAAACTCCTCAAATCCTGCTACAATGAACGCCGGTGATATGACTCAATGCTGCTCTTTCTTACTCTTCTCTTTGCCGATATTCGTTGATGGAGGCGCTGATGGCCACCATGCGATGAGCCGAAAGATGATGGAGTTTCGCTGTCTCAAAATGCGTGACATTTCGTCTCTCATCTTCAAAAGTACAACCCGGAGATCACGGGCTCGCTGGGTAATCATGTTTTTTTGTGTAGCCTGTGGCTGATGTGGTGAGAAATTTCTCCCTCCGTGGCCTCCAGAGAGCGGAAACCAGCCTTTCAACCAAAGTGCAAACCAGATTGCTCCTATAAATCACTGATAAGCTGGAACGGAGACCGCCTCTGTCTAGCGGCAGTTCTGTCATCGCGCGATGGGCCAGCTCTATTCTACCGTGCCGGCTCGATCGAGCTTTGGCTGCCATAGTGATCATCGCCATCGTGGTGCAACGTCACGCTGTTGAACTCCTCAAAGGGATCCACAATCTCGTTTCCAGGCGTTGCCAGACCACTATCGAGCGGTACGCCCTTGAGATTCGAGTTTCTGGTGCCGCTAATGTCGACGCTGTAACTCTCCTTGACGTTTCTAAAGTTGATGGTCTCGTTGTCTTTGCTGACATGAGGAATAATCGGAGGCGCCATGTGACGAATGAGGGCCCACTGCGTTGTCCTAAAGAAGGGGTGTACCTTGATGTCGGAAGCGCCGGCACGAGATCCTAACCTCCGAGTCTCGTCCTTGATGAGCAGCTTACGTATCAAGGACTTGCACAAACTACAGGGGATATGTTAATAACCAGCTTGCATGACGTATGCTGGGGACATCAACTTACTTCGAGATCTGGGGTGCTCCAGTGTGCTCCGGGAAGGGAATCTCCTCTCGGAGAATGTTGGCAAATGTCGCGTTTCGGTTCTTACCCTTGAAAGGCGTAGTGCCGTAGAGCATTTCGTAGATCAGGATACCAAGCGTCCACCAATCCACCGCACTCGTGTGCCCACTGCCCTTGATGACTTCCGGAGCAATGTACTCTTCAGTTCCTACAAAGGAGTTGGTGCGGAAGTTGTTGATACACGACTTGGTGTCGATTGCAGGCATCGCCGAGGAGTTTCCCTTTCCACCCATGATCATTATCGGCTTGCCACCGGGATCCGACTGCTTCGAGAGATCAAAGTCTGACAACATGATGTGTCCAGATTGATGGAGTAGGATGTTCTCTGGCTTAAGATCACGGTAGATGAAGCCCATGAGATGAAGGTACTCCAGGGCTGCGGTGACCTCGGCGGCGTAAAAGCGCGCATCGTCCTCGGGAATGCACTTGCCGGGGCGGGTTTGCAAGGCTCTAAAGAACTCTCCGCCGCTGCAGTATTCCATGCAAAGGTAAAGATAGTCTTCAGACTGGAAAGAATGGTACAGTGTGACGATAAATGGATGATTGCTCGTAGCCAGAATCTCCTGCTCGGCGAGAGCTCTCTTGATCTTGTTTCTCTTAATCATCTCCTTTTTGCTCAGCACTACATCGAGTTAGTATAAACTGAAAGCAAGTGGTATCGCCAATGATATCTATGCTTACCCTTCATTGCATATAGCCTTGAGCTCTTCTTTTCCCTCACGAGGTAGACTTTGCCGACGTCACCCTTTCCGATGAGCTTGATTTTGTCGAAACTTGAAGGACCAACTTCCACAGTGCGCACTTTGATAGAATTTGAGCTGTAGGTCCTGCGGAACGCCAACGGGTTGAGGCCGGGAGAAGGCAGAGCGCCAAGCCCGTCCTTGTCGGGCACGGCCAGACTCCCATTGTCGGTGGAGGCCGACTTGTCCACGAGACCTACGGCATCGGAACTGTGCTCGAGTGGTTCTTTGCCAAGTTCGGCGGTGGCAGGGCGCTCGCCGTTGGCGCCTCCCTTAGAGAAGAGGCCATGGGCGTTTGGAGCACTTGCGACTCTGCGGAGTTTCCTTGCCAACTCCTCCTTGGTGGCTGTGGAGGCGTGCGCCTGTGCGCCATCGGGACCAGAAATCTTCAGGGACGGGGTGTCAGGAGGGCTGGGCGGTACAGCCAAGTCGTTACCGTGGTGCTGGAGAGCAGGTTGTCCTTGGAGTGCGTAGTAGGGATTGGCATGAGCAGTCGGGCTCATGGCCTCGTCGAGCGGGTTGCCCTCGCTGGCTGTCGTCGTCGACCTAAGACGACCGACGGTCGCGAAGAACTTTGTATTCCGGTTTCCCTTATTCTTGCCGTCATTGTTCTTTGGTGCGCCCGAGTCCTGGGTCTTCTCCGACGAGTGGGAGGACTTTGAGTCATTGCTGATCTTGAAGAAGTTCTTCAACTTCTGGTTGAAGTTGCCTCGCGGCGATTGAACGGACGGCATGGTGCCTACTTCGATGTCGTCAGTGGTGGAGTGAGCGTGGTGGTCATGCGCATGCCATGTTGCCAGTCGATGTCTAATCCTAAGGTTGGCAAAGCGGCGGGCGGCAGACGTGGACGCGGCGGCGGGTTGTTGATGATCGGAATGGGATTGTTGAGCCAGAGAATGATTGATCGGAGGCTCGGGCGGAGGAGGTTGCGTCGGCGAAGAAGCACGACTTCCACTGGACTTAGCAGCCGATGAGGACCCCATGGTCGATCAATGGCTCGTGAGTGGTCCTGGGGAGTTCTGGGACCTCTGGCCCTGCTTTGGCGGCTTGGCCGGGCTTTGTGAGCAGAGACGGTGCTTGACCTGCTTGGTAATAGTGATCCGGGCTTGTCTGTCTCTGCCTCAGGCCGGTACTACGTAGTAGCAGGTATGTAGTAGGGTAGATGGGCGTGTCCAGAAGGGGGCGCGGCCTAGCTAGTTCGCTCGATCAGTGGCAGAACCGAAGCAGCAGCAGCACACAGACAGCAGGACAGAGCTGGACCAGACCAGGGGGGGTGGGGAGCCAGAGAGGCCAGAGTCCAGACAAACGACGGGAAACGGTGCCAAACTCGGAGAGGCTTCCCCTTTCCCTTGCACACTGCCGCTGGACTGGCGTCTGAATCGGGTCGCAGGATGCTTGCTGGTTGAGTAGCCAAGGTACCGGCGGGTACTTCGGAGGTTGCTGGGAGGAGAACAATAGAGGGGCCAACTAAGCGACAGAAGGAGACTAGATGGCCTAGATTAGGTAGGTCAAGGGAGGTCAAAGACTCTCAACCGTCAGACTTGCTAGTACTACTTGGTAGATGGAAGGGAGAAATGGCTGATGGCTCCTCATGCAGCAGCAGCACAGCGGCAGGTCTGGTACCTTTTAGCAGTCAGTAGCAGTGTCAAGAGACGCTACTATGCGTGCAGTGACGATGCTTGGGGCTTGCCACGTTGTTTCTGTTTCGGGGAGAGCAAAGTTCAAAGAGTGGTCATGAAAGCTGACCAGAGAGAGAAAGAAAAAAAAAAACCAATGATAATTATCTCGCCCCGACGATGAACCGATCCAGGTTGGGATTTATGCAAATTCTCTAATTCCCAGTCTCCCGGTCTCCAGGCTGCAGAACATTGATTATTCCCTTCTGCGGGATCCTGGGCCGTGTGTTTTTCAGATCCATCCCATCCACTGACTGCCTGCTGGCTCGCCTGCACGGTTGATTGCCGCATGTATGTACTGTATCCCGTAGTATGTGCTGGCAGAGGAAGCCTTGGATAGCGCACTAAACAGGCGCCGGCATGTGTATTGTACAATCCTGTCCAATACATTTTTCGTTTTGGGCAGGCTTCAAAGGCAATTGACAGGCTGTTTGACAACAAACCTCACTGCCATGCGGCCATGCTCGCTGTAGGAAACTAAAAACTCGTGGATATGGTTTCTGGGTACGTCTTTTTCCAGGGGGCTCTCGCTGCGGCCATCAAATTGCCAATGGGTCAGCGCTATCGTGTCGTTCCCCACAGTGTTCCAATCCGCAACCGCCCGCGGGCTGCTGTTATGTCCCTGTCCCCCCGTTTTCAAAACGTCACTGGGGGGGCCTCTGGCGGGCTCTGGCAGACCTGCTCGCCGCGCGAGAATGGATATTCTCATTATCAATCATGATTTCATGCGCCCTCTCTTTTCCAATCTAACGTCAGAGGCCCATGGCGCAGCAAAGCGAAAAAAAGAACCTTTCTCTACCTGGGCAGGCTGGTAGCAAAAAAAATGCCCCACCCCTCTCCCAAATGCCTATATACAAGACTACACTTTCTGGGACAGCAATGCCTATAACAAATCAGCAAAAATAGTTAAAAATAAATAAATTTGACAGTGACAGACTTCTGCACTTAAAGAAACATAATGCTCATTGAATTGTTATTATAGTACGTAGATAAGTGACTGTTGAACAAATATGTGTGTATAGTCAAGTGTAGGGGGTGAGGCGTTTTTTTGCTACCCCGTTGCTGGGTATCATGGCTGTGTCCGGAACCCATCAAGAGTACGGCACGGGTACCTTCAAGCCGACTTCCATCTAATGTACTGTGCACCAGCACGGTACCATACACTTAGGTATGACACGCATCGGGCCAGAGTTGGGTTTCATTCGACGCGCAACAATGAGGCTTTCCACTAAAAAGAATATCCCCCGGCTTTCCAATCCCAGGGAGAGACAAGGTTGCCCTTCCCCAACTATCGTTACTTGCCGCGATGCGATGCGACAATGCTACCCTCTCAAATACTTCAGACGACAACCACGTCCTCTGTGTCGTCTGACCAGTTGAGACTTGCCCACCCCCCATGTCGCCCAGGCTGAGGATCCCCGTTCATGCAGAGAGGCTCATTGGTAAACAATTCTGCGCGACATGATACACAGCATCAAAGGGCCAAGAGAAAGAAAATCATTGAATTGGATATAAGTAATTCGTTACGAATGTGTCTCTCGCTCTGCTGCATACACTCTACGCAAGCCTACGACATGAAAGTCTCAAGAGACTTTTAGGACTTCCAGCCAGTGGTTTGTAATAATCCCAAACTTTGATTCGATCTGCCCCTGGATGATCGAAACAAACAAATGCACGTGCCCGCTAGAGGCTCAAACGGTCGACATCGTGTATGGTGAGGCTATCGCGCAGGAGCAAGTAAAACGAACAAAGAAAGAGAGAAATTCCTACGTATGTCCCGGAATTAGGCGACATTCTGTTCCTGAAATAAATCAATAGTCGTATCGGGCTCATAACTCCTTTGTAAGCATGACCTTGTCATTGATCTGTAAGTGCTATTGTATCTTGACATGAAAATCATTCTGTTCAAGTATTGCAACAGCAAAAGCCTGCTTTAATACATAAAGGGTATAATATGCCTTGATACTCGTCTCAGGTCTGATCAGACTGGCGGTAGGGCCAGGTATGCCCGCTCGCGCTCTTCTGGTGACTCCGCGTTTTCGTCTACCCTTTTTCTCAACTCGTACAGCCTCGTCGCCCGCTCCCGTGCGTCCCTCGCATCGTCGAACTGCTGATCGCGGACGCTTGGCGTGACCTGCTGCCGCCCGTCCGCCGAGAAGAGGTAGCGAGGGAGCTTGTCGGGGTTCTTGTACATGTCCCGCGTTTCGATGCCGCGGTTCTGGATGCCGTCTCCCATGTGCCATGAGTACGGGATCAGGTGCTTGTGCTCCATGTGCGCCGTCCACGCCTCCTCGTCGTCGAATGTCACGGGTTCCAGTGAAGAAGCGCATTTGCCCCATTCGCAGGTATACGGTGCCGACTCGGGGCCGTGGACGATGTAGACATGTCGACGCAAAGTCTCGAGATTCTGCAGTTCAGCGGGGCATGGGCCGCCTTCGAGGGCGGATGATTCATCGTCGTCATTGTCGTCGTTATCTTCGTCTTCATCTTTGGTAGAACTGCTGATCCACTCGCAGCAGAAGGGAGTCATTTTGGGCACACGCTTCATGGATTTCTTGGGCGGCCGGCCGCGCCTCTTGACTCCCGGTCCGGGTCCGCTGGCCGCCGCCGGAATACTGGCACTTCCCGACTTGACCGCCGTAACCACAGCTTGGTGACCTGCCGTGTATGTGTAAGCAAGAAGGAGCGCGTGGGTCAGGCTACCCTGCAACGGCCGTAATGCAAAACAACATACCATTCTTTGAGGCCTTGGGCGGTCTCCCGCGGCCCCGCTTCTTGGGCTGCTCATCTCGTATCTCCTGGTCCATGGCGGCGATTGCCTCGGCCATCTCTGCAGAGACGGGCTTGGGCGCTTGTCTGGCCCGGAGGCGGTCGTTTTCCATATCGATTGCTCCCTGTCGTGATGATCCCGCGTGGGGCGAGGGTCTGGCTTGCGGCCTATCCAGCCTTGGCTTTTTTGAGATGTGTAGAGGCGGTGATGTTTGAGACGCGGCTTTTCTTTTGCCCTGGTGTTTTGGCCTCGCAACCAGACTTGAGGTGACCGGGGCAGCCACGTCTTCCGCGCCTTCTGTGTATGCTCCTGCTGAATCGCTCGCATCTGCTGCAAGCTCATCCTCACTCGAGACAGCCTCAGCCGCTGCCTTTCTGACCATCCTGCCTTTACCATTTGGTGCCTGCCGTCCATTGGTCTGTCCCGTGAGGTTCACGTGTTGCGAACTTCCAACGCTTTCATTGACATTGTCTCCAGCCAGAGCGTGGTGCAGGTCTGCCTCCAATTCCGCATCGTACATTTCAACATCTTTTGAACCCGCTGCAATCTCGCCGGACTGCTCGTCTGTGTCCACGTCGTTGATTGAAAGAGGGGCCATTTGTATCTCGTCGTCCTCCATCGCAGGAGGAAATGCCCGAGACTCTCCATCACCGACTTCATGCGAAGATTCCCCGGACTCCTCGTACCTCACAACGTCGACTCCATCCTCATCGGCCTCTTCCGATGCGCCCTCGTCAAAGATCATGTCATAGTCATCCAGTCTTACCGTGGTCATGGCACACAGTATCGGGGCAGCTCGATCGTGATTAACCGAGCTTCAAAAACCTTTTTCGGCAAAATAATATTTCTCCGAGATTCCCCAGCCTTCAATGCAAGGTGCAAGGCAGTTCTTGATGTTTTCAAAAAATGTTGTCGTAGGTTCAAAGTAATTCAAAAGGTAAGTGTTGGGAATGCGTTGTCAATTCTACGAGTTGGATGCAGCATCGTGTAGCGCGTCTTCATCACCGTTATATGCATAATCTTGGATAAATGCGGCTGCACACTTTCGAACCACAAATCGATGGGCCTCTGTTCGCAGGAACCATTACTTATAAGACCATATGACTTGAGTCAATATGATAGGATGCCAGTACTTTAGGGTTCATTATGCATGTTTCAATGTACGGGTACTGCTTACCTTTTCGACGATGTCGAACGAGCCACCGCGTAGAGTTGTTATACACGTACTTAGCGCCTTCTACTATATAACTATTTATAACGGCTCAGATTCATGGGTGCAGTGCTGTATCTCAGTCTTACCCGACACGTTCAGTAACCATGGGAGACGGGGGGAAACAGTATCCATTACATGGTAAAGCATCAAAATAAGGCCTATGGCCCAATGGGGCGAGGCAGTATTCGAGTTTATATAGAAATGTAAAAGTACTCTGGATATGGTCTTCTTGATTCAGGCATATAGTCACGATGATATATTGTTTCATGACGATCATTCTCCACGTAAATATGCAGACTCTGATTCCAAAATAGCTGAGGTGCCGACATGTCTTGTCGTTGGCCTGCTCTTCTGCCCAGCTCCTCGAGGAGGGGCAACAGGTACTGGCGACGTAGGAGCATGCCTGCGCGACATAAAATCAGTGCTCAGCTACTGATTGAGTGACATGACTTTTGTTGGCTTCCCCTCTCTCGGCTTGCCACTGTTCATGCAACTCTGCTTTTGGGCGCCGTCACTTTTAAAAGTCTGGACTGAATAGTATCGCATCATGCGACGTCGTTGACTTCGGAGGGCTCTGTCAGCTCGGTCGCGGGGTTGGCTCCTGTGCTCGTCTCGACCCCGTTGCCCAACCGTTCTGCTTCCTTCTGTTGGCGCAGAGCCTCTGTTTCGTTTCGCATCTTCTCCAGGTTCCAGGTTTCGTCGTCGTCATCGTCCTCGTCTCCCTCTTCGTCCGAGCTTTCCTCCTCCTCCTGGAAGCGCCAGTCGCCACTTTCGAAGAGCGCACGACCAGTAGCTTCCTTGGCCTTCTTCGCTTGCTCCTCGGCAGCCTTCTTGTCCAGGCGATCCTTCTTCCATTTGGCAAAGGACTCTGGCGTGACGGGCGTAAGGGTACCAGTCAGCTTGTGCCTCTCGGACTCCAAGAACTCTTCGAGCGTGAGCGTCTTCAGAGGAGATTTGTCCATAAGAGCCTTCTCGGCGGCGCGTTGTTCCTTGGTCTTGAGGACGAAGCTGGCACTAATGTCAGAATGTATGTGATGTGACAGAGCAGAAGAAACACATACCCAGGTGGCAAAGCGTGCTTATACTTGCATTGGTCGCCGCCATTCGGGCATACCCAAAACCAACCGTACTTTCCATCCTCGATGGCCGAAATGAAGAACTTGCAGACCTTGTCGGTGCTGGTCTGCTGGTTGCCCTTCTTGGAGAGGACGACCTTCCGCAGCTTCTCCTCGTCCCAGTCGTCGGACGTCTCCTTCTTCTTGGTCTCTTCTTCTTCGGCTCTGACGTCGGTGTACAGGTTCTTCTTCTCCGTCTTGCGCTCGATGGAAAGATCGTGGGAGAATTTGCACTTTTTGCCCTTCTCACAGTCGCCCTTCTTGTAGAATATACACACGACAGTCTTGGGGTCGACACCGAAAGGCACCTTTTGTACTTGCGCCGGCTTGTTGAGCAGCATGGCAGCCTCGGCGCGGGCATCCTCAGCGGCCTTCCTCTCTCTCGCCTTGGCCTCCTGCTGTGACTGTTTCTTCTTCGCCTCGGCACTGTTGCTCATGGAGGACTGGATCTGCTTGATCTGCTTCTGCGCAGCTCCTCCCTTCTTGTTCTTCATACCAAAGGTCTTGTCATCCAGGACCTTGCCAGTCCCGGCGGGCTTCTTGCCCTTGTCGTCCTTGCCACCCTTTGGCGCCATGTTTGCGGTAGTTGGAGGTGTGACAGTCTAGTAGTTCCGTCAATGTCGTTGGGCCGCTGAAATCGATCAGCGATGTTTGCAGGAATTGCCTCCTTTGCGACCGCTTCGCTGTGCAATTCCGTAGGTCGAGACTCGAAACCTTGCCCTCTACCGGTAAGTGAGGCAAGTTTCAGTCGATTCCAGTGATAAATGGTGGATTGTTAGTGGGTGGTGTGGGGGGCTTTGGTGGGATGCTGAGCCTGCAAGCCCGACTGAATGATCACTGGAGGGGCTCCCAGAAAGCTACGTCACATGATGCTTTCAAAGAAGAAAAAAATTTGGTTAGAGTCGCAGAGAACGCCGCGCACGGGCCATCAGTAGCAGAGAGCCACTTTGACGCGCCTCCACAGCCACATCCTGCAATTGAGTCTCCATATGCACGTAGGAATGGAGTACGTACCCCCCAGCCTGGCGGCTATCAATTAATCAATGTCCCATTTGGAATGTACCAAGCTCCAGCTGGCCTTTAAACATCAATTACACACCTTCAACGACAGCGCCCATAGCATCATTCCGACGAGCGGACTTGCTCACTTCACACTTCTTCTTTGAAGGTCAGTTTTGTCATTTGTCATCGCCGAGACTCTGTATAGTCGACTGACAACCTGTGCAGCTCCTTGTGCAGCAATACATACTCTCGAATCGGCCGCGCCAACAAACCCGCAACCATGATTTCCGACGACGATTTGTACCGACTCGCCATCTTCCTTGGCTCCGTCGCCATGGTTCTCATTGTTCTTTACCACTTCTTCGAGGTCAATTCTTCCGACAGCGCTCTTGCAGAGAAGGCTGCCGCCGCCAAGCCCGTACAACAAGCCCCAGCAGTCAGAAAGTCTTCGGGCGTCGCAAAGCCATAAAGTTCCCAGCAGCGATCGGCGTTGGCAGAATAATTGCACAGTGAAGCCAAGTGTATAAAGATACGGGATGAGGCGCTCAAGGATGTATGGATGCATGTCACAAGAAGCGCTGCATTACGCAAACAGCAGTGAATTGCTGTGGACAGAACCAATTTCACACGAGCGTTCTGGTGTTCGCAATGCGGCCAACAAGTCAGTGGTTGGTCACATAATGAAGGCGGACATGATGAGAATTGGGCACAAAAGAGACAGTCACTAAGATCAAGGGTTTCGCGATGAGTCTGTCACAAGTTATGAATCAATCAATCACTATTGGATTGGCACCTCTTCCCGGACGGAAACGATGTGAATCATGTCTCGATGCTGTTCTAATTCACCACATACTCAAAGGCAGCTTCCGTGTCATACAAATTTCCAACCTAGCCATCCAAGCATCTAGGATTAATGTTCAATTTTGCCAGGTCCGTCAGCGACATCAAAGGTCCACCATTGTAAAAGTTCTGGGCGCATGACAAACGGCTCAAGATATGTAATCACCGTCAAACGGGCACCATCCTGTAGTAGACTGTACCTATCTGCGATTGACACGCAAGCTAATAGGGCCAAGACTCGATAGGTCGGTTTGGGACTAGCGCTTGGCTTTCCCCTGATCTGACCTGACGCGACAGAGGCGGGGTCCACTTTTCTTTGGCTTAACCTACCTAGTGCTCGCTCGCCGCCCGCGCCCCGTTTATTTTGGACTGCGCTGCGGCTGCCTGACCCTTCCCTTCCTGCGCTCCCTCTTCGCGCGACTCTCGTCCCCCATTTCTTTTGCGCCCGCCCGTCCATCAGGCTTCAGCTCCTCCACTCCCAAACATCCACGCCCGCGGACTTCATCTTTCTCCCACCCAGCAGAAGACCAGTCCATCTCTTCGCGCCTGCCATCGCGTTATTTTCCATTCGCACGCACGATATCATTGTGTCTTCTTGTTTCTATTTCTTCTTCTGCCACCAAATCTATTTCTGCCGCAGTAGCCAACTTACGCAACCGCTTCTGACCCTCTCGCGTTTCACGAGTGCCGACAGCTTTCTTCATATTTCTTTCGCCAACAGAAACTCCTAATATTCACATCAGCTGCCACAGAACCAGGAGCGCAACTTGAGAAAGTGCTCTCTGCTACTCTACACAGCTTCTTCGTTGCAATCACCAGTCTACGAAGTCCGTTCGACACCCGTCACCTTGTGCCACCCCAGCCGACGCGAAAGTCGACTGCCACACAGTAATCAAACTTTTTCGAACAAATCCCCTCGATTCACAGCCAAGATGTCCGGCAAGCTCGACCAGTCTCTTGACGAGATCGTCTCTACCCAGCGCAAGGCTGGTGGCCGCCGTGGTGGCCGCAACCCTGTACGCCGTGCCTCGGGCCGCACCACCACTGTCGCCCCCGTTGGCGGTGTTCAGAAGAACTCCAAGAAGCCGCAGACTGCTGCAAAGCAGGCCCCTGCCAAGGCTTCTGGAGGGCCCGGTGACAGCAAGGTTGTCGTTAGCAACTTGGTAAGCAAACCCCGCGCCGCCTACTTCAGCTGGATTTTTTATGCTAACACACTATAAAGCCCAAGGATGTGACTGAGTCACAGATCAAGGTATGTTTCCATTAAGGCTATTTCGTGCCGGTGGAATTTCATCGACATCCTCCTTCAATCGCGCGCGCAAGATTATATGCATCATCCGATCGAGCCAAGTCACGCTCCCTCTTCATGGGATGGACAATTCGGCCGATCGAAAGCTGTCGTGTTGCCCCGTCTCCTTCCTCTGCACGTCTGTGTGCAAAGCTCTGCTTGCAACAGACTCGGGAGTTGAGCAGGTCCTCGTCAAAATACATGGTGAAGAATTCTGCAGGGATTGGCACCCTCTGCATTGAATCACTTCATGTAGACGAGTTGACTATGGCGCTGAAAGACATGCAAAACCGTGCAGGCACTCTTCAAGCTGAGAATGCTTGACGATCTGTACATTCAAATTTCCGACTCGCAATGAGCACACCAGTGAGCAACAGCAAAACAGCGGGCCCGAGGACATTGAGTCGCACACTATCTGAGGGTTATGGTGGTTCATGTTTCCGGTCTGATCATCAAGGTGGACTCTTCGCGTTCGGCTTCCAAGGTAGCAGTTGGAAGCCTCAGCATGCGTTGGTACGAAGCATCCCTGGAATGGTATGCTGATTCAGATGATACTGTACGGATATTCATGTATCGGTGCTGTCGTCTTGGCTGTTCGGAACTATGGGCATAAAGTTTGGTCGGAACAGGACGATGATGGTGATGATTCTGATCATGCCCCGGCAGTGTCCTCAACGCCCAAGGCGCGCTGCGTTGGGCTGCTGACTTTACTAACGCTCACTGTGTGCTCGCTGTTGAGATGTCCACACCTTCATACCCCGGGGAGGGGTTATTCTTCTGGTTTCCTGCCGATGCTCGGAGTTCGAAATCCCGCGATTACGATTGGACACCTGTACGAAATTCGAATCACTAACATGAACCTTTTCCACGTAGGAGTACTTCGTCACCTCTGTCGGTCCCATCAAGCGCCTGGAGCTTGCATATGGCCCCGGCGGTGCCAGCCGTGGTGTTGCCACGATCACTTTCAGCAAGCGTGATGGTGCCTCCAAGGCTTTCAACCAGCTGAACGGACTTTTGGTCGACGGTAGACCTATCAAGATCGAGATCATCGTCAGCGGTGACAAGGCTGCCGAGATTGCACCTGCACCCAAGACTTTGACTGATCGCATCTCGCAGCCCAAGTCGCAGCCCAAGTCTGCTGTGCCCAACAAGAAGAAGGAGGCCGCCACCAAGGACGCTGGTGCTGGTGGCGCCAGGGCCGGTCGCAGAAAGCCCGCCCGCGCTGCCAAGAGCTCTCGTCCGGCCAAGAAGTCGGCTGAGGAGCTGGACAGCGAGATGGCCGACTACTTTGAGTCCGGTAACCAGAACGAGAACGTCAACGGCGGTGCCCCGGCTCCTGCCAACAACGGCGACGCCCCTATGGACGATGAGATCATGGTATGTCAACATTCTGGCCATGTCCTCGTGAACACTCTCTAATCATTCACTCAGTAAAATCATGTCTCCGATTTGTACATCTTCGCGGCTGTTTGATGAAATTGGAAGATCCGAACCCGGCACAGGTCAGAGACCCTAGTTTTGGGATGGTCGGAGGATCGTTTTTTGCCCTGCTTTTCGCCATGCTTTTTTCAGACTGGCACACAATGTTCCCGTTACTGGTTTGATTGACAGGAGATATGGAATATTGGTAGTGTGAGGCCAGCTTTCTGGTTCACGCTGTATCTTGGTGCTCATGAAGCACACGAAAGGGCACACTTTTCCCACTCGGATGGTAATCCTGATTGAGATAATACAAAGATACCCAGGGTCCTCATGACTTTTTTTTCGATGAAACCTGATGTGCATTTATTTTCGTTGTTGCATAGACACCATGTCACTTTGCGGTCCACGGTGTACATGAGCTTGTCCCAGTATACGTGATCGTAATACCAGATAACATACTCTGCAGTGAAATACTTGAAGGACCACAGTTGCACAATTTGAGAACTATTTATGGCACTTGAAAAGAGAACAATTTTGATAAAATGGCCAGTCAGCACTTGCATCATTTATTTATTTGAGTCAATATACATTAAAGCAGGCTGTGATCCCTACACAATTACAAAAAGATTATGTAGCCTGTCCTGTAACCATCTGTCTGATATTGACGTTCTTCATCCAAGATTAAAATTTGTTCAAAAACTGGAAAACACGCCGGACCCCGAAAACCAAGGGGAAGACCATTTGCGGAAAAGACTGTCCTTGTGCTGTAAATCAAAAAACCACCCACATGGCATGTCGCATGCTGCCACAGATTTCGTTCGCTTCAAATCCCGGATTCAATAGACGACGACGTCCATCGACGTCGCTGCTTTCCTGGTTCCATCCTATGGATTTAGATGGAAATGACGCCCGGACTTTCGACGCAAATGCTCGATCACGATGCACCGGGACTACCGGTATCACATGTTTGCACGCTCGCTGCTGGCACCGCTGCTCTGGCGTTTGGGCGTATGCGTCCGGCTCTTGCTACCGCCGGCATGCCTCCGCGAGCCGGATGATTTGGAACCGGACGACGAGCCGTGCCGGGACGGTTGCTCCGGCCCTTCGACTCCACAGAGCATGCGCGTGTATCGGAGACGGGTTGCCGGTATAGACTATTGATTTATGATTAGCAAAAAGCTCACATATACTCTTATATGATGGATGCGGCGATGTCTTGAACCGCGATCTGAAACGGAGGGCAAGCGCGAGATAAGGATGCAAGGCCCTAGGTTCATCGACTTATACGAGGCCAAGAAGCCGTACAGATATGGTGACAAGGCGAAAGATGCAGAACACAACCGCCCAGGTGCCATCATTCGGAGGGGCCAAATGGACAGTCTTCCAGGAATTGACAAACAAGATGAGACCTACATCGTTGCCTCGCTGTGCACTATCCATGAGCAGCTCGGGGGTGTCGAGCACCTGAGCAGCAGTTCGTCTCTTCTCCACCACGGTGAAGGGTTCCTCTCTAGCGCTAATGATTAGTTGTGGCGTGCAGTCGAGAAATGGGAAAGCAAACCAGAAAAAGAAAGGTGCGAGTATGAATAGAATGAGCAGAACGAAAGAGAAGCTTACCGGCGTTTACTGCTACTACTTGCACTTGCCCAGTGGCTGGCGTCTAGCGAGTCCTCGGAATCCTGGTAAGGATCCTTGCCGCGTGCCTGGCGATCACGCATCTCAGCGGTGAACTCGGTGTGGTGTTGCTGCTGCTGGGCCTGCTGCTGTTGATACTGGGCGGCGGGCCTCATATTGGACGGTGGTCGCTGCGATCCGCTCATATTGGAGGTATAGTAACCGTAGGTGACGCCCCCATGCTGACCCGCGCTCATGACAGAGGGAAAAGGGCGTTCCCTTTTATAAGGTTGATGGGGGCCCCTGCGGTAAGGAAAAAAAATAGACTGGCAAGGATTGCTCGCAGTGAGTGGGAGGAGAAAAAGGCGAATGAGTAGATGTATGGTTCCTGGCCAGGTAGAGCGAGCGCATCACTCTCACTCGCTACCTAGTCCTCAATTTTTCTTTGCCTTGGGCGGATAGATGCCGAAGACGAAGGATAGACGGACAATAGAAGCCAGGATATGGTTGCTAAAGTTGATGGTCAGGACAGGGGCAGAGAGAGGAAGCTGAGCGGGCTGCCGGATGCTTTTTTGGTGCACGCAGGAAGTACGTCAAGTAGTAGGTAGGTAGGTAGGTCAGATCTTTCTTGTTACTGTTCGGTACCTACGTATCCCATAAGTCGAGGCGAATTCTGGCCATGGTATCTATCGCATTCAGGTCCGTGAAGTGGTCATCTATATGATGGTATGTTTCTGTTTGCAGATTCCTCGATGTATCGGGGGCAGGGGATGCGTGCGCATCAGAGCGGCTGGTTGGTTGCTTCAGCACAGAGTAATAGAATAGAAGACAGGCGACCTCTCTAGGTTAGGTACATACAGTACCTACAGCAGCTGTATGAGCACTACTGTAAAGAGATGAAAAAGTGTGGAGATGCGAGAGTGCGGCGCGCGGCTCCGCAGCGGGTAAAGTAGCTCGGTACCTGGGATAAGCAAGTTGACCGAAGAAGGAAAGAAAGAAAAAAAAAATATTAAAAAAGAATTGGAAAAAATGGAATTTGTGATTTGCCTGTGCAGGTCGATAGTATTGTTGATTTTCAGCTTACTTTCTCATGAGTGGCCCCCTGTCCAGGTGAAAGCACGTTTTTTTTTAGGTTCGATAGGAGTCCGAGTGCCGGGTCGTTTTTGCTGCACTCACATCCCGGAATTGAAGTTGACAAAGCTGTCTTCTCATGTATACGAAAAGTATGAATCGGAAGCTAGAAAAGATGACGACAGAGAAGCTGAATAGATCCAATTTCCTTCTGGTCGTTTACGAGGCGTGTATATTGACCTTACGAAGGCAGGAACGTTGGAAGCACGGGAAGCCTCGCCAGCTGCATTTAATTGCATCTTTTTGTTTCTATGTACCTACCTACTTTCCTCTTGACTGGCAAGTCGTGCTTTCCCACTTGCAAGTCGATACTTGCAAGGTGTGCAGGTACGTTAGATAACGGATGCCTAAATGTGTACCTCAATCTTTGGGCAGACTTATTGTGTACATGGGCAGCTTCAGGGCATTACCTCCTTCACCTACACAGACAGCGTCTCCCGTTACAGCCCAGGGATTGTTCTTCTGTACACCAACAATGTCGAACCGCATCATGACTCTTGTCAGAACATGAACCGGCGTCTGCTCATCTGCAGATATACACAGAGACATACATATGGGTAGCAAGCAGGCGTCTGCTGCCAAGACTCCAGAAGCATATTTTCTTTTCTTCTTCTTTCCCACCCCCCTCACCTTGCCTCATGCCGCATACCGGGTGCGCCGTCGCTGCAGTGGTGTCAGCAGCATCTAGATAATGTGCCCATAGTATATGATCTGACGGACATGATCAGCTACCTTAGGTTACATACCTAGGTACCAAGATGGCGTGGCCCTTGGTGCTCTGCCTACGCCTCTGGGCCAGGCTCGACCCCCCAGGTAGGTAATGTATGGTGTCCTCCTTCATCTCTCTCCTCCTCCCAACTGGCCAATATACCTGCATAACGTTTGCACACGTACAGTAGCGCAACGGTTTTTATTTTTCTATCCCTTCCATTTGCTGATCCCTGTCTAGAGCGACTATTTGCTACAACCCAGCGAGAATATCTCAGCCGCTGGCAAGAGCTGGTTGTGTGTTGAGCACACGAGACGGGGCCGAATAAAGGCTACCTCAATATGCTAAGGTTAGATCGTATGGTGGCAGCCCTTTTCGGCAGACGAGCTGTCAACTATTGATACGACTTGCATCAGGTCGTCCCACTATCCTAGCCTGGGTGCATACTCTGCGCCTGTCGACCACAGGGGTGGCCAGATGATGGTCGCCGGCCACTCAAACCTCTGCGCCGTCGCCTGTGAATATCGGATGGTTGTCCGTTTGTCGTCACAAGGAGAAGGCCTGCCGGTTACACCATGCAGCTCTGGCAGTCTGCATGATCAGTAACACCGCGCCCTCGAAGATGGAAGGAATCAATGTCGTGGTCTCTGCCGTCGGCTGCCTTGCCGCGCGACACCAGCGAATCTGGCCTTGTGTCTTTTTGGTTTGCGCCTGGAGAAAACCACAAGATCTTCGCCCGCTGGAAGACTTTGAGAGACAAAAAAAAAAACATACATACACCTGCTCGCGCACCGGCTTTTCATGACAGAGACAGTTGCCTGGATGCTCTAGCGCACTACAGTACTTCGTGGGCGCAAATTGCGGAGCTATGCAAGTGCCATGCGCTCTACCGAGTTTTGTCCCCGGCATATCGATCAGTCACCTGTCATCTAAGCCAATGCGGGCAATTTTGATGATGCTGTGATGTGAGAGCAGAGGTGAGGCAGGGACTCTCACATCTTGCAGGTCCAGACAACTTTTAACGTGTCATTGGGATCGCTGCCGGTCCCTTCCTCTTCCGTTCACGGCGAAATCTCGAATGCAACACGTCTCCCACGCGTCGGCCGCGGATGATGGAACCCGACAGCTCGAGGCAGAGATCCGTCTCCTCACTCTATCTCGATCCTTCCGTATGGTCATCGATGGCGCCGACACATGGAGAAGCACATGTATCTGGCATAACTCCATAACGGATCGGATGCCCACATGAGCAAAATTGATATTGACAATGACTGCATGAGCGGGTTTGTCCGCGACAACCACCACGTCTGCTCGAACCTGCAGTCAACATGGCCCGACAACTTCATGTAACAAGTAACTGACAACATGTCTCTTTATCGCGCCGGGCTTCGGCTCGCCTGAGTGGCCATGGAACAACCGACCGGCTTCCCGGATTTTTCATGGCGGGCGTCTGGGGATTCCGACCACAGCGCAATCAGACCTCCTTGCTTAAGAGGACTGGATCTTTTGCAGCCTAGCAAGGGTTCAAGGAAGAAAAAGCAAGTCGACCCTTTCCAGGAAGAAAGGTGCCAGGAATCTCAATTCGGATAGCCGCGTCAACAGGAATGGATTGAGGAATCTCACTTGCAGGACAGACACCGGGACCCCGTTCCGACATGCATCTCCTGGGGACCGTACAGCCATTGCAGAAACTCAATTGCTAGATGATTTGACACTTCTTTTGGTAGGTTGTCGTCATTATGTCAAGGCATGGGTGTATCGAGGCAGCGTCTGCCGGCCAATAATGTGCTGTTGACGATCAAGTTTCAATGCCAATGACCGACGACTCCTGCTGGCCACTGGAAACATTTGTTCCATCACCTCGCATGGGCATGTCGAAGCTCCTGACTATTTCCTCCGGTATCCTCTGAGAAACGTTTCTCCCGCGTGCTGCTCGTTCCTCTCGTACTCGGGAAAAGAGCGGGTCGGGGTACGATATGTTGTTGAGGACTACCATCGTCGTATTTCTGATTCGGCAAGTGATGGCCTGCCCATTGCCGAAGACATATGACAAATCCATGAAGTCACAAGGTTGATGTATACAGAATCTATCGCTTGGGGCGACGATTTTTACCGTTTTCTGCTTTGCCGTACATGCTGACCGTTTGGAGCACATCCAATAAGCGTCAGCATAGGAGTATGCTTTTTTCGACCAGGTCGATTGCTATTCTCTATAACGGGGCCGGGTGCAGTGCTGCTCGTTCGATGACCATTGACAGATCAGAACCGCACAGGACGATTGTCCGCGCCCGGCGATGGGGGCCATGGAACCGCGAGAGAGAAAAGAAGAAGAAAAGAAAACAAATTGGGCTCTTCCATACTGCTTTCGCATGAACCCGGTCCACAACATGTACCCTCATACGTCGCCCTCCCTCTTTGAGGGTACCTATCTAACCGCGTCTCGAGTGCTGCTTTAGTTCCTTCTTTACTCAGCAAGCTTGTATGCATCGCCACCCCCAAAATGAAATGATCTCTGGGTCGTCGTCTGCGTCTGCGGAGTGATATCCGCAATTTTGGGATGATGATCGCATAAAAGAAAGTAAAAAGGGAGCAAGGGAAGTTGGAGATATGGATCAAATGAAAACATGTATAGCAAGTTTCACAC
Organism: Pestalotiopsis sp. JCM 9685; assembly: GCA_001599175.1. Classification (NCBI taxonomy): domain Eukaryota; kingdom Fungi; phylum Ascomycota; class Sordariomycetes; order Amphisphaeriales; family Sporocadaceae; genus Pestalotiopsis; species Pestalotiopsis sp. JCM 9685. The sequence continues at coordinate 4,358,866 of BCGF01000003.1, forward strand.
GGTTCCCTTTATCAAGTATTGGATTAGTTATCAATACTATATATGCCCTGCCGACTTGAATATTTGGGGGGTTTTAAAAACATAGGATAATATATACAAGTGGAGGGATACTATAGGATTTACTAAACTAGATACTAGATACGGCCTCAGCCTCGAGGAAAACCAACCAGTCGATCGAGATATACGAAGGAGGAATATACTTGAATATTTATTCTTTACCTCCTATCCACGTCCTGGACTTTTTACACTTCTTCAGCTGGCATCAGCAACCAAATACTCTTCTTGTATTAACTCTTCCAAGCACATTCAAAAATTATTTGAGCCTCGGAATGATGTGATACACAACAACATAGATACAACTTCAAGGTCTTATATGGTGATCGTTTGGCATAATAATCAATATCATCTCTATAAACCTATTTACCGAGCTAGTCCTTTCTCTTTTCCTGCCCGATTGACTGACTGGATCCATCCTTCCGTTGTGCCTTTCTTTGCCTCAATCCGAATGTTCGAAAAACACCTGCAATGCAAGAAGGGCCTTTGCTCCCGGGAAAATGCAACCAATGCTGAGCTTTCAAAACCGAATAAACCGACCATAGGGAGAATAAGAACCGTGAAACAGGAAAGAAAACTCCAGAAACTCCTTCCATGCTGTGGGGTATGGAACTGTATCTATCTTCACATGAAGTCGAAACTGGCCGCTCCCTATTCTACGCGTACCGTGCTGTTTGCACGCGACTCATAGGTTGCTGACCGCCATACGGTGCATATGGAGGCGGCATTCCCCTATTCATTTGGCCGCCTGGGCCACGAGGCTGCGACCGTGCCATGTTGTTGGACGAAGCCCACGGCGACGGTCCACCTTGCACGTAGCCTGTATTGGGCAGAGGGCGACCGACACGCTTGACGCGCTTTCTTCCCCGTATGCGACTCCAACAGCAGCAACAAATGGCAAGCAGAAGAAGACCGCCGACAACTGATGCAACAGGTATCACGACGTTCTTGTTATCCTTGAGCCAGCCGCCAACCTCGTCTGCAATATTGGCACCCTCACATTTGCCGTTGCTGCACTTGCCACCACCTGCGCACGGTGTTCCGTCTAGGAAGTATTGGTTCAAGTTGTAGCAAGCATTTGCACCCAGGCGTGACGAGGAGCAGGATAGTAGACAACCTTGTGAGTTACACGCGGCAGTGCTGTTATCCGTGGTAAGAGCACCAACCACTGTGCGGCACTGCAAGTCTCGAGAGGTACATTGCCCTGATGCACAAGTGAGGCCAGCGCCATCCGAACCGCACGTTGTCCCGTCGTCGGCCAACTTGTCCTCGGGGCAAGTCGACGAGTTTCCGGTACAGGTTTCTTGAGGATCACATGTCCCCGAGCTGACCCTGCAAACCTCTGTCGAAGCCTTGAACTGGCACTCTGACGAGCAGCAATCCTCGTTGGAAGGGTCGCAAACCGAGCCGGACGTGAATTTGCACGTCGTGGGGTCGCAGCAAGAGTTAGTCCCGCACCCTTCCGTGCCTCCACAGTCACAATCCTCTCCTTGCTCAACAATTCCGTTACCACATTGACTTCCGGTGATGGTGACGACATCCTTGTTATTCGATAAGCAGGATGATTTGACGCTGTTACGTTGCAGCGCAGAGCAGATGTTGCCAATACTGCATGGCGAGAACTGCGTAATGTCAGAGCCCGTTGAAGGGTTCATCATGTATTTGCCGTTGGCGTTGCACGTGTCACTGCTCAGGGGGCAGCATTGCTGCATCGAGACCGAGCCATCCGAGCACGTAGTTGAGATACAATCATGAACGGCACCAAAAGTGTGGCCACTCTCATGAGCAAAGACCTGCCATTCCGTCGACGTCCTGACAACCACATTGGCGCCACTAGTCGTGTCGTTGCCGTCGCCCGTCCCGACGACACAGAGTTGACCCAGCCATGCCAGACCGACAGCGGAATCCGTGTTACAGGTACTCATCAGAGTCCAGTAGGCATTGGTATCATTGCGCTGCCCCCGCCAGGCCGAAAAGAGACTGAGGCGATCGCTGATCGTGACGTTGTTGCCACAGGCCACGTTCCATGGAGTCGTTTCTTGGGCCGTGCCGGGACATGATGCATCGCTCACGACAAGGTCATGAATACCCAAGGACACGTTGAAGGTGCTCTCGTAAACTTCGGATGCGGAGCTCACCATCTGGATAATGTTACTCCTGGCGTCCTCCTTATTGTCGAACTCGGCAGTGTAGGTACAATCCGTGGCGATTCCTACTAAAGCGACCTTGCGCGAGGTCGGACAGCCGTCTGTCGAGCCAATGGTGCTCACAAGATTGACACCAGCGCCGTTACCACCAGTCGGGGTGTCGTCGTCACGGGCAAACAGGTTGCGCTCGCCAGCAGGCGACATGCTGCGAATGTCTATGCCGCTGAAGATGGGATGGTCCATATTCGTGTTGAAGTCCAAGGTGTCCGATTCGCAGCTCGATTCACCAAGGCCGCGCTTCAGTTCGCCCATGGAACCGTAGTCGGGTAGCACGTCAGTATCCCTCCAGACGACCATGTACTCGTCCTTGGCGAACTCGGCCACTGGATCCTCGTGGTGCTGCGTTTTCCGGTAATTGGTGCTGGTCTGGACGTGGTGAATGACTCCGTCTAGCCTGAAGGTTCCCTCGAATATCGGTTTGGCGCCATCGCGATATACCGACATGCGCGCCCAGCCGGCCTTCAACCACTCCCCATGGTGCGGGTGGTTGATGAATGCATCGCCCTTGAAGACCCTGTGATCCGAGCGCACAATGGGCTCCTCATGCCTGATGGACCCATCGGCGTTTAAGTATTGTATTTTTGCATCGTCGGCCAAGACATCATAATTAGGCTGCAGAACGAGGCGCACCTTGTCGCTGGCGTCATGGAGCAAGAAAGTGAGCTCGAAGGAGGAGTGAGCATGAACGCGATGCGAAGGCGTGTGCAGGATGGGATCGTCCACCCGGCTGATATAACCTAGAGCATTTCTCTTGGTCGAGTGCGCTTGCGAGAAGGGAGAGAATATTAGGAGCGCGGCGGTGGCGACGGCTCCAAGAATGCCGCGCATGGTAAAGAAGGAGGGATCAACAAAGGCAGTCCCGCACAGGGGGTGAGAACGGGTTCCTCGAATTTACGCCACCATTCAGGAAGTCGTTGTGAACGGAGCGGCCCAGAAATATTGTTGAATTAAGAGGTGCCCGGTCGCAAAATGTCGCCGTCGTCGGATGGTATAAGAGTTTCGCAGAGGAAACAAGAGCGCATATATGCACAAAAACCAAAGAAGAGAGAGAGCGAGCTGGCGAAAGAGGCGATTAAGTGGGATTGGTGAAATGAACACGAGAAGGCCTTCCTTCGTTTACGTGGGACTGGCGGCTGAGGGTGGACTCCCCAAGGAACTTGCGGCCGGCTTGGCGATATGGAGTGCGTCTCCTGGCTGGGTGAGCGAGCGTTTGTACTGGCCGTTCAAGCTGCCGACATTCCCGAGTCCTGCTCTTGGCAGCCTCTTCTTTTTTGGTTGTCCAAAGTTCTTGGGGGTGGCGGCGGCGGCAGCGTAGTCAATCGGTCGTACGCCGTGATACAAGCGCAGCAGAGCAACGAGAGTTGATCGAGAGTGAGAAAAGAGGACTAGTAGTAACGATACACACACAAGTGTGGGACGTGGAAAGGCTCTGGAAGCCCGGGAAAGTCCAAAAAAAGGAAAGGTGAATGGTGATGTTTCGGAACTAGAGAGCGAGGCGAGCGCTCAATGGGTGCTGCTGCTGCTGCTGCTAGGCAGCTAACAAGGTAATTCAACGAACCGAACGGAACGAACATGCATAAAACAGCAGCAGGGCACAGGGCGGTGCAAGAAACGAGGGCTAATCTTAGGTACCTAGTTTAGCAGGGTCAAATCGCCCATCAAGATTCGGTGGGTGGGAAAGGAGAGGATGGAAAAAGAGTGTGGGAGGTTTTCCTTGCCAGCCCAGCCAAACTGGAGAAGGAGAAGGTCCGTTCGTGCTGAGACCAAATGAGATGCCAAGACCGCCCAGGTGCTTCCAATCGACAGGGGTTTCGCTCTCACTGGCACCTGCGACTGGAAACTTTACTGATTCATTGGACGGATGGATCTTGTTGTGTAGGTCCAGGTAAGCAGAGTGCTACACCACCCAGAATTACCATACATCAGACAGAAGACTGGTAATGTACCTAGACGGTCTGATCTTTCTCGAGGAGGACGATTGATATCTGCATGGGTAGGTATCCGCACGGATTAGATGGATATATGGGCTTCTCCACCATAATTATTATGTACAGATTACAGTGGCCTTCCGTCTTTCCGTCCATATCACCGATTTTGCTTTACAGGTCTACTCGCAAGTGAAAACTGTTGGGCAGACGGCAATACAAATGCTTCCGGTCGGTTATATGCGAGCGTCGCCGAATCCAGCCCACACCCCACCGACTCAACATACTCGAGCATGCCCGGCCGAGGTACACTGAGGTCATCGGTAGGGCAGGACAAGGCAGTTGGCGTCGACAAGCGCCGAAGACCTGCATGATATTGGTGAGCTTGGAGGTACACAATATCTATTGCCTCTTATTTTTGGAGGCCAAGAGTTCGAAGCGTGCAATGGTTCGTTCGTCCGCCCTTTCCCCCCGGCCTGCTCCTCCCCCGGCCGAAGCCGTTTCAGAACTTCTCTGACGCCCGAACGCCTGGTGTATGTGGAGATGACCCTTAAACCCCGGCTAGAACAACTACAAGACATTCATCTATCTGTATGTCTGTCTGTCTGATCAGGATTGACACTAGTAACTCAAGCCAGCACATGAGTATCGGTTAGTACAGGATGATGGAGAATTATCTAAGCATAGAAGACACTGATACCTACCAGTACCTGTTCACTTTGGGTCGCGCGGTTAGAGTTCAAAAACCGTATGAACAAGCTTAAAACAAGGATATGTGGGGTAGCCCAACCTTGCAATCGAAAGCGGCAAAGTCCCACTGACGGATCTGGCAGCGGGCTATATACTACATCGAGTTTGTCACAGTCAACCCAACTAACAAAACTGGCAAACAACTCTGAACTGGTATGTATGCTTGTTTGTTTGCTTGCCTTCCTTTTTCTAGAGTCAGAATATTTTCAATGCAATCGGCCATTGTATAATGTGGCCCCTCTAGCCTACTCATCATCCCCTTCCAGAATGACCCGTCATCACCGTCATTCTGCCTGTCAGCATATGATGTACTTACCATACATCCATACCTCACGGCACTGCCATGAGTCCCATAGTGGAGACCAAACACACACGGCTCTTTTGAAGATGATGACGGCGTCCGATTTTTTCGGCTCGAGTTGTTCTCGCCAAGACGCTCTACTCATCGCCATTGCATCTTCCATTACGCGTCTTTTTTCTTGTGTTCTGGATCCCCAAGAATTGGACCTCAGGCTAGATCGTGGCGCAGACATCCAGTGTGCCTACCTAGCACTTGCCTCTGGCCACACCAACGATGTCCATTGGTCGATACGAGTCCAGTCATGCATCGCCAGCCTTGGAAGTTCGGCATTAGGGATCCCTAGGTCCGATGACCGTATTGTCCGTGTCGGGTAGGACTATCATGGCTGTACGATCATATTGACCGCCCCGCCTGGTACGTACGGCAAGTATAATGCGGTCCTCTTTCAAATGTTACCAGGACACTATTCAAATAATTACCAATCATGTCTTGAGTCGCCTTCATCATCATCCACGGATATCGGTAGTCGTCATCACGTTCATACACATTTCCTTCCCTGTCCGATTGTTGCTTGTGTTGATATGTTTTTTTTTTCTCATTCATTTCCATAGTACAGTCAGCTGTCTATCTCGCAGCTGGAATAACAAGCGCTCCTTGCCCGAATCGTAATCAGAGTAGATAAACATATCCACCGTGGTATCAGTAGCTCCCATAACTGTTTCCTTTCCAAGCCCGTTGTTTCCATCTTATTATTTCTTCTTCGAGTCTGCCACAATGGCGCTGATTTTGTTCACGACGTCAGGGTCGGAGAGCTAGATGTCATATTAGTCAAGGATTGCCTCATTAGATCGAGCCGCTTGATACTTACAGTCGAGGTGTCACCTATCGAGTCGTGCTCTCCTGCCAAAATCTTCCTCAGGATGCGGCGCATGATCTTGCCACTGCGGGTCTTGGGAAGATCCGGCACGATGAAGACTGCCTTGGGTGCGGCAAAGGGACCAATGCTCTTCCGTACTTGGAGAATGAACTCCTTGCGGAGGGCGTCGCTGGCCTCGTTGCCATCCTTGATCGCGACAAATGCGTTGACTGTCTGTCCAGTGAGCTCATCTGCCACACCGACGACAGCGGCCTCGGCGATGGCGTGGTGCTCGATCAGAGCAGCTTCAATCTCTGCCGTCGACAGACGGTGACCGCTCACGTTGACGACGTCGTCCACACGGCCACGAATCCAGTAGAAGCCTTCGTGGTCACGACCTGCACCGTCTCCGGTGAACTAAACCGCTAAAGTTAGCAATCTTGCATCTCAAAATTTAGTGCAGTATAAGAGGGGAAACGTACGTAGTATCCCTTGTAGACATTCAGGTATGTGTCCATGTATCTCTTGTGCGAGCCGTAGACAGTTCTTGCCATACTGGGCCATGGCTGCTTGAATGCGAGCACACCCTCAACATCGTTGCCATGGATCTCTTCGCCAGAGACGGGGTCAATGATCGCAGGCTCGATACCAAAGAAGGGCAACGAAGCGCTACCGGGCTTTGTAGGAGTAACACCAGCGAGCGGCGTGATGACGTTGGATCCAGTCTCGGTTTGCCAGTAGGTCTACATTTGTTAGATTTCAAGTTCAAGTATTTGGAAGGACTCGTTGCAACTTACGTCCACAATGTGTGCTTCCTCCTTGCCAACAATTTCAAAGTACCACTTCCAGACCTCGGCGGCAATCGGCTCGCCGACAGAGCCAAGAACTCTGAGATGGGCCATCTTGTGCTTGACGTAGTCGTCTCCAGCACGCTTCAGCAGTCGCAAGGCGGTAGGCGCGACATAGAACTGAGTGACCTTGTGCTTCTCAATGATGTCCCAGTAACGGGAGAAATTGGGGTAGGCAGGTGTACCCTCAAAGACGACGGTCGACACGCCCAGCAACAAAGGGGCGTACAGAACGTAGGTGTGTCCCGTGATCCAACCGACATCACCGCCACAGAAGTAACGGTCACCATCGTGGATGTCAAAGACGTACTTGCCAGTCATGGCAGCGCCTAGCAGATAACCACCAGTCGAGTGCAATACGCCCTTGGGCTTGCCTGTCGAGCCCGAGGTGTACAGCAGGAACAGCGGGTCTTCCGAGTCCATGGTCTCGGGGGCAATGTACGAAGGCCACTTCTCGACCTCCTCGTGCCACCACAAGTCACGGCCGGGAGTCCAAGGGGTGTCGGGGTTTCCGGTCCTCTTGTAGACGAGGCAACCGGTCACGTCGGGGCACTGCTTGAGAGCCTCATCGACGATCTTCTTGGTGCCAATCAGCTTGCCACCGCGCTTTCCCTCGTCTGTCGTGATGACGACCTTGGACTTGGCGTCGATGATGCGATCCCGGAGCGAGTCCGACGAGAAACCAGCAAAGACGACGGAGTGCACAGCTCCGATGCGGACAACGGCCAGCAAGGCAATGATGGCCTCTGGAATCATGGGCAGATAAATGGCAACGGTGTCTCCCTTGCGAACACCCATCTGCTTGAGGGTCCACGCGGTTCTGCTCACTTCCCGCAGGAGTTCGGCGTAGGTCAAGTTCCTGCCATCTTGCGGCTCGTCGGCCTCGTAGATGATGGCAACCTTGTCGGGGTTCTTGATGGCGTGTCTATCAACGCAGTTATACGAAGCGTTGAGCTGACCCTCCTGGAACCAGGCACTGTCACCGTCGGCAAGCGTACCGGTGTGGACAGTCTTGAAATCACGTTGCCAAGTGAGCAGTTCCCGGGCCATGCGGCCCCAGAACTTGTCTGGCTCGGTAATGGACTCCTGGTACAGCTTCTGGTACTCCTCGATGCCTGAATAACATTGTGAGTATGCTATGAACCGTCGCTTTCATCAATGGACGCGAGAAGGCCGACTTACTGCCGATATGGGGTTTGCTGGGGTGCTCTGTAATTGCACGTTAGCCCCACTGGAATTGGATTCACTTGCATGGACTGGAAAAGAGCTCGCGCCCTTTCGAGTCTCGTGAGCAGCTTACTGTCAAGCATTTTCTGCGGCGGGTCTGGCAGTCATATTGTCAGCAATCGGGTTTCATTTTTAAGAGAGAATCAAGAGCCATTGGATCTCTGGCAGGCGTCTTACGGAAGGTGTCGACCTCGTGGGCCTCGGCCACCACCGGGGTCTTGCCGTTAGACATGATCTCTTTGGGGGTGGGCTTTCTGCGCTCTCGGCGCTGGCAGTCAGATTCAGGGTAGGCGGGGTAGCTGTTGTGAGCTCTCCGGCGGACTACCTAAGAAGCAGTCGCAAAGCAGAGGAGCGAGGGGAGAGCCGTGTGTGTCTTCTCGAACTAGTAGTCAGGCGACGGGAGCACGTTTTCTTACACAAAGGAGGGAATATATAGAAAGTGTTGAGGAAGAACAAGTCTCAATATAATAGCTCGGAGTAAGAACGGAGAGGTAAAAGTGATGCGCACCAAATGGAGACCAGCAGCATGGGAAGTTTTTGTATTACGGCAAAATAATGAACGATGGCCCGAAAGGTGAATAACAGATGGTGCCTCCCTCTGGGCCCTGCATATACGCTAGTGGCATGCGACGGCCGGGATGTTTCTGGCTTCCAGTGGACCTTCGCGCTGACGGCTTCCGCTCGACCGCGAGGAATGCTTCCCCCAATCCAATCATGGCTACTCCGAAGACAAATACATTGTATCGTCTTGGGCCATTTGTTTCCCTGGCAAAAAGTCTGTTGTTGCTGCCAGCCTGACCCGAGACGCCCGAAGCCGAGTATTGTGCAATGATCTCTAGTCGGCGCTTGTGTTGTATCATGATCAAGTTTTAGCAAATCGCCCAGCGCTACCGGCGGTTTATCTGCCATCCTCGTGGTTTGAGGCTGTAATAAGTTGGTTCCCCAGATGGGCCACGGGCGGTTTCCGCACGTCTGCCAACGGTACGTTACACTACCTAGTAATGTACCTACACCAATCTCATCAAGCTCACAGATCGTCTGTCTCTCCAGAGCACTGTCAGGAACTAACTTGGCCCCAGAAGATAACCTAGAAGCCCCGAAGTGAGCATGTCTTGACAAATACTCAGACAGGGCACGTCGGATGTAAAAGACATGGTTCAGCCCGGGGATCCAGCCATGTAGGCCTGCAAGACTGGGCAAGACAACCCATCTTGGGGGATCTCTCCGACTGCAACACGACTCTCGTCCTGATCGCTGCCCGGGCCGAAGACACAGGCGAGCTGCGGGTGATTCTCGCGGGAAACGGTTGGGAAGAAGGGTTCCTTGACCGTTGCGCTGGGAACCATGCCCATAATATCATCGAGGGAGTGTCCGCAGTTTATTGGCGCTGACACTACCGGCCTTTGCAATTTGCCAAGTACATATTGCGTGAATTGGCTGAGATTACGTTTGCAGATACTTCGTTTGGGCCAGCTGTTCCAAACTTCAGGCGATCCGGTTGATAGGAAGTGCTGTCCCGGGGGCGCGCCTTTTTCTGTTCATGATCTTCCCTCCAGTCCCCCCTGTCACGAGTGCTTCCAAATCTGTCTGCATGGCACTTGGTTGGGGGGGACTCAACGCACCTTGGCCAAGGGCCCCTCCAAACCCCGCATCTCGAGTACATCGAGGCTTGTACCCCCATCTTGGGGTTCAGTGGCTCTAAGGCACAGACCGGACATCTGGAGCGCATCATTCGAAGGTATGGACGTATGTACGTACGGGGAAGCGTGCCGCCAGCTCGGGTCAAGCTGGTCTGGATGGCCATTGATCCTACTGTGCTGTGCTGTGCCTCAGGGCAGGCATTGAATCGTACCATGGGGTAATAAGTCATTTCCAACGTGCCTCCAGGCTACATCTAGAACCTCGCATCATATCACGACGGCGCTGCGCACTCTTCGAGCTTTCTCTGCCCTGGCTGCTGCATACATCACCTATCTGACCGTAGATACATGGTCGTGGTAGCTCGTCCACCCCTCCTTTTCCGCTGGGTATAGATCAGCATGTACGGAGTATGGCAGGACCTCAACAACGCTTTGGCCTACACGGTACGTACGACAGCCTGGGCTCCTGGCTCTTCCGTTCTCCCATGCCAAGGGTGCCTTGGGTGTCCCCCAAAAACGCGGGGAACAGGATCATGATCCTCCAGTGGCTGACCTTGGCGATAGCCCATGGACCATGGGATGGCTAGAGTGGGTCGACTGATGAGCACTCGAGTTTCTAGTGTATTTCCTTTTTACACTCACTATTGTCTCTGATCATGACGCCAGTCTTGTTAGGCCTGTTGCATGATGCCAATAGACCGAGTGTTTCGATTGTCTGACTGTCTTGTCACCTCCCTCGTGCGTTTGAAAATGGACAAGCTGCAGGCTCTCGGTACATATATCTTCTCACTCCCCCGTTTGGATCGTCCCTGGGAAACACCCGGCAAACCACCACCCTCGCAAGGCTCATCACAGTTCAGATAGCCCCCTGAACCCCGACATTCCCCAGAGTCAACTACCTTTATGCGGCTAAATATTTCCCACTACCGTAGGCCGCTGGGCAGATAAGATGGGATCGTTGGCAGTAGCCCCAAAGTCAATACGTGCTTTAGGTCCCGCTCGCTGCCGCCCGAACGAACCAACAAGGCCTCGGTTATTCCAATACTGATTTGATTGACTGATGTTTTTCTCCATTCAGCCATTGCCCTAGAGCACGGTCTGGAAAAAGTATGACCTGATTTTCCTGATCCAGGGCGACCGACCCATTGATGAATGGAATGCCGCGGGCGGGCGAGCCAAGCCGGGACTGCTCCCAGGCTCTTTCGCATCCGTCATATCATTCGAATTACCGAGTTGTGTATGAGATCGGCGACATTAATCAATTGCCCATGTTACTCTCTTCGGGCGTCTTGGAAACCCAATGACGTGTTTGGAACTCAACGGCTTTCTCGGGTCCCAAGGGAACGCCTTGAAAATGCGTCGCCGTCGTGGCCGCTAGAACGGAGGCTGGCCCGAGGCCGAGCGGAAGCACGCCAAGCGCCGGCCCGAGAAAAGCGAGCAAGCAACATCGATGTCGTGTGATTGTTTTGCGGAGGTGCGGAGGTCTGACGTCGGCATTGATATTCAATAATTTCCCAATCGCCGGGTGTGAGACTTGCCCGTACTCCTTTCTGTCTTTTCCAGTGTCGCCATTGGGATATATTTTAGATCACGTCCATAGGCAAGTTCGCCTGTTCCATTCCTATGCGTGGCGAATTTTTATCAGAGGCAACTTGCAAACATTTCACATTATTTATATGCCGGGCGAATCAAGTGCAGTAGGTCATAGAATCAGGTCTCCGAATTGTATCGCTGTGCCGGTGCAACAATATAGCGTGGCACTCGCGCATATGGACCTTTTCTCTTGACAGTTGGAATTGCCTCAACGCGTGACTATTCCAGTCGTAACTCCCAAATGTGTAGTAGTAATCCGAGCCGAACGCCAGTACTATCGCAACCAAACAATTACTCTCATAGGTCCATCTGCATAAGATACATCTCGAGTATCCTCATAAACTTGGCCACAAAGGCTTCGAGGTGGAAAATGACCTTGGTGCCCATCTTGATGCGGTGCTCATAAAAGGCAGACCACTTGATCACTTCCCACTTGAGATCGTCGTCGATTAACGCGATGAGCTTGAACGTCAGCGTTTTGAGTATGGTCGTGGGTGGTATGCAGTGCGTGAGGAGGTCGTAGAGCTTGGCGCGGACCTGCAAAATGCGCGCGGGAGAGTGTTCGTCCATGATTTCCTTGGCGATCTGGCCGATGAGAGCCTCCCAGTCCGGAGGCGGTATGGGAGTGGTATCTGTTACTTTCTCGCTGTATGGGTGTTAGCACGAATCGCGACACAAAATATGCAATTGGGTGATTTCGACATACTTCTGTGCATGCACTGCCTCGTACATCAACAGTGCCTTTCTCAAGTTCCGTCCACTCTCCTCCGCGATCCTCTTGTGTAGACCAGGGACGACTGGCCAGCCTTCCTTCTTTGCCGAAACTGCCAAAGCCGTGCTGATCTCGTCGACTGTGGGTGCCGCAACACGTACCAACAGTGTACGACTGCGAATAGGTGCGATGATGTTGGCCGTGCTGTTGGCAAGCAGAATCAAGCGCAGGTTCGGGCTGTACTTCTCCATCGTTCGTCTCAGAGCAGCTTGTGCATCTCTGGTGAGGTGATCGGCTTCATTGATCACTACGACCTTGAAGCGCTGCTTGGCGCTCTGGTCCACCTGTTGCGTCTGTGCCACCTCTTTGAGCAGGTCTTGTACGACGACGCGGTCATAGTTGCCGACGTCTGACGGGGTGATCTCGAGATGGTATACGGACGCGACAATGTTGAACTCCAGCTTGCGATTGCTGCTGGTCTGGAATACACGGGCATCGATCTTGATCTTCTCTACACCGGGACCGTAGAGCTCCTTGAGGGTGGCGACGATACGGGTCTTCTTGCCGGCACCTGACGGGCCGTAGACGAGGAGATGTGGAAAATCGCCACTTTGCGCCTATGATTCGTGAAGAATAACACATCAGACTAATACATCTACCATCACTGGGGCCCGAGGGCTGCTTATATACTTACTAATGATCGTAAACGTTCAGAGAGATCTGAATGGTAGGTCAATTGGTCCAAGGACCGTGGCCGATGTTTGTCGACAATCAGAGCCATTGCCGCTGTTTCAATCTCCTCTGACTTTGGTGAACTTTGGGGCTCGGTTTTCCAGGTTTGCTGTCTCTTGGTATCGTGTATATTTGGCCGATTTCGTTTGTCTCCTTGCCCGTCGAAAGAATTTCACTTGGTTGGTATTATGGTGATGACGCCTACCTATTTTCTCGGCCCAGGACGCGTTAATTGGATTTCAGACGCGTTGAGCCAGGCGGCCATGGAGCTAACCCTCTTACAGACAAGCCTCAGAGCCCCTCCCCAAGACTCTCGATTCAACGTGGGGCAACGCCGATAACGTTGGTGACCCCTCATTTTCTGCCGTCTCCTGACTCTGGACAATGTGCAAAGTTCAAACCATCTTGGTAGACTGTCTGAAACCGAGACCGAAGTCGCATGTCAAATACGGTAGTTGTTGTAGTGTACGATGGGGATATGCAGGGCCTCGTGCTGCCAAGACTTTGAGCTCTAGGTGGGTTCTAGATCATCTTGCCGCAGACTTGCATAGCTCCAACGGGACCATACAAAGAGCGTCATCCACGGCAATTGGAACGCTCGAGTGGCATACCATTATGATCGTACACATTGATCTGTGATGAATTAATTACCCTGAACCTGCTACCTGAGTTTTGAATTGTGGCTGTATAGTCTCCTTTTCATTGCGTAAGTAAAGCCATGTCATCGATAATCCGTGTTCTGCCATTGGTGAAGAGATTCCACCTTGCGTCTAGCTCGAGCCAATACGCAATACTTCCCTGATTTCCCTCCGGACCTGGCGTCACTTATGAAGAGCGAGAATGTACGGCAGCAATCTTGCAGACGAAAGTCGTCAGAGCCGGGCCTTCAGACCAACAGGATCGCACATCGAGACTGCGGGCGTTTATCGTCCCACACTCCACGGCAATAAGTAAAGGGATAGGTATATACGGCGTAACAAGGTATCATATGGTCGGTGCGTGTTTCGTTGAGCACCCCTGGACGCAGAAGAGGCAAAGACAGGAGAAGAGGAGGCGTCTGAATTGTGGACAGGAGACATCGGGTGCCTACCTACCTATCGTATTTACGAAGGCATTTCTTTGCTAGACGCAGCACGAAACCAGCCAGCAGTCAGTCAGTGCCAGCAGGGAGAGAGAGGAGATAGATACCAACGACACACACCGCAGTAACGCAACCCCACTTCGCATCGAAAAAGAATCGGTGCCGACTCAGGAGGAGAGCAAGTGCCGTAGCACCCAACAGTAGACAGAAGAGCCCATTCTCCTTCCGATTCGTGATCGCTCAATTTATTATTTCCCAGAGCACGCGCCTTCTTCGACCCATTTCCTGGCCAAGAGGAGAACTCGCCTTTTTCTCGCTTTCGCGTGCTTGACATTGATTTGCAGCCCGAGCTTGAGCTGAGAGCTGCCCATCGCATTTGATCCATTCTTTTTTCGGCTGCCTCCAGGCGGATCTACCACCTACTACCTACTCACTTTTTGATCTGCACTCGCTGCAATAAATACTACAGCTGTGCCCCGTCCTACAATACTTACCTCCCGTAACACCCATTCCCCAGTCGGGCATCATCATCATCCAGAGCGACGACAGAAACCGCCAAGATGTCTTTCAACGCCAGAAAGTTCTCCATGAACCGCAACACGGGTGTGCCCCGTCCTGCTCGCCGTTTTAGTGTTGGCGAGACCGGTACTCAAGGTAATTATACTCCCTGTTGCCATTGCCCAACTTGCTTTCTCCCCTCCTTGCATCTGCCTCATGTCGTCGGAAATGTTAGGCTGCGGGGATTTCTCCCAAATCTGCCTCAACTCTATTTCCCCAGACGAACCTCTGCCCACCGCTACAAGACCTAAAAGATCTTGGCAAATGCGGGTCGGCGTGCAGGGCATGCGAGACATGCTATACTGTTGTAACACGCCTTGGCATCCAAAATCGTCAGCAGCAACGAGAGAAGACGAATCGTGAGCTAACGACTCTTTTACCTGTGCAGAGACGAGCTCCAAGATTCATCGTCAGTTCCGTGCCGCCCACGAGGGTCACCTGCCCCACGCCGGTCTCGATGCGACCAGAGCCTCCACCGGTGTCGTCTGGTGTACCGAACGTGCAAGTGAATATGGTTTCCTTGAGGAGCCCGAGAAGTGGGCAAACCTGGGTCAGGGTGCTCCCGAGGTCGAGGACGACATCGAGGGCTGCTTCCAGCGACCTGCCACCATCGACGTCACCACTGCTGCCCGAGAGTATGGCCCGACCGCCGGTATCAAGCCACTTCGCGAGGCCGTCGCACACATGTACAACGAGATGCACCGTCAGGGCAAGGAGTCGCAATACACCTGGGAAAACGTGGCCATCGTCCCTGGTGGCCGTGCCGGTCTGATCCGTATCGCTGCCGTCCTGAATAACGCCTACGTCGGTTTCTTCATTCCCGACTACACGGCCTACAACGAGATGTTGTCGCTGTTCAAGAACTTTGCCGCCATTCCCACGCCCCTGAGCGAGGAGGACGGCTACCACATCCACCCGGACATTATTGCTGCCGAGATTGCTCGTGGAACCTCTGTGATCTTGACATCGAACCCCAGAAACCCGACCGGTCGTGTTGTGGCCAACCCCGAGTTGACCGAGATCCAGGACCTCTGCAGAGGCAGAGCCACTCTGATCAGCGACGAGTTCTACTCGGGATACAACTACACCAGCAACTGCGATGGTACCACCATTTCCGCCGCTGAGAACGTCGAGGACGTCGATGAGGATGATGTCCTGATCATCGATGGTCTCACCAAGCGCTTCCGCCTGCCCGGCTGGCGTATCGCATGGATCCTGGGCCCCAAGGAGTTTATCAAGGCGTAAGTCGACACAAAGCCTGCGGCCATACTCTGACTCCTGAGTAGACCAATACTGACCATGAACATAGTATCGGCTCCTGCGGTTCCTACCTCGATGGTGGTGCCAACGCGCCTTTCCAGGAGGCTGCGATTCCCATGCTTGAGCCTACCCTCGTGCAGAAGGAGATGATTGCGCTGCAGAGACACTTCCGCGACAAGCGCGACTATGTGATCAAGCGTCTCCGTGACATGGGCTTCGTGATCAAGTACGTGCCTGACAGCACCTTCTACATCTGGCTCAACCTGGAAGGTCTGCCCGGACAAATCTCCGACGGTCTGAACTTCTTCCAGGCCTGTCTGGAGGAGAAGGTCATTGTTGTGCCCGGTATCTTCTTCGACCTGAACCCCTCCAGACGTAGGGATCTCTTCGACAGTCCTTGCCACCACTGTGAGTCTCCTTGAAATGAGTGATTGTTGCTTGAAGGGTTACTAACAGTCTCCAAGTCGTCCGTTTCTCGTATGGTCCCAGAATGGACACTCTCAAGCTGGGTTGTGATGGAATCGAGAGAGTCGTGCAGAAGTAAGTCGTGCGGAACCCATGACGAGCATCCAGAGACTAACAATGTTGCAGGTACAGAAAGATGAACTAGATATCGGAATTGGAGTTGCGACCAACAAGTATGAGCATATCAGCATGACTCCACAGCGATACATGGGTAGACTGCATGCCGTATATGGCTTCTATTACCATCTTAGCTAGATTGATAAATGACGAAAAAAAAGCGAGAATTGATGAACTTACGATGACCATGTTGAGCCAGAGACAGACGTGTCATACTGCTCTCATATTGCATGTGAACAATGATACATGCCGACCGCGGCTATAATCTTTGTGATTGATGAACAGGAGAGGATCCATATTGCTGATCGAAACTTGGTCCAAAACTATTAATCATCCAGGGATATAATGCCAATCCCTAGATAGTTGGATTTCTGCCGAGGTATCCGGGGAAGATCGGGGGACCGATCCGCCCGGCCGGACGACTATCTTACGTGCCAGCTCCACCTAGCCTATAAATACTCAAGGTTCGGTATAGATAGCAAACAGATGTCAGATATACGAGTACAAGCCGAGCTTATGAGGAAGAAAAAGCAACTTTCCAAAATAGTTTAATCGGTCCAATCTCTAAGGGCTTTCTTCTCGAGGTTGGCTATGGGGAAGATCTCCCCCACCCGTCTGTGGTTCTGGTTCTGTGGTTCTGGTCAGCGAGATCGACGGTCCACTGCCGATATGGGCCATGTGCCTGACTATGAATACACAACACTTTGGAGTTGAGGCAAAGAGGCGAGTGAGTATGCCTTGACAAGCTCGGCATCGTCTGCCTAGGTAGTCCTTGATTAGAATCCAAGTTGTCCCTTGAGTTTGACAGCACTCGTCAAATTTCATTCACATTTACTTTCACAGTGTAACGGAGCACAAAGCAAGATGAGCAACTTCACAAAACACATGACTTTTGGGTGAGATAACGTTTTTATTTTTTGAGGATATCGATAGCGTTGAATTTGGATATGTTATAGTGACCATGATAAATCCCACAATCGCCCACACTATTTGACCAAGGCCCTCCTTGGTGCTATGCACACCATATTTATACACAAGACATTCCATGTCTACCCCCGATGCTCCGCGATAACACCAATGATAAATAATACAGTGTCTGCTAACACCTGGGGTTGGGTTGATATCCAAGATGCAAAGTCGAAAAAGTTGTCGTCCTCGCATGCATCGTGTCTTGAATCCATTCGATATGGCTGTGACATGGTGCGCCTGTCGCAAAAGGTCGGAATGATGAGCCTGCTCTTTGACAGTGGCTCTGCCATGCCAAGTGCGCCGATAAATGTTCGATGGTCCCTCGCTCTCCCTGCAAAGCTCATTATCGTAGTATGAACACGATGCATTGCAGGCTTTACAAGTCGAGGGACATTATTGTGGTACACGATCCTTCTTGGGATTGAATTTGCTTATTTCATCCAGCATTGTTGTTTCCTCTCGGTACGAAATCAAATCAAGCTTCGCGATGCGTAATACCCCATGCAGGGCCATGTATGACTTCTTCGTCAGGAGTCCACTGGAATTTCTGTACGCCAACTGTTGTCGAAATTGGCCAATGGCCGCAGGTCAGTTCTTATCACCGGAAGTTGATGATGGCAAGCTGTTACGGATTAGCATGTCTCAAATGCCGGCCTTGGGGGATTCGCGACTTACTCTACTGTTGACACCAAACGCCAGCCTTTGACCTGTCGCATCCCAGCAAAGGCAGTGCTCGTCTTCCTCCTCGGTCTCGGATTGCAGTCGGGGACTTGAAAACCCAGGATATGGCAAGCGTTCCCAGCTCGCTCTGGGTATGCTGTGGTCACCGACCTTCCAGATGAGAATTCTCTCGTGAGTTGCGCCGGCAATGAAAGCTCCATCCGGGGTGAATGCGAGGGCCACAATCGGGTCACCCATGGTCATGGAGCACTTGGGCTTGCCATCTGGGGATCGTGCGTTCCAAATGAAAATGGCACCGTCCTCACCAGCGGAGGCGAGGAGCCGCTCATCATCAGCAGGAGCGGTCTGGAGGGGCTGCCAAGCGAGTGCCGTAATAGATCCGTCATGGGCCTTGATTTCTCGCTGTCGACCTGATGCATCCCATATCTTTATAAATGTTAGTAATCATACACGGCACGATGGAAAGAGTGTCATATCTTACATCAACATAGCCCTTCTCTCCACACGTGGCGGCTAACGAGGCGCGCCAATCAAAATGTACCTGAGTCAAGTTGTCGTTGTTTCGAGTCTCGAATTTCGTCTTGATGTTGATGGCGCCGCTCATATGATCGCAAGTCAAGGACATCAGTAATTGTCCTCCGGCGATGACAAAGTCGTTTTCGTTAACCCAGGCGACGTCGAGGTCTGCACTGTGGTCCTTGACGACGTATGACATGGAGCTGAAGGCCGTGATGGGATATACCGTGATGAGGGCGTCGGTGCCCTCGGGGGACACGGCCAAGACGGAAGTATTGTTAGGACTCCAGCGAAGCTTGATGACGGGGGCCTCGGGGACCTCGTAGTGATGTATCAGACTGCCGTGGACGTCCCAGACGCTGATCTTGCCCTTGGTGTCGGCATCGGTGGCAATGGCAATGGACTTGCCGTCCCAGCTCCAGGCCATGGCCGTGACGTTGGCCCTCGAGCTGATGCCATCCTCGATGAGACTGTGAAAGGGTGGGACGGTGGTGTTCACGTGATTGGATGCAGGGTCCTGGTGCTGGTCGGCGGTTGTTGCACGCGAGATGGTCCAAATGCGTGCTAGCGCATCGGTCCCACCAGCGGCCAAGATGGTTGGGTCCTGGGGGTTCCACTGGCAATGCAGCAAAACAGGCGCGTTCTCGCCGTTGACTCGGGGCGCCGTCGTGGTCAATGGCGACGAGACCGAGGCGTCGTCGGCAGCGGCCAGGGGAATGAAGATGGTCTCGGTAGCGAGCTCCTGCACCTTTTCTATCTGGGTGCCCTGCTCTGGGCCGTCAGTCCGCGGGATCGGGGTCGGCGCTTGTTCGCCCTCCAGGGGGGACGGATAAGCGTGGTTGTCGCCGTGCTGGCCATCGAGTTCCATGGGGTCCGTAGCTGCATCCACACCAACACCATTTTCGTAGCCATTGCTCAGCCGGGGACGCTTGGTAGGCGAGCCGCCGTTGACCTGCGCTTGCTGTGACCTTTCCATCTGGCGCTTCCGCGAGTTTTCGATCTCCTCCATCGTCTCCTCCTCGCCCTCTGCATCCTCCTCCGGGTCGTGCTCCTTTTCCTCGGAAGGCCCAGTCAATGCTCCGGCTCCTGCTCCAGCGGCACCAGCATCGGCACCAATTCCAGCTGCTGCAGGCCCAGGATGATGAGGTGGAGGCACAACTAGCGGACCAAATACCCCTACTTGCATCACCTCGGCCACTGCCGCGGCCGCTGCATTCTCATTCTCCTGAGGCACCTGCACGGCATTGTCAGCACTTTGAAAATTTCCAATTGAGATGCGCGCACACAGTATTTCTGTGGCATATATCTCGTAATCTCTTGTTGTATCTCTTCTCCATCCGCAGAGTGCGAAAGATGCCGAGCCCGTAGGTTTTTGGCTAGCGGCAGCGCAAAGTAGCAGATTGGAGAGAGAGATTGGCGAGTTACCACTTACCGGCGGCTGCAGTGGCTGCGACTGCTGTCGTTGTTGTGATGCATCGGCAAAATCCCTTTCGAGCTGGTTGTAAAGCAGACCCTTATTTAAAACATTTATCAAGGCGTGACTCTGGACATGACGGGCAAAGTCCAGCTGGCGATGAGGTTCTGTCTTGTGCCACTCCTTCTGAAATTTGACCGCTGTCTCTCGATAATCTGCAAGAGTCCGGTTAGTTTGGTTACGGTAATCCACTGCAGCAGCGCAGCAGCATGTGCACCGGCAATGGATCTGTCTGTGCTGGGGGGTGCGGCCACCGGGCACTGCCCAGCCAGCACAGGACATGCCAAAAAAACGACCTGCCGTGCTCCCTTTCCCATCCGGATTCTACTTACTGCCTTCTAACAAATACCTGGAGACGAAGAGTTAATATTCAATGCCGTATATTCGCAGTGTCTCCCCGGGCGCCGTGGGCGAGCGAGACGGGGCGTATTTTTGGGGGGTTGCATTTTTTTGGGCAGCGCCTCTGGGACGGGTCGAAAACGTACCTCCAAACTAGAAAATTGACTCGGTCAGAGTCGAGGTACTCCTTCATGATGGGCCTTCGGCGTGGTGCCGGGACGGAGGTGGGAAGCGAATCAGGTCCAGAACTCGCGCGTACGGAAGTGCAAGTGCGCCGTGATCCTGCCCGTCTGAAGGGGGGAAGGATATTCGTGCGTGTCAAATGTCGTGACTTGAAGATGTTGAAAACAAAGAGGAAATACTACATGAGTGAGGGAGGAAAGTTTAAGGCCCGTGGAGGTCGATCAAGGTGCTGCCATTGCTTGGCTTCCTGGTCGCGCTCCAAAAGGGCCTAGCGCAACCCATTAAACGGTACCGGCTGCTCAAGTGAAGACATGTACTACTGGACTCCGGTACCCGCTCCCTGGGAAAACCACCAGCTCAATAGGTGGCCCTCAAGGGCTGCGCTCACATTGAAAATCTCCCGCGACGATTGATTCGACTGGACCGACATGACTACATTACCTGCTATGCCTACATTACATGACTGGGGCTCGGGGCTCGAATGAGGCGACCGCGCCCGAAGACACACCAGCGCCCGCCGCTTGTCCATGTCGTTGCTAGTATCAGAGCTTCATCATCTAATAAAAAACTTTCAACCCAGCCGACTGCACTTTTTGGCGTCAACGGGGAAAATGGATGGATCGGGTTGCACCTCTCCAGTGTGTGACGAGATCCCTGACGTGGGCTGAGAGAGACAGTAGATACTTGCTCCATGTACCTTGCCTACTCGCCCGTGCGGCGTGCTGTCCTCAAGTCCGGAGTTCAGTTCATCAGTCATCAAAGGTCTCAACTTTGCTCATTTGCAGATGGGTTCGAGAAGCTCATCCGTGGGGAGCTTGTAAAAGCCGGGGAATTCCATTGCTGCTACCACCAGATTGGAGAGCTGGACCGAGATCCCTCGTTCGAGCTCTCTTCAGCCCGATGTCTTCTTCCTCTTCTTCCACTGGCTTCTTGTTCCGATCAAGGTTCGGCAGTCTGGGCCAAAACTGACACATTGATCCTTCCCCCCCTAGAAGGTAGTGTAGGGTCCCATCTGGGAGAGCGCACGCTTGTTCGAGGTACCTCGAATCTGTTTGGTACAAAGTATCCGACTGTCCCACCACCTCAATTGCTTAAGCGCATTCAAATGGCAGCAGGGAGCTGCGTCGTCATCCATGCAGGAGAATTGATTCCAGCTTTCAACGCGCTGGAGAGTTGTCAAGAAGCCGGCAAGATGAGGATGATGTTCGTGAAGCGATGCAGATTTCCAGGCGTATCATCTCTACAAAGGTATCTGATCTGTTCCATGGCTGTTCGTCTCATCGAGACACGCAGCATGCTGCAGAACACGGGCGGAGAAGCAAGACTGGCACCATGGGTCCATTCGACGTAACCAGCTTCGGTTTCAGCGTTGCATTTCTCAGCCAGAGGCGAGGAATTCTTTTTGCTCTTCACCAGCCTGTCCAGGCATATATGGTTATCGTTGAATAAGGCAGGGTTGAACGTATGATCATCGGA
The DNA here is from genome assembly GCA_001599175.1 of Pestalotiopsis sp. JCM 9685. Taxonomy (NCBI): domain Eukaryota; kingdom Fungi; phylum Ascomycota; class Sordariomycetes; order Amphisphaeriales; family Sporocadaceae; genus Pestalotiopsis; species Pestalotiopsis sp. JCM 9685. The sequence continues at coordinate 4,380,830 of BCGF01000003.1, forward strand.
AACGCACAAGTCACAGAGGATGGGCAAGATGAAATCTCCATGGCCTCCTGACCGGATTGCCCGCACAACTCGACACTTCCGACTTCTGCCTGGCTGGGGGTTCTCATTTCGACCCTACCTTTATTAGGAGCCTCTCCTCTGGGAGGGGGGCAGCCTTTTCACCACGGACGTTTCGTGACCCTCAACTCTTTCACTCCGCTCCGTGGGGTTCGTTTGATTTTGCTGGAACAATGGGGACGGATCATGGCGAGTTCGTCAGGGCCCTTAGCATTGCTTAGCTCGCCTGTGGCCTGTCTAGCCTTGGCGGCGCCATGTCGACAGACAACCAGGGGGGCCCACACCATCCGTCCGGGGGTGTTGCAGTGGTGGCCACTTCGGCAAAGAGATTGGATCAAGCATAAAGTAAGCAAAGTGGTAGGTAGGCTGGGCTGCCATGTATGTAGGACTGAGCTGTCGCACGCACTGGCTGGGCTGAGAGTCGGCGCGAGATTCAAGATCTCTCAACCGCCATCCGCGCATCGCGCAGGGGCAAAAGCGCTAATCCATCCGGTCCATTGAGTGCAGACATGGGAGACCTTTTTGTCTTTGGAGATGGATACCGTGATGCTGGGGCTTTCTTTGCCATGGATTCGGCTTTCTTCCTGAGATATGCTGAGGATTCCAGAAGACGTCGGTCCCCTGGTGCCACAAGCTCTGCCTGCAACGAGTGCAGTCTGGAGGCTGGAGGCTGGAGGCTGGCTGGGCCTTTGCCAGGCACGGAGGCTGTCCCGCATTTCGTCAAAACAGAAACATGCCAGGTTCGTGATCGGCGCCCAGATTTGCAGCAGGTGATCGTTGGTCCAACCGGCGGCGGCATCCTCGAGAAGGGTTTAGCGCCCCCCAGCAGCCCCCTTGGTTCTCGTTTTGCTGTGTACGCATGACAAAACCTTCGTACAATGTGATGAGATCGAATGCCTCTGTGGAGTCTATCGTGCGCAGGATGCTGTGCGAGAAGAGGAAGCCGCAGGTACTCTCTCTTGAACTCAGTCATTGGAGAGAAGATTCGTCGGGTCTGATTGGGTCAGCGTTTCCTTGATCGGGACCTTGAGGCATCTGCAGGCTGCCGACAAAGCATCTGTGGCTTGAGGTTAAGAGGGAGAGGGAGCACAGTGACATGTGGAGTCGAGCGACCCATGCTTTAGCGAAGGAGAATATCAGTATGACGATGGCCTGCACAGTACGTGCCCTGGCTTGATGGCTCCGAGGTAACTCTCCTTCAGAGGTCCATCTGTCACAAATACAAGTATTTATCCATCGAGAAGAACAGATAACTATATCTGAAGCAAAAATGCCATTTGTCCCGGTTCCCCAGACCTCAAGTGATTGGCAACTTGGTCATGTCTGCAACCAAGGGTTTCTGCGTGGGTGTGGCTGATGATTGGTTGTGGCTGATACCCATCTCCATAACTCTAAATCTTAAGCTTGCCAAGCCACATCAGGCGTCGGTGGGATCCCTTTAAGCTACCGACCGACCGACCGACCAACCAACCGTCCCTGGCGCGACCCAGAACCGTGTCCAGTACCGCACCGACCGACGTTGCAGCTTGCCTGCCTTGCCTTGCCTCGCCTGCTTGTCTGCTGCTGTCTGGGACCCCCAGAAATATCTTTTTGAAGCCTGCCTACGTAAGAGAGGCAGAGACACGGACAGACGACTTGCAGCGCTGAGCTCATCCGCAGCTAAGCCGACATTAATTCACCATGCCTCCCCGAATAAATATCCCGCCCGTCACCCGAGTACTGCTCATCGCCTTGCTGCTGCAGTCCATCTTGAGCGCCGCCGTCCGGTATCGACAATGGTCCGCCAACTCGGAGATCGTCGTCGAATGGCTCACGCTGGTGCCCCAGCTGTCGCTCTTCTACCCATGGGTCTTTGTCACGACGTCCCTCGTTGAGAACAACATCTTCACATTGAGCATCGCCGGCATGACCATCTTCCAGGGCGGTCGCTACCTCGAGAGAGCTTGGTCGTCGAGGGAATTCGCAAAGTTCCTGCTTGTGACCTCCCTGATACCCAATGCGCTCAGCTTCTTGTTCTTGGTCATGATGTTTACGCTCACACGGAACGAGCGTTGGACGTAAGTGGGAACCTTTACCGCCTCACCCAAAATGCTTGACCTTGATCTTACCGGGCACGTTTACTAACTATGGTGCTCTTTACAGGCTGACCACCGTTTCTGGCACCATCTCGTTGCAAATGTCCTTCCTCGTGGCCTTCAGTCAACTGGTACCAGCCCACACGGTCACCCTGTTCCGTGGCATCTTGTCCATGCGGGTGCCCAGATTCCCGCTGCTCCATCTCGGCGTGGTCACGATTCTGACCCTGACTCCTATCTTCTCGGCCGCCTCGCTGCTCCTCGCCGTCTTTGGGCTGCTGACCAGCTGGACGTACCTGCGATTCTACAAGACCGTATTTCCCGATCTCGACTCGTCGCAACCAACAGCCCTGCGGGGTGATGCCAGCGAGACCTTTGCCTTCTCCGAATTCTTCCCTGGTCCTGCAAAGCCGGCTGTTGCAGCTTTCACAGAGCAGGTCTTCAATGTGCTGGTTGCCATGAAAATCTGCACACCATTCTCGCAAGCCGAGCTGTCGGCTGCTCAGGGCGTCAACTATCTGCCTAGGGGAGCACCGGGCGGTGTCAGAGCCGAAGCCGAGAGGCGAAGAGCGCTTGCTTTGAAGGCGCTGGACCAGAGGTTGACTGCTGCGACCAGCGCTCCTCGCAGTCACTCCCAACCTCCCAGCCACACGAATGGCCCAACCGTTTCGACACAACCGCAGACCAGCGCCCAGACTGCCATGACCTCGGAGCCTACTGCCATGTTGGGAGAGACCAACTACGTCCCGGACCATGATCACCACGGCAAGGACGGCGCATGATAACGAGGAAGCTGCCCAGGGGCGGGTAATGAGCGGTCTCTGTGTGGAAACATTTGTCTCTTGTATTATAATGTCAGCATTTCAGCACGGAGTACGATAGAGGACTTTCCTAATCTGATTGGCACAGAGCGAGGCCAATGGTTCCAATTGTTTTAGCGACGGATTTCCAGGAATGATTCAGGCTTACGACTGTCGATGCTATAATGTTCAAGGGGAAACGAAACGGGTCACTTTTTTTTTCTTGGTCGGAATGAAATGGTTTGGCTCAGGGGAATAAGCTCTGCTACAGCTCCAGGGTGTGATATCCCTCGGATTGTGGTGAAGTTCTCAATGGCGGTATGCCGTAGCAGGATACTGCCAATGTCAGATCAATGACGTTGCTACTATTGGATTTTTCTCGCTTCTTCAGGCAATATCAGTGTCACCATGTCCTCTAGTGATCAAGCGGATGTTCACGACGAGAGCGATCGGTAATCCAGCCCCGAGTAGCACGCAGCCGCGAGATTTATAGTTCCGCGGCGACGCTGGACGTGTAAGTGTCCCCTCGGTCCGGCACGGATCCGGGGGGGTCACACTCTACTCGGGCAGAGGATGATCCAACTTCCGAAACAGCTCTCAAGCCACATTTGTATGATGCGGTCGGCTCGTCTTGGGGGTGCTGGGATGAGGCTTCGAAGGCTCACGCAGAGGAGGTGAAAAGTTAGAGAGAGGATAAAAAGAAAACAAGTCAGATGGAGGCTCGGGGCCGGGAGAGAAATAAGAAAAAAAGACCGGTTCGTCGGGTTGGTCGAATAACGTGCTCATGGATATTTTCTTATTCCTCTTCGCTCCCCCGGGTCTGATGGATTGCGTTCCGCATCGTAGCCAGACGAGGTCGTAAATAGGTACATACTTTCGTACGTTTATGTAATATCGAGGTGGGCTTGCAGAAATTCAGTAAATCAATATAGCGACCTCATTTTCCGCTCTTGTTATAGGCAGATGTATCACTCTTACTCTTCTGCTCCTCCTGATTCCTGCGTCGTCGCACGGCAGCTCGGCCAAGGTTGCAGTGGCACGACAGGAACGGCTACGTACATTGTGGGAAAATGGTCCAGTTTATATAGACAGGTAAGCACTTGATTGCGAAATGTTATGCCATGGTACATACATAGACCAGAGGGCAACACACATGTAATATGTCTACACTTACACGGGAGTATAAGACATGGCAACGCTTTTTGCCTTCGCAAGAATGATGGTCGCACGGAGACAAGCAAGTCGAAAGGTCGCAAGAGGATATAGGGGGGTGTCACGCTGCGGTGCCTGTCAAACCGCCCGTCATCGAACGTCTCTCTCTTCGGTATACAAGGCAAAGACACGAGATACACAATGCAAAACAAGATGAGACGAGACGGTGGTGGCATATAGCAATATAGCAATAACGTCACAGAGATGGAAATAAATAGTACCACTACCTTAGAGAAATAATAAATTGGCGTGCCCGAAACGGGTGCTATGTCCACGGAATGGCGTGGCGTGATGACGGGATGAGCGTTGATCTCTCCGATCGGGTCGGTTTGGTTTTGGTCTCTTGGTTTCGCCTAACCCAGCGCAGGGGAAGGAGAAAAAAAGGAAACACGAATTGTGGATGGGAATATACGGAGTACTTACCAATTTGCGCCTCCCAGCAAGACAATTAAAGCCGGGTGCGTGCGAGCTTCCCAGCTCCCAGTCAGTCCTCCCACCTCGGGGCTCCTGGCTCTCTCTCCATCCAAAAGAGCTCGAGGTCAAGCATTTACCTTGCCTCCCATACTCCGTATGCACACAATCGCTCGGGATTAGGCGGGTAGATTTGCAAGAAGCGGGACCACACGCGCTCTTTTTGTGTCCTTGTTCGTCTCCAGAGATGGGTATATGGAGTTTGGTTTTTGAGGATCGCTTTCCTTGCGCCCAATGCCAATTGTTCCTTTCCTTTCCCCTGCCCTGGGTGGCCGACAGTGACAGCCTGGCAGACCGTTGTTGTGCTCATAGGGCCCCAACTTGCAGTCTGTGGTAAGGTAGCTGTCGTCCCCATCGGGCTGCACGATGTGCGTACGAACCCCGTCCATCGTCACATCTCCGGCTCGATCCATTTTATTTTGGGAATTTTCTTCTTCTTCTTCATAATCGCCTCTTCAACGCCCCCGCCGAGCCCGCCTGGGCTTGCCAAATGCGCATAATGACGACCATCCTAAATACAGAACCTTCGCATGCTGCAGGCCTGCCTAAAATAACATAGGGTTGTTTCAAGCTCATCTTCTCCTCCGCCGGCTGTGTCTTTTAGCGAGGGCCTCAAGTGCCGCTGCTACAGTTCGTCGACAAGAGTTGATTGCGGTACCAAGTGTCACCATGGTAATCCGTCTACTCTGTACAGAGTATATATGCTCCGTGTGCTAGGTACGCATGCCCGCGTTCACGCATTCCGATGAGGTCACATCATCTTCGAGTCAATCTGTCGTCCACGTCGATCTTGAGCTCTGCCGGTGAGAGATACCCATGATCCATCACCAACTTCTTCTCCACGGATGGCTCCACTCTAAAATGGAGAGCTGGGTATGGGAACCCCTTGTTTATGTCATGTTATGTTCGAGCGAGCGAGGGCCGGCCGCAGTTAGCACTATGGCCGGTACGTACCGGATTACTACGCACACGCACAGAGGAGTCGATAGAGGAAGGGATCCACACACCAGAAAAGCTCTGGTCTGCTCGTCTGCCTGGCGATTTGTCCCCATCCTCGTGGCTTTCTTCCCATGAGGCTTGGACGCCAAGACCGTTCGGGTAGAACGACTGATTCGTGTCGTTTTTTGGCGCCTCCCACCACCCTCTCGCTCGCGGGAATAGGGAGGGCCAAGTTTCCAATCTGACATGGCCTAGAATCTGTGGAAGAAGGAGCAGAATGTATATTCTCAACTTGTGGCTTGCGCTGGGATCACCCTCTGCCTCCCCCCATGGCGCGGCGTCCTCTCCTCTCCCGGACCGCCACACCATTCATTCGTCTGTACCCGAGGCGCACTGATCCTGTGGAAGAGCCGGCGATTGCAATCGACCCCGAGTGCTACGGTATCACCGCCAAGGGGGGGCGTGGCTAGTATGATGCAGTACGGAGTAGTACGTACATGGCCGCTACCGTCGCCATCCCGGCTGATCGGCCAAAAGCAAGGGAGAGGAGCACAGGAGGAAAAATAAAATAATAAAAAACGGATGCAAGCGGGCAAAAAACGAAAGTGGATATTGGGTGGCCTGGGCTTCTGGCTTGGCTTGGCTTGCCCCGGCCAGCCAGGGCTCGCCAGGGTAATCAATTGTTGTGTTGTGTTGTGTTGTGTTGTGTTGTGCTCTTGGTGCAGCAGAGTGCTGCTGGGTTAGGTTCTGGTGTGTGTGTGGAGCTGAAGGCTGCCGAACCCTCTTTCCCACTTGGTGGCACGTCAACCACACATTGACGACCGAGACGTACCGAATGTGACTGCTGCTACCACAGCCTATCGGCCCCCGAAGTGTGTGCGCCGGGCGTGCAGGGGACTCCTGTACGTACAGCATGTAATATGTACGTGGGGTGGTGGGCGATGATGATGGTCGTAGAAGAGTAATAATAACAAGAATGAGTGATATGGTGTGTGTGGTGTGTGGTGTGGTGTGTAATGTGTATGTACGGTATGCGTGTGTGTGCGCCATGCTTGCTGCTTGTTGCTTGCTATGCATCAACGGTCTGCATATGCGCGAGATGCAGTACGTACAGAAACGAATCTGTCGTCTGCTGCCTCGCGATGGATATAACCTGTACGAAGTACTCTGTATGCCTGTGTGCGCCCAGCCCCGACCGGCTGGCCAGTCAGCGCCCGCAGCACAGATTTGGCAGAGATCCGTCCTTCTCCAGACCTTCCTCGCTGGCACACAAGAGATGCAAACTGCATACCGATCCGGTCTAGTCTGCGTGATTGTCCTTTCGTCCCATCCTCTTTTGCTGCGGCCATCGTTACTCATAATGTTAAGTTCCTTTACCAGATGTGACTCGATGCAGCGGCTTTTCTTCCCGCCCATGTCATTAAACCGACCTGCCAACTTCCTGCCGGAGCTGATGGATGGCATGATAGGCGGGCAACCAGAGACGCGACTTCATATTGCCACAGTTCGTCCGTACTCTGAAAAAGGTCCAACGCTTGAGGCCTGGTGATCGCTTGCTGAACCAACGAGCCGAACCAGAGCCTCACACACATATATCATCTTGATCTGATTAGCCGCAGGTGACGTTGGGTATTGCTTATTGCCTGCTGCGTCGGGATCATGGCTTGCTGTGCTTGTGCTTTTCTCACTTGCGGTCTTGCAGGATGGACTCGAGGCTTCCTTTTCCATCGCCTGTGGCTGAGATTTCGTTGGGTCGCTCGCCAGTTTCTGCAAGCAACATGATGCTGCATCCTTTCATCAATCCGTCGTGATCCGCTGTCGCTTTTCTCCGGACATTCTGACACTAGGATGGATGAAACATCGTTCCCAGATGTGATTCACACAAACCTCCGCCGTGATCGATGACGCTGTTCTGCTTCCTGCGCGACCCCAGACTGGCTTGCGGGATCTAATCAGCACGTGGTAAAAGTTAAAACACGAAAGAGACTAGGTAGCAGGTAGCTGCCCAGAACGGCATGGTGTGAGAGGTGATAGATACCTCATTCTGGCCATGACCGCGCAAATACTCTGTAGTGGTATCAATTGAGCTCATTGCTGTACTCTTCTAGCGACGATGACTTGTTGGTCTGGAGCATGCTATTACAAAAGAATTGTACGCAAACCGGACCGGTTGGACTTGGACCCATGCTGCTGATCATGTCATGAGCTGTCAAGATGTGCCCCAATGTCAAAAGTCGAACCTTTTGTTTGACAACTTCATGCAGATTTGACGCATAATTGATTGCTGGATATAGTTGACGCCAGGCGCAATCGGGGAGATAGACGTCTCTATCACCGTATGAAACATGCATTCCGTGTCTGAGGCGACCAGTGGGACTGATGCATGGGACGAATGTGGTTTTCCCCCTTCGGTCAAGGACGTTGAGGCCGAACGGTGAAAACCCCAGAGCGATGTTCCTTGCACGCGAGTCGCTCGGAAGATCTACAGGCTGGCGAATGACCCGGCAAGGGCGGCTCATTTGATACAATAGACCCCACAGGAACGAACACCCGCGAAAATCATCCACAGGAGCGGTGACAGTGCACGTACGTACGGCCCGCAAATGCTATGTCGCGCCTTTCGCGTGTATAGTATTGTGTTTTGTAAATGTCTTCAGTATCTCGCGTTCAGGTGAGCAAGCATGGCTGAATCCGACAATAACGACTCTCGCTCTGTCTCCAAATCCAACCTAGATGGGGTCTTTCTCTTGGCAGACACTCTCAATGGTTTTGATGGATGGTTTGGGCGTTGTAGATGACGGAGCTTAATCCAACGGAGTGGTCGTCTCGCACGCCAAGCTGCACGCCTCGATCCTGTCAGCACAAGAGCAGTGGAAGTCCGGAAATAGTTTTCGATCAAGCTTTTCGCTGTTTCCTGCTGTGTGAACTGCAGGAACCACTGATTTGTTCTCAATACTTTTCGTCTCTCATGTGATCAAAACACAACATGAGGCCCGCGAAATGCAAGACGTGCAAAAGGCCCGCCCAGGACGGACCGAACCAGATACGCCCAGCAAATTGATGAAGACACAGGCAATAAACCCGAGCGACGAATGAGCCTCGACGAATGAGCCTCTCGTTTGTGGTTGATGGCCTCAACTAGGCTGGACACGGCCAAGCATTCAACGTGGGAGTGGCTGGGAGACAGGGTGCCAATATCGTGCTGAAGTGGTAAGTGAGAAAAAAAAAATTGCCCACGCTGTCTCCAGGCCATCTGCGACGGTTCGCTTTCCATATGGACAAATACTCCGAGCGAGAGATAAGCGTATGCCTCAATTTAAAATGGACGCCGGCTCATCGAAGGGGGGTGTGGGATGGGTTTGGCCCCTGGTGCTTCGCTCTCTCTCTCAGAGTCCTGAGTGCTGGCTGGCTTTCGGCGCTGGCTCCAGCTCCCAGCTCTCCCCAGCAGCAGCTCCCACCTTAGCAGCTCCAGCTGCAAGGTAGGCATGGGTTTTGGCTTTTCGATGGAGGCGGCTGCTGGGCGGGTAGGCTGACGGATAGCAAAGGGTGTGTCATGCTTGGCTGACTGGCGCGCAGGGCTCCTGGCTTGGCTTGGGCCAGATCCTGGCAGCCACTAGCACCCCGGAGGCTTACCAAACAAACGATCGCTGCACACTGGGGGGACCACCGGAACTTAGTCGAGGGTGATACGTACCGGCTAGGTTAGGCCCTGACCTCACGTTGCCGCTGAACGGGCTGGGTGGGTTGCCACACAGGCCGGCCAAGGACCAAATTTGGAGTCTGTCTCGGGAACATGGCGACTGGAGCAGGGCTGGTCGACAGAAGTACTGCTGATGTACCGGCTCCTCTCGTCCCCAGTCTGAGTCTCCAGGGACTTGCATCCCAGACTGGCGGCGAGGTACCGAACACGGACCACGGACCTTTCCCATCCATGCTCCAATGCCTCCGCCTCTCCAGGACTGCGGTCATTTCCGCCCACTGGGTAACGTTCTCACGTCACGACTGTTGTCAGCCTTGGATTCGATTCATGCTGCCACCGTAGTGGCACAATCAGAGTGTGCTGCAAGCGACCTGTAATATGCAAGCCCAGCGAACAAACTCGGCAGCCTGGTCGGATGTAGGAGTAAAGCTTGTCTGAGAAGAGTGGTAAAAGCATGATGATGCATCATGTTTACCAAGCCGACATGTTTTTCGTCTGGATAGCATTTTGGCAGAGCCGTTGGATATATTCGATCCCAGCCTCCACGTCCTTGGGCGAGAAGGAAGAACACGTGGAAACCTTCAAGACAAGATTGATGGCTTATCGAATGGGGGTATTGTCTGCCTGCCGTGCCGTAATCTCAATGTCTGCGGCTGTCTGTCTGCTGAGAAATCGAATCGCAGCTGGGCCCAACATGTGGCATACAGCAAGCCAAGATCTGTTTTAAGCATCTTGTGCTCGGTCTTTTTGGGAGCAGCAGGTTGATCAAGTTAGTGTGTAGTGGCGGGCCGAAAACCCAGGGCCGTGAAGATGGCACCCAATTGATATTGTCTGCAACATGTCTTGCTGAAGTTAACAGTCGGCAGGAACGTGGGTTTGTGGCGGGCGATGCGTTTCTTGTCTGGCTGGCTCGAGATGTGTGCGTGTGTGTAGGTTTTCCGACTCGGTTTGGGCTGGGTGACGGTAACACTTTATTGGTGACAGGCGTCTGGGGGAGGTTTTGGTTGGTTCGAGCGCCCTACTGGCGTCGCTGGCCTGCCTTGGGTGCGCTAAAGGAGGCTGCTGCTCGTGAATCTGCCATCTTATGTGAGGCAGGTACCACTGGCAGTGGCCCGGCCCCGCAGTCCCGCTCCAGCCGACTAGCGGGGCTAGCGCGGTACTTGTCGACTACTGAGCCGTTACGGCTTCGAGCTGGCCAAGCTTGTCCTCGTCCCTGGACACTCTTGCGCATAGGCTCCACCGTCAATTACGCCAAATCCCAGCTTGTTCCTCTCTCGTCGCCGTGGGTTAGGGTAGTTTGAGAAGAGGAGAATTATTCTGCGTCCCCTTCCCGAATTCCCTCGCCAAACCCGTTCGTCCCTCCTTCTCACCATCTCCCTCTCTCCCACGCCCGCCCATCAGAACTGATACGCAGCCAGGCGAGGGTTGGAATCTGCCAGCGACCTTGACCACCGCACCGTATTCTTCTTCTTCGTCGTCCGCCTTCTCAATACCGCATTTCCTTTTCTGTCAACGCTATACATCATTCCTTTTTCTTATTCTTCGCATCGCGCGAGAGCCCGCCTGCCTGACGCTACGCGCCCTGTCACGTCACAGTTCGTCCGCTTCGTCGCCTCCCCTTCAACTGCGACACTTGGGCGTCTCTGTCATCGTACGCAATACTGTCGGCCACCTTTTACAAGGACTTACCCCAGCTGTGTAATACAACTGTCCTTTGGCCTGGTGCTGGATAAGAATAAGATAACAAACCGCCTCCATACCTGCGCCCCCCGGTTCTTGGACACCTTTGTATAGCCTCGCATACAAGTTTTTCAGAACCGTATATCGGGTGCAGCGCGCCACCGTTACTTCTACGAGCGGTCGCTTCCGCTTTCTTGCAGTCGAGTATTGTCGCGTCGCAAGCTCAAAAGCCTGTAGTAGAACTGTATTTGTATTCAACCCAACAGAAACCAATTGGCGATCATGGCGAACCACCACCCTTCGCCACAGATGCCCATGCAAATGCATCATGGTCCTCAAGGGCCACCGCCTCCAGGCGCTGCTCACTATCCTCCCCAGCAACCTGCTCCTTCGCGTCAGATCAGCAGTGTCAACGAGCTTTTATGGTTGCAGATTGGTAAGTTGCGCCCACCAGGCGCCTCCCGCCCACCATCGCGCACGACTAATTCTTTATACAGGAAGCTTCTCCGAGCTCCTAGGTAGCCTTGACGATGCTATGAATGCCTATGAACATGCTCTTCGGGCGAACCCAAACTCCGTTCCTGCCATGAACGCGATCAGCTTAATCCTTCGTACTCGTGAAGAGTTCCACAAAGCAGTCGAGTTTCTGCAAGCCATATTGAAGATCGACGAGAGAAATGGTGAAGTCTGGGGCAGTCTAGGTATGTTTAATTCTGTAACTATTTCTCTACTCGTATCTAACTTGCACGTAGGCCACTGCTACCTAATGATGGACGACCTGCAACAAGCGTACGCTGCCTACCAGTCCGCCTTGGTCAACCTGCAAAACCCAAAGGAGCCCAAGTTGTGGTACGGTATTGGCATCCTGTATGATCGTTACGGCTCGCTGGAGCACGCCGAGGAGGCCTTTTCTCAAGTCATGCAAATGCAACCCGACTTCGAAAAGGCCAACGAGATCTATTTCCGACTTGGAATAATATACAAACAGCAACAGAAGTACGGCCAGAGTCTTGAGGTAGGTCTTCACCCACTGCGTCTTGCAATGCAGCACGAAAGCTAACCGCCCTGCAGTGTTTCAATTATATTGTCACCTCTCCGCCGCCACCTCTGACTGAGGAGGACATATGGTTCCAGATCGGCCACGTCCATGAACAGCAGAAAGACGTAAGTTTCTGATTTGCCCCAGCTGTCTCGACCTGCTGCTGATACCTTTCTATAGTATGACAGCGCCAAAGCCGCGTACGGCAGAGTGCTTGAGAGAGATCCCAACCACGCCAAGGTCTTGCAGCAACTCGGCTGGCTCCACCACCAGCAAAGCAGTAGCTTCTCGAGCCAGGAGCGGGCCATTGAATACCTTGAGAAGTCAGTTGGTGCCGACAACAATGATGCTCAAAGCTGGTATTTGCTTGGTCGTTGCTACATGTCCCAGCAAAAGTATCCCAAGGCGTACGAAGCATACCAGCAAGCCGTCTACCGAGATGGTCGTAACCCGACCTTCTGGTGCTCCATTGGTGTGCTCTACTACCAGATCAACCAGTACCGCGACGCGCTCGACGCATATTCCCGCGCGATTAGACTGAACCCGTACATTAGCGAGGTTTGGTACGACCTGGGCACCCTGTATGAAAGCTGTAACAACCAGATCAGTGATGCCCTGGACGCCTACCAAAGAGCTGCCGAACTTGACCCATCAAACCCTCACATCAAGGCGAGGTTGCAGCTACTTCGCCAGGGCCAAAGCTCTGGCCACCTTCCTCAGGGTCCTGCTCCTGTTCCGACTGACGTGCACCCGCAAACCTATGGTGCTCAGGGTCCCCAGGCGCCGCAGTGGACGGGCGCATCTGCCGCTCCTCCTCCTCAACAACAGCAGCAGCCCGGCCGCCCTCCTGTCGGCCCCGGTGGAGCCAACGGCTGGGGTAGTCTGCGTGATGTCAACCCTCCGCAGCCGCCCAACCCATATGACCAAAGGGGCGAGCCCTTTCGTGGCCCTGCACCTCCCATGCCTCGCCAGCCCAGTCCTCGCGCAGAGGCCCAGATGAGACCGTATGGCGATGCCGGACGTCAAGTCCCCCCGCCTGGTCCCGCGCCGATTCGCCGTGGTCCCTCCCCCGGACCGCCTCACTACGGCGCTCCGCCGCCACCAGCGCAGCCTCAGCCTCCAGCTTCACAGGGCCAGGCGCGTGTGAGTAACCCCAACTACACGCCCGCGCCGACGGCGAGCATGGCTCAACAGAATGGACCGCCCAGTGGGCCTCCAAATGGTGCTGCCCCTCCTCCACACTTGATGCCATATCGGTCGGGTTCTCCTCGCCCAGACTCGCGACCTCCCATGCGTGCTGATCGCATGCCCAGCCCTAAGTCGGCCTATCCTCAGTACCAGCCTCCGCCGCAGCATGGTCACCACCCGGAGGCTGGTCCTAGCAGCATGGACAACGGCGTGCCAACTCCTCTGAAGGGGCCAATGGGCCCTGACGGTCCGCATCGCGCTGACACCCGCCCCCCTTCTGTTGGTCCCAAGCGTATGCGCGAATGGGAAGATGAACCTGCCATCAAGAAGCCTGCTTCTGAGGAGAATCGTGCTCTCATCCACGACATGCGTCACCGCCGCCCCTCAACACCGCTCCGGGGCGGGCCTGAGCCATACCGTCGAACATCACCGGAGCAGCACCGTCTCGAGGAGCAGCGACGCCTGGAAGACCAGAGACGTGCTGAAGATCAGCGCCACGCTGAGGAGCTGCGAAGAGCCGATGAGCAGCGCCGCGCCAATGACAGCTACCATCCGTCGGAGGCGGCTCACCATCAGCCTTCACACCCCATGTCGACGCACTTGCCGCCCATGCAGCAAGGTCCGTCGCCGATGCAGGGAATCATTCATGATGGACCGTCATCGCACAGTGGCCCAGGGTCGGTGCAGGCCAAGGAATATCCGCAAGAAGAGCGTTCCAGGAATGAGCACCCTGCCGCTCCTGCGCCAGTGCCGACTCCCACACCCCAGCAGCAGGTCAACGAGCCAGAGCGAGCAGCCCGCAAAATGGATGTTGACGAGGACTACGACGACAGCGGCGAGGAAGAGAAGAAGGTCAGTGTTGCAGGCCCAGGCTCCGGGCCGGCGTCTGCCACGGGCGAACTCAAGACGTCAACGCCGGTAAGCGCTGGCATGAACGGACTGATGGGACCGACGCCCAAGACTGAGGGTACGGCTTAATGGGATTTATGACATGGATAGGCAGAAGTTGTAGATGCTATACTGCGGACGTCAAAGTCGTTGGTTTGACCTGTTTTGTTTTTTGTCTGAACCTAGTACATACCCAATCTCAATTACTCAGTTGATTTCATAATTCATAATCAACCAGGATACAAATCATGGACCGTGAACTATTTGCAGCGTGAAACCAGGAATCTCAAGTAGGCCATTGCCTCAAGCTGTGCAAAAAGTTGTACGTGTAACAAATGCATTCCGAGCTGGGAATTGCACGACGTCAGGCGGTCAGGCGAGTATTCAACAATCAATTGATGCCTGTGTGATAAGTGACATCAGCCCATCCACTTCATGAATAGTCACGTGGTCGAGGATTTCCCAAGCAACCGTCGTCCCCCACCTCGCCCACCTTCTGTGACGGGTTTTTGGTGTCGAGCGCCGCCCGCAGCCCATTGGCTGGTCCGAGCGTCAGGGTTCAGCCAGCCAAAAGCTGCTCTTTCTGCTGTGGCCTTTTTTTTTTCTGCCCGGGCCCCACTCGGCTAATCTCAGGTCTAAGGTCCACAGTTTTGGCCCGCACCAAAATTTACTGCCCTCACTACTCTGGGAAATTTCAGACCTCTTGAAGAGTCCCTTCTTGAAGAACTTTCCCAATCCTCTCAACCACAACCCGGATTGATACTAACCACCAGGATCAATCACGATGTCTCACCGAAAGTTCGAGGCTCCCCGCCACGGTTCGCTGGCCTTCCTGCCCAGGAAGCGGGCCGCCCGTCACCGGGGTAAGGTCAAGTCGTAAGTGCAACCAAATTCAACAACGAACGGATTCGAGATTTTTCTGCATCTTCGTACGGCATGCATCCGGGCAATTGGTCTCAGCAACTTGGAAGCATAGAGCAATCAGTCCGCGCCTACGAGAAAGAGGAGGGGAATTGCAGCAGTGCGATTCGTTTGGCAGAAATTTTTCTCGGGCACGCCATCATGAGAGCAAGATCGCTAACTCGCTGTGCTTCACCAGCTTCCCCAAGGACAACCCCAAGCAGCCTGTTCACCTGACTGCCGCCATGGGTTACAAGGCTGGTATGACCACCATCGTCCGTGACCTCGACCGTCCCGGCGCCAAGGCCCACAAGAAGGAGGTTGTCGAGGCCGTCACTGTTATTGACACCCCTCCGGTACGAACAGCGCAGCCCGCTTGGCTTTGTGCCTATGGCTAACATCTCACAGATGATCGCTGTTGGTCTGGTTGGTTACATCGAGACTCCCCGCGGTCTCCGATCCCTTACCACCGTCTGGGCTGAGCACTTGTCCGACGAAGTCAAGCGCCGCTTCTACAAGAACTGGTACAAGTCCAAGAAGAAGGCCTTCACCAAGTACGCCAAGAAGCACTCCGAGGCCAAGGGCTCTTCCATCAGCCGTGAGCTCGAGCGCATGAAGAAGTACTGCAGCGTCGTCCGTGTCCTCGCCCACACCCAGATCCGCAAGACTCCCCTCAAGCAGAAGAAGGCCCACTTGATGGAGATCCAGATCAACGGTGGCTCCGTTGCCGACAAGGTCGAGTTCGGCCACGGCCTCTTCGAGAAGCCCATCGAGATCAGCAGCATCTTCGAGCAGGACGAGATGATCGACGTCATCGCCGTCACCAAGGGTCACGGTTTCAACGGTGTCACTGCCCGTTGGGGTACCAAGAAGCTGCCTCGCAAGACCCACAAGGGTCTCCGTAAGGTCGCTTGTATCGGTGCCTGGCATCCTTCCCACGTCCAGTGGACTGTTGCCCGTGCCGGTCAGATGGGTTACCACCACCGTACCTCGGTCAACCACAAGGTTTACCGCATTGGCAAGGGTGACAACGAGTCCAACGCCTCCACTGAGCAGGACGTTACCAAGAAGACCATCACTCCGTACGTTTTTGCCCTATTCTCTCGCCATCTACTATTTGCATGCTAACATTTGTCTCCAGTCTGGGTGGTTTCGTCAGATACGGTGAGGTTGCCAACGACTTCGTCATGGTCAAGGGTTCCGTCCCTGGTGTCAAGAAGCGTGTCATGACCCTCCGCAAGTCCATGTTCGTCCACACCTCGAGAAAGGCCCTCGAGAAGGTCGAGCTCAAGTGGATCGACACCTCGTCCGAGTTCGGACACGGTGCTTTCCAGACCCCGGCAGAGAAGAAGCAATACCAGGGTACCCTCAAGAAGGATCTCGTCCAGAGCTCGTAAAGAGTTTCTGTACTTGCATTTCCTTGGTTCTGTTCACTTGCATTGGAGTTCCTGGGGTTCCTTCATGGCTACTGCAAAGGGCGTAGTGGTCTGAAAATTGGTATTCGAGATATCTAACGCAGCTAATGAGAAAAGTTGCATGATGAACAAAGAAAGAACCTATGATTCCCAGATGAACGTATAATCCGACTTGATATAATGTGAGGTCCCGTAATCGTAGACTGGTTGATGAATATCGTCTAAATGACTGCTGGTAATTGCCTGATTTGCTTGGAGTATTTGTGCCTGGCGCAATGCGGACGTCTAGATTGTATGCCAGCTGCCCACCAACTAGAAGGCAAGCAAGCAAGCCAAGCTGAATAGAGCCAGGAAGCTAAGGCATGCGCAGTTTGCGTCATAATTCTCGCCAGCCCACCACAGATGCAGCCCACCTTGATGATCTCCCAATGTCGAGACTGGTGACCAACCAAAGATCAAAAGCAAGTTTTCGAGCGCTCAAGACTTGTAACAACTCTTTTCTTTCTTCCAAGAACGCTGATATCGCTTCAACCGGATTTACGAACTCAGACATCAGAGTCTTTCCCCACCTTGCACGGCCTACTACCACGACACAAGCAAGACCGTTTTCCCATACAGACACCAGCAGCATTTGCGACCACGTGTGCCACCGACCCCGAAGATCGTTTACTACATCTGCAAATTTCAACATGGCTTCAGACGAAGATTACATGGCCTTCTTGAACAAGGCCAACCAGGATCCCAGCGAGGGCCAAGCAGTCAAGTCTGCTAGCAGTGCGAAGCAAACGTTCAAGACCACAGACTCGGGCGCACAGGTGCCCGCCGTCCTCAAGACCGCCGTCAAGGATGCCTTTTACACCAGTGACGCGGACGAGCCCTTTGAGCCAGTCTGCTTGAACTGGGATGAGGGCGGCAAGGGATTGCCCGACGAAGGTACGTTCTCGATAGCCTCTCCTCGCCAAGGCGCTGGCCCCGACAGCTTTTGCCGACAGCTTTTGGCTTGTGTGACACGGATTATAAGTCATTGGACCATGCTAATGTGTGTCTGCGATGACAGAGGAATTCGCCAGCTTGATATCTCATTCCGACCCGTCGAGTGCGCAAATTGAAATCCAAGATCCCGCCGAATGGGATCCGCAAGGCCAGTACTCGGATCTTCTGGACGCAGTTCGCCAGGCGGGCAAGGGCAACGATGTCAGGGTCTACAAAATAAAGAAGGATGGCACAAGAGTGGAATACTGGGTTGTTACTACGGAAGGCAAAGGAAAGGAGGCCAAATTGGTAGGAGTCAAGGCCCTGGCAATCGAGAGCTGAGTTATCTTCTTACAGTGATATGAATTGGATCAATAATACACGAATCATTGTCAGCATCAAGGTGGGATCCTCTGGAGATCCTTCAGGCCGTGCACAAATATAGCTTTCCTCGAACGAGGCTTTCTCCAGTTACTCGTCCCAATTTTGAGAAGCTTTGGGAGGACTTGCAGCTATATGAACTATTCCAGGTCATATCAAATGGCCATCTCAAAGAGTATAACTTTGCAAGTTCCAACGCTGCCGGTGCTGCCCAAAGGGTCGCCGAGCCGGCCGTTACCGGTACCTAGTCCTGGTGGATCAAATCGTACCAGCGCTAGCATCTAGGTACGGGTCTTTCTTAAAATCGGCGCCGGAGTCATTCTTGGTGGGTTTGATAGCTTCAACTTTGATACCAGCGTTTGGCGATACCGGCCAGAACGACGATTTTCTTCAGCATGGTAAGTTGACATAACCGACCCTTACTGTGCCATGAGACGAATAGAATACGCCGCCTGTTGGCTGTAACTGTGCCGGCATGCGTACCTGGATCCGGATAGCGCTTACTGTGCGCTGCTGCCCCGCGCTGCGAATACTTTAGGACCTTGAAGGTCCCGATGGCTTGGCCCAATGGAATAACCAGTTGGCGAGGTCGCATTGCATGGAATTTTCGAGGTTGCCCTCTGGCAGAATTCGCAGCTGCAACGATCACCACTTAATCTGGCACTTCAACAATCCGGAACTCTCGGCGGCAAGGCAGTGAACTCGCCATGAGTCAGGCTGTGAGAAGGCCCTCGCCAGACTGACAGCAGCTTGTGTTTTCTTGGGAAGATCATATAGCTAACATTTCTTTCGCTCTCTGCAGGACACCCTCCTTCCGTCCTTGGAGACGATCCAAGACCTCCTCTCAAAGCCCCAGCAGGGCACCAAGAAGGCGAATCTCGTTCCGGTATACGGCCAAATCTCCGCCGACCTCATCACACCCTCGGCAGCATACCTTAAAGTTTCTGCGCACTCCAAAAGCGAATTGTCCTGCCTGTTCGAAAGTGCAGCCACGGAGAGAGTCGGCCGGTACAGTTTTGTTGCTGCAGGACCCCGCAAGACTATAGCAACCGGCGAGGGCCATGGCGAGTCTGTCGATCCGCTGCCGGGCGTCGAGAAAGAGCTGGCGCAATACACCGTCTTGGATGTGCCGGGCTTGAAGCTGCCACCTCTGAGCGGTGGCGCTGTGGGCTACGTCGGCTATGATTGTGTCCGGTACTTTGAGCCCAAGACCGCGAGGCCGATGAAGGACGTGCTCAAGATCCCAGAGTCGCTCTTTATGCTGTTCGATACCATTGTCGCCTTTGACCGCTTCTTTGGTGTCATCAAGGTCGTCACATACATTCCCGTCTCCGACAACCTGGACTCGCTGCCCGCCGAGTACGAAAAGGCCAGCCAGAGGATCAACGAGCTGATTGACGTGCTCAACGCCCCCGAGATCCCGATTCCCGAGCAGGAGCCGATCAAGCTCGGCAATGAGGCCAAATCAAACATTGGGCAGCAGGGCTACGAGAACCACGTTACGGAGTTGAAGAAGCACATTGTGAAGGGCGACATCATCCAGGCCGTGCCGTCGCAGCGGTTCGCACGACCCACGAGTTTGCACCCCTTCAACATTTATAGGCACCTGAGAACAGTCAACCCGTCGCCGTATCTGTTCTACATCAACTGCAAGGATTTCCAGATCATCGGAGCTTCGCCTGAGCTGCTCGTCAAGGAAGATGAAGGACGTATCATCACGCACCCCATTGCCGGAACCGTCAAGCGTGGCAAGACGCCCGAGGAGGATGAGAAGCTCGCAGAGGAGTTGAGGAGCTCTCTGAAGGACCGTGCCGAGCATGTCATGTTGGTTGACCTGGCACGAAACGATGTAAATCGTGTCTGTGACCCGTTGACGACGCGTGTGGACCGCCTCATGGTCGTCGAAAAGTTCAGTCATGTGCAGCATCTCGTGTCACAAGTTTCCGGTGTCTTGAGGCCAGGCCAGACGAGGTTTGATGCGTTCAGATCCATCTTCCCGGCTGGCACCGTCTCTGGCGCTCCCAAGGTGAAGGCTATGGAGCTGATTGCTGAGCTTGAACAAGAGAAGCGCGGTATCTACGCCGGTGCCGTTGGCTACTTTGGTTACGGCTCTGTGGCGGTCGACGGTACGGAGACCGAGGGCGCTATGGACACATGTATCGCACTCCGAACAATGCTCTACAAGGACAAGGTGGCGTATCTCCAAGCTGGTAAGTTTTATTTCACGTCCACGAGAATATCGATACATGCCTGTGGCAAGTTAGCTGACGATTTATACAGGTGGCGGAATCGTGTTCGACTCGGATGCGTACGATGAGTGGATGGAGACGATCAACAAGCTTGGTGCCAATACCACGACCATCAAGACGGCCGAGGAACTCTATGCCAGGCGGGTTGGTACATCATAGATGTTCTTGGTCAGCTTGATACTTAATTAGGAGTGACTCGTTCAAGATGAGAGACAATATACAAATATAGAATTCAGAAGGCGTCCGGGAGCAGAACATATCTTCAACTGGTAGTCTTATGAAGGCATGTGTCGACAGGGTTTGTGTCGACAGAATAACGATTTGACCAGAAGTGAGTTGGTGTTGCAAGGGGAGAAAAGCTAGCTAGATTTCCTGGGATTTGATCTTCGAGTTTGCTATAGACAACAGTAGCAAGTAACTCATGCAAATCCAGTTGATGATTTCCTATCTTTTGAACACTGATTTCCAACGTATGTGGATTTCTCCCGTCACTGAATCTACTTCATTTCTTGCTTCTCCTCGTCCCACCAGTGACCCGAAAGATCGCCAGCTGGAGGAACGCGGTCCATGCCGTCGAGCTTTCTCAGCGTGAGCTCTGCCGGTTTGAGGCCGTAGACAGTCCGTGCCTAGTATAGAACGCGAACATATTAGCGAGCTACCTTGATGTCCACCTCACATCTTGGCTTATAATCTGAGCTCTGTCGCCGTGGGTAATTCAAACTCCTCGACCCCGTTCTACCTACACATTACACAACTCGCCTACCTATCCAATTGACCGCCGGCTTAGACCAACAAAAGACAAGTGATCATGATCATCATCATCATCGAACGGAACGACATGCACCAGATTGGACTCGGGAGACTACGAAAGAAAAACTCACGCTGATGCCATAGGTGTGCGGCTGCCGGACCTCGCGAAAGTCGATGCCGACGCTGGCGCCGCACTTGGGGCAGAACATCTGGTCCTTGGCCTTGGTGTTGAAGCGGTAGTTGGCGCAGCGCTCGCGGCCGCCGTGGTGCCACGTCACGTCCGCGGCCGCCGGGTACACGAGCAGGTAGCCGAAGCGCGCGCACGCCGAGCAGTTGCACTCGAGCACCTTGTAGCTGGTCTCGGGGGACCCTGTCAGTAGGGGCGGCGACAGCGTCATGCTGAACTTGATGTAGCCGCAGTGGCACCCGCACTCGTACGTCTGGCTGGGCTTGTCGCCATCTCCGGTCGCGGTGTTGGAGGAGGACATGTTGGTGTTGTGTCTTGGGGTGTCTGTCTATGGTGGAGGGGCTGTTGTGTCGTTGGGTTGTTCGTCGTGAGATGATCGTGAGAGGAGAGGAAGAGGGGAGTATGATCCTTGAACCAGTTTCATGACTCCGCTTCAGATTGAACGCAAGATGTGGCGGATAGTTTCACCGTCTTACAAATAATGCTGGATCATAGATAAGTTTGCCGAGCTGGAGATTAAGTAGTTATGCTACGGATGTGGTTACCGCTCATTACCCACGTGGGCTTTGCATGATCTGACGAGGAATGATAGACTTGAGATACGTGAAGCCTTTGCTGGAGGTTTGCTACCATCATGCACACTTACAATGTATATACTGAGCCAAGGTAAGCAAGCACATACTCGGATAGGTAAGGTGGGATGTACGAGGTAGTATTAGAGACAGCACTTGTCCATGAAAACCCCAAGAACTTCGTCTACATGGCATATGAAAGCTGGGATCTGTGCTGGAGTTATTTTTATTTCCCTTCTCGATTTATAAGTACAAACAATGAGTCCCAACTGTCACTCACTGGGACTATAATACCCCAGATACCAAGGTTTTAGTGAGGTAGGTTACCTAGATGCTTGTGGTTGTGGTAGGCAAGAATACCATCATATGGAGTGCCTAACGTGCCTAAGAGTAGTGGGGCCCGTGCCCCTGATACCACGATCCCTGTTAGCGATCTCGACCGGTTGGGTGGCAGGCCGCAGCGCACCCACGGACGGGTACAGCCAGCTCCGTCACAGCATCAATCCGGCAATTGGTTGTTCATGCCTTTCGAAATTCAGCGCATTAATCAAACTTGGACTGGGATGTGGTGAAGGTCATCGCTCTATGCTGCCATTGTGGCACCAAGACCATTAAAATAACACTTGGGAACCCCGGAAAACAACAAACAAGATGGATGCGCCGCCCGTCAAGCTCTCCGAGCTCCTCCGGCACCCGGACGACCTCGACAAGCTGCCCGCGCTGAAGCTCGAGTTCACGCGCAAGAAGACGGCCGTCGACTCCCAGCTCCGCGGCGGCCTCCGCGAGCAGCTCGAGACGACACAGGCCGGCATGAGCGGGCTGACGGACGGCCAGAAGACGGTCCAGGCCATCAAGGAGGAGATGATCAAGATCGACCGCCTGTGCTCCGAGAGCCAGAACATGATCAAGGACTTCAACGCCATCAACCTCGTCTCCCAGGCCCACCGCAACTTTGGCGCCGTCGAGGCCATGCGCAAGAACCTCGAAATGTTCAACGAGCGCCTCAACGGCGTCGAGATCATGCTGCGCGGCGACGAGGAGGACAAGGAGAACATGCCCAACCTGTTGGCGACCCACTACGAGCTGACCCAGCTCCGAAACATTCGCGACGATGCCATGGAGCAGATCACGAGGGCCGACGACGCCAGTCTGCTGTCGACGCTGGAGGACTACTTCTCGAGGCTGGATGAGTCCATCGACTGGTTCGATGAGCATATTGGTCTGATTGCGCTCAACCAGATCAACCTCCTCATCGCCGACAATAACAGTCTGGTCGTCCGTCTCGCTATCATCGTAGAGGCCGAGGAGAAGAGTGATCAGAGAGTAGAGGCCCTGCAAGAAGCGCTGAAGGACCACAAGGAGATGGCGACAAGATTCCAGGCCATCACCGAGGGCGCGAAAAAGGTGCGCGGATACAAGGAGAAGTTCTTGCAGGCCATCAGCCTCAACTGCGAGCAACAGTTTGGCGAGGTCAGGGAAGAATTCCTGGGCGACCCCGACGGACTGGCCAAGATGATGAAGTGGTACTTCAACGACCTAAACGCCGTCAAGCAGGGCATGGTGCCGCTTATGCCCAAGAAGTGGAAGATCCTCAAGACGTATGGCGATATATACCACCAGCTGATGCACGACTTTCTCGTCGGCATGATTGAGGACCCCGAGTCCAGCTCGGCGCATACTCTTGCCATTATCAACTGGCCAGAGAACTACTATAAGAAAATGAAGAAGCTCGGGTTTCCCGAACATGAACTCAAGCCACATGTCATCGACAACCGCGAGGGAGAGCTCGTCAAGGGCTTCCGCGATCTCATCATCAAGTTCCTGGACGAATGGATCGAGAGGATTTTCGCCCAGGAAAGAAGAGACTTTGTGGACAGAAACGTCGAAGGTTCCAATCTCGATGCAGATGAGTACGGATATTTCCGAACCAAGAATCTCGTGGATATGTGGCGCATGTTGCGAGAACAAGTGGACGGCGCTGGCAACTCGGGCCGAACCGACGTTGCCGAAGGTGTCATTGATGCCATGTTCATACGACTACGCGGCCGACAGCAGTCGATCCAGAAGATGCTCGAAGATGAAGTGCTCAAAATCGAGTCCGGAAAGATGCCAGATCTTGAGGGCATGCAGCCCCTGCAGGATTGGCTTGTGGCCACGGCCAACGATCAGATTGCCTGCGTTGATGACATAGAGGAGGAACAACGCTTCGGCTACCTGACGAGTTTCAAGCAAAAGTTTGAGCCACTCGTGACGCCAGCATATATGGAACGTGCAGAGGGAGAATTCGAGCAGCTGCAGGGCAACTACTTTGATCTCAGCACGTGGTGCTTGAGCAAGTTTGTGAGGCTCGTCTTCGCCGTGGACTTTAAGAGCGCGATGCCCACATTCTTCACACCAGAATGGTACAGCAAAGCCACTATGAAGCAGCTCATTGCGACATTTGAGGAATACCTGGGGGAATACCGACCCGTCTTACATCATGCCTTGGGCGATACCTTTGTCGAGATCTTTGCCGACGAGCTGTTGGCTCGCTATCTCATGTGTGTCCGCAACAAGCAAGTCAAGTTCCGCCGGACCGATCCTTTCCAGAACAAGGTCTTTGATGACATCAAAACGGCGTTTGAATTCTTTAGAAACGCGACTGGCGGAGGCGAGACGATTATGCAGACGTGGCGTGTCACGGAGCCCTTCTTGGACCTGCTCACGGCCGAGAAGGAGGCAGTGCCAGATGTCTTTGAGGATTTCAAGCGCAGGTACTGGGACCTCCAGATCAGCTGGGTGGAAGCGGTTCTGCGGTCGAGAGACGATTTTGAAAGAAGCATGCTCAATGCGGTCAAGGCAAGGGCGGCGCAGATCGAAGTCACGAGAGGTCCAGAGACCATCATGGCCAAGGTTAAGTAGAGCAGATTTAAATAATGAAGAGCGAATGATATTCAATACGTCGAATTTTGGATTTTGCGGCTTACGAGTCACCATTTACTCTAGTGCTTGTATAATCAGGGATTCTTCAGATGCTTGGCTCCTCTGTCATCTATTCTATGTGGTCAGAATCTGTCCTGTTGTTCTGCTAGTGTTCTTTACACCGCGTATGATCTTAGACTTGGAGGCTAGTCTGTTATACGCTTTCATTCCTCATCTAACACGGTATATGCAGCGAGAGGATGACTGGAGCGCATGTATCTTGCCAACTCGATTCCATATATGGCAATATGAGGTACGTAGATTCAGGCAAACCGTCCAGCAGCTTTTTGGACAAGAATTTTCACTGACGATTCCACAGCATACTCCAAAATAATGTCTCTTGGCTCTCTCACTAGAACTTCCGCACAATCGTATTGTAGGTGTATCTTAGGCTAAAGGTAAGTTGTTCGCCAAGACTGGGCATTGCACAGAGCCGGTCCAAACAAGGCATCAGGAGATCGTTAGAGTATGACTATTGATAGTTGGAGTATGTTGACCTATAGTGCGGATAGATTAATTCACCATTGATCGCTTCTTCACATCGCAGGACTCGGGAGCTCTTCTATTTCCGTTGCCAGGTAAGTGATGGATTGGTCAAATCATATAAGTATAATCAATTCCCATGTTTCCATGCCCAGATAGCCAAGTCATACACGACACAAGGTGACCTTATTGATGAATATGTTGAGCTTATTAGTCTCGTGTTAGTCGCTGGCGGCTCTGGCAAGTCCTATCGCACCGCGCCAGTCGAGCCAGAAGATCACGGTCAACCTGAGCCAGAGGTTCCAGACCATCGACGGCTTCGGCATCTCCGAGGCCTTCCAGCGCGCCAACAACATCGTCAACCTCAAGGAGCCGAAGCAGACCGAGGTCCTCGACCTGCTCTTCAATACGACCACCGGCGCCGGCTTCTCCATCGTGCGCAACGGCATCGGGAGCAGTCCCAGCAACGCCAAGGACTGGATGATCACGTTCGCGCAGGACCCGGGCAGCCCGACGGCGCCGCCCAAGTATAATTGGGACGACAAAGATTCCGGACAGCTGTGGTTCTCGCAGCAAGCTGTAAGTCAGTCTAATATCTCGGGTACGGCTCAAGGGAAACTAATGATATCTTGGTCAGGCAACTCGATACGGCGTCAAGACCTTCTACGGAGACGCGTGGTCGGCGCCGGGGTTCATGAAGACGAACAAGAACGACGCCAACGGCGGCGCCGTGTGCGGGATGCCGGGCGCGGCCAAGTGCGGCACCGGCACCGGCGACGACTGGCGCCAGGCCTACGCCGACTACCTGGCGCAGTACGTGCGGTTCTACGCCGCCGCCGGCGTGCCCGTCACGCACCTGGGTTTTGTGAACGAGCCCGACATGTCGACGAGCTACGCCTCGATGCAGGTCGGCGGCGCGCAGGCTGCCGACTTCGTCAAGGTGCTGGCGGCGACGCTCGCCCGGGACAACATGTCGGACGTCCACATCGCGTGCTGCGAGGCGACGGGCTGGAGCGCGCAGGCCGCGTACACGCGGCAGCTCCGGGCCGCCGGCGCCGAGGACCTGGTCGGCGTGGTCACGGCGCACACGTACACGTCGGAGATCTCGGGGGCGCAGCCGACGAGCCGCAGGGTCTGGGAGACCGAGGCGTCGGACCTGAGCGGGGGCTGGTCGACGGCGTGGTACGGCGGCAGCGGCGGCGGGAGCGGCGACGGATACACGTGGGCCAATAATATCTACACGGGCCTCACGGCCGGCAACGTCTCGGCGTACCTGTGGTGGGTCGGGACGCAGGACCGGGCGACCAACAGTAACAACAACGAGAAGCTCATCCTCGTCGACGGGCAGACCTATCAGGTGTCCAAGCGGCTGTGGGCGTTTGCCCAGTACGGCCGGACGGTGCGGCCGGGGGCGGTGCGCGTCGGGACGTCTGGCAGCGGGGGCGGGCTGAAGACGACCGCTTTTGTTAACGAGGACGGCAGGATCGCGGTCAATGTCATCAACACTGGGGCGGCCTCTGCTGCTCTGAGTATAGCGGGCGTCAACGGGACCAGCGTCCTGGCTTGGGCCACGGACAACGCGCGCGATATGGAAGCGTCGCCCGCGACCATTGAAGCTGGGACCGTCACGGGCTCCGTCCCGGCGAGAGGAATGGTTAGCTTCGTGGTGTCGTGATCGTCGCAGGCCGCCGAGATCCAGGGCTGAGAGGTGCGAGAGGTATATACTCCCCTGGTCGAAGGCATAGGGTGGCCTGGTTATATGAAGAAGTATCCTCTTGGGGTATTGGTATTGTCAGGCGGGCGGCTCGAATAAAGTCAGAGAAAATGTTATTTGACCCAAAGCCGTGCCCAAACTGTATCAGTGTAGATCAATACCATACCCAAACATATTGCTGTACCTTTCATCCGCCTGTCATTTCGCAAACCACTCGGCCGGTAACCCAACATGATGATCGGTCTTGGCCATCGGAACTGCCAGTCATACTACTCTGCATTACCCAAGATGTCGAAACAATACGCCATCCCTGTTAAGCGAGCAGAGGCGAGATGCGACCCTGGATCGTGATGCCGGTCTATATGCCGGGTCGAGAACGATCACGTATGCCATGATATCCTTGTCTTTTTTCCCTTAGAGTCTCGAGATGTCATAATCATACCAATTATCTGTCGAATCGCTGGACCGAACTTAAACAAGGGCGCTGGTCTCTGGTTTCCGAGTTGCTTGGGTTTCGACGGCCGCTTGGGTAATGGCGTGCTCGGCATGGGTTGATTGTGCGATAGCTGCAGCATGGTGCAGATCCACTCCTAGAGATATGGCGTTATTCGCAATAGTGCCTAGCAGAAACTGCCGAGGTCGCTAAAGAGAAGACGAGAGAGAGAAAAAGTCGGTGTTGTCTTATGTTTTCTTCAGTGGGAAAGCCCAGTGATAGATAAAGGCTCCAGTCCCTCTCTCAACTCACCAAGAAGATCTTGAGAGTAGAGAACGAGCGCTTATATCGCCAGACTTACACAAAATGACAGCAGGATCGGATCAGCTTGTTATTGACGAGGCCAAGCCTCCTGCGTCGGAGCGTCACCCAGGTAAGAGAAGAAGAAAAGAAACCCGCAGACTGCTTTGAACATACTGATCATATGGATCATAGTAAAATGGAACCGGTCAACGTTTTACAACATGACGATACTGGGGTTGTGTAACCTTGCAGCTCCCGGTATCTGGGGAGCCATGAACTCGCTAGGAGCTGGAGGAGCTGCGTCGACACAGTTGATCAATGCGGCGAATGCATTGACTTTTTGTCTGATGGTGGTGTCCTGTTACTTCTCGAGTGTCATTGTGCACTATATTGGCATCAAGGGCGCCTTGATCGTCGGAACGTGAGTGTTACTCAACTCGTGTCTCATATGACCACGCCGTGTCCAAGAGAAGACGACAGAAAGCTGATTTCCGACACATATAATAGTATTGGATACGCACCTTACGCCGCTGGCCTCTACACAAACAACCGTTTCGGAAATGAGTGGTTCGTGCTCCTCGGCGCGGCCCTCTGCGGTATTTCGGCGGGAATCTTCTGGATGGCCGAGGCCGCCATCGCCATCGCCTACCCGGAGCCCTGGAACCGCGGCAAGGCGCTGGGATACTGGCTGACCTACCGCCTGTGCGGCCAGATCCTCGGCGGCGCAATCAACCTGGGCATCAACGCGCACCGCAACGAGGCCGGCTCCGTCAGCTACACCGTGTACCTCGTCTTCATCGCCCTGCAGGCCACGGGCCCGTTTGTCGCCCTGTTTCTCAACAAGCCGGCCCAGGTCGAGCGCCAGGACGGCAAGAAGGTGTCCCTGTCCATCCTCGAGAACCCCTGGCACGAGGTCAAGGAGACCACCAAGGACTTTTTCAAGCCAAAGTTCCTGCTCATCGTGCTGTGGATCGGTCAAGCCGTCTTTTCGGAAGCCGTGTTCTTTTCCTACCTGGCTTGTGAGTCCTCCCGAGTCCCCCGCGATATGACCATTCATACTAATATAACATAGTATGGTTTACTGTCAGATCCCGAGCCCTCGGCTCGTTCCTCTCCGGCATCAGCGCCATCATTGCCGGAAACCTTCTCGGAGTAAGTACACCCTTCACAAAGGAATGCACCAAACCACGCCTGATCACTACTAATCCGTCACCAAACAGAACTGGCTCGACCGGACAAAGTTCTCGCTCAAGCTGCGCACGCGCTCAACCTTTTGGTTCCTGGTCGTCACCCAGGGAGCCTGGTGGACGTGGATCACGGTGCTGGCCACGCGGTTCCGCACCGAGGCGCCCGTCTACGACTGGACGACGCCGGGCTTCGGCGCCGCCTTTGCCGTCTACATTATGCACACGATCGGGTTCCAGATCAACTACCTGTTCCTGTAAGCTCCTCCCCTCATCTATTCTTACCAAGATCGAGCCACGGGCTGATGATTCCTGATACCAGGTACTTTATCGTGACCAATCTCGCCAACGGCGAGGCCGAGGTCATCCGCTACGCCGCTCTGCTCCGTGGCACCGAGTCCGCCTGGCAGGCGCTGAGCTACGGCCTGACGTCGATACAGCTGTTTGCCCAAGTCAGCGCCATCTACCTGAACTTTGGGTTCTGGGCTCTGGCGATTCTCCCGGCCTGGCTCGTCGTGAGACACTTTGGACAGTCGGGTCTGTCGTCTTCCCCCGAGGAGCCGATCCAGACTACAGAGATTCCGTCCAAGACTGGATCTAAGGGCGAGAGCGACTGAAGAAGATGACCCTCAAGAGTCAAGACTGTATCGGTCCACAGGCAGTTGTTTTGGAGTGGCTTGAATGGGTGTTCTGCTATACTTGTGGATATGTGGAACGAATAGGCCAGAATAGGCAATCTTAGTAATATGCAAACGTGACCACTCATAAAGAGCGATATACCGAGTCGAACTTGTTTTGTATCGTGTTCTCTCGATGTCATGGTTAGAGACTCAGATATATGGAAGACCCATAAGAGTGCACAATATTGGAGCGGTTAAGAACCAGTCGGGCGTCACCCAATAATTATGACTTCCGGCGCCGGAATTCGAGTTGTCCCAATTAGGAAAAGAACTATCGATCTGAATCTTATCTCAGTGCTGGAACTTGGAAATGTGACAGTTGAGCAACAAGGTCTGCTCGTGCAGTAGTAAGCCTGCTGAAAGCTGTCGTTGTGAGTATAATAGTATAGGATGGTTACTGCATGGGCGATTGATACATATTCTCTGACAATCAATTGCCCGCCCATTCAAGACAGAGCGAAACAGTATATTGTATTTTTTATCTAAAAGAAATACCAATTACAAGCTTAGCCTGGATCTCTCCAGGAAATTTACAGAGAGAGGATGAGCAAAGAGCTGGTCTGTGCCCCGAGATAAGTCCCCGGACCCTGCCTCCGCTATCGCAGCTCAACCTCCTTTGGCCGAGGACGCCTTTCCCAAATTTTTTGACTCAGGTAACGGTACTAGAAAGCCAATTGAACCACCACCAACCAACTCTAGGGGACGCACAGGATTTCCATTCCCTTCTGGTACCGGGCAGCATCCAGACCAGAACACCAATGGCGTCCCGCAGCTTTCTCAAGCCCGCCGCGGCCTCGCTCAGGGCCGCCGCCGGCGCGGCTCGCTCCTCGTCGGTAGCCGCCTCCTCGCGATGGAACTCGAGCAGCTCGACGTCGGCCATGGCCTACAAGGCCAGCCGCCGCCGGTCCCAGCCCCTGCCGACCAGCGACTCGCCCTCGCCCTGGTCCGCCCAGGCCGCCGTGTCCAACATCCTGTACGAGACGCCGACGCCCTCGACCGTCCCGCCCAAGCGCCACATCCTCAACTGCCTGGTGCAGAACGAGCCCGGCGTGCTGTCGCGCGTGTCCGGCATCCTGGCCGCCCGCGGCTTCAACATCGACTCCCTCGTCGTCTGCAGCACCGAGGTCGAGGACCTGTCGCGCATGACCATCGTCCTCACCGGCCAGGACGGCGTCGTCGAGCAGGCCCGCCGCCAGCTCGAGGACCTCGTCCCCGTCTGGGCCGTCCTCGACTACACCGACTCGCCCCTCGTCCAGCGCGAGCTGCTGCTCGCCAAGATCAACATCCTCGGCCCCGAGTACTTTGAGGAGCTGCTCGCCCACCATCGCGAGATCACCCAGGAGGTCGACGCCGGCGAGCTCAGCGTCGACGAGAGCGGCCGCGCCCTCGCCGAGGTCGCCGAGGACTTCCATCCCAGCAAGCTCGTCGCCTCCCAGGCCCTGCGCCTCAAGCACGAGCACTTGAAGTCCATCACGTACTTTGCCCACCAGTTTGGCGGCAAGGTGTTGGATATTAGCACTACCAGCTGTATCGTCGAGATGTGAGTTTCTACCTTTTCCACACAAGATGCCCATGATTCCATGAGAAAATAGCCACTAATTATTGCTTCTTTTTATAGCTCCGCCAAGCCCGTCAGGATCAACTCGTTCCTCAAGCTCATCGCTCCCTTCGGTATCCTGGAGTCGACCCGGACCGGTCTGATGGCCCTGCCCAGATCTCCCCTGTACGGACCCGACGAGGAGGCCCTCCAGGTCAAGGACGCCGACGAGATTGTCGACGCCAGCCAGCTTCCCCCCGGTTAAGCAGCGAAATCTGTCTGTTGATTCGAAAGTCGATTTTTTATCGGGCGTTTGTTTTCCTGGCGAAACGGAGGCTTTGGGCAACCGAGATGTTTAGAGCAAGAAAAAAAATTACTACTACTTGTAACTACTTGGTAATTTGATACCTAGAACACACACAAAAATATCCACCAGCTTCACTGCAGAGGAAAACAAAACGAGGGTGATATTGAAGTTGTGTGAAACAGTTGCATGTTTTTATTGTCACGAACCGCTGGTATCTAACATTGAAAACACCACCTTTTTAGACGCCCCTCCATCAAGCAAGTGTAATGGCAATACGATTTATGAAATCTATAAGATCTTGCCCTTGTTGACAACGAAAGCTTCCAGCGCGGCTGCGTAAAACGTTAGCACTACGTTCACGAAAGAAAATTCGTGGCACAAGAGAGAGCAGTATAACTTACCAACAGCAGCCCACAGTCGGTTCTCGGCCTCCTGGAAGACGAGCGACCGGTCCGAGTAGAAGACCTCGTCGGCCACCTCCTCGGGGTGGCGGGGCAGGCAGTGCAGGAACTTCCAGTCGCCCTTGGCCCGGCCCTGGGCGGCCATGTCGCTCGTGATCTGGAACCCGGCAAAGTCCCGCAGCCGCTTCTTGCTCTCCTCCTCCTGGCCCATGGACACCCACGTGTCGGTCACGAGGTAGTCGGCGTCGCGGACGGCGGCCGCCGGCTCCGTCGTCGTGGTGAGCTTTCCCGGCTTCGACACGCCGTCGGCCTGCGCCTCGATCAGGTCCCGCATGGCCGAGGGGATCTCGTAGCCCTTGGGCGAGGCCACCGAGATGTCGACGCCCAGCTTGACGCAGCCGATGGCCAGGTCGAACAGCACGTTGTTCGAGTCGCCGACCCAGGCGACCTTGAGGCCCGAGGGGACCAGGTCGCCGCCCGACGCGGCGCCCGGCGCCGACTCGTAGATGGTCAGGAAGTCGGCAATGGTCTGCAGCGGGTGGAAGTCGTTGGACAGGGCGTTGATGACGGGGACGTCGGAATCCTTGGCCAGGCCGGTCACGTCCGAGTGCGGGCCCACGCGGGCCACCATGCACGAGGTCATGGACGAGATGACGCGCGACGTGTCGTACAGGGACTCGTTGACGCCGAGCTGGATGTCGTCCTTGCCGAGGAACATGGGGTGGCCGCCCATGAGGGCGACGGCGGCCTCGGTGGACACGCGCGTGCGCGTGCTGCGCTTGCTGAACATCATGGCGACCGTCCTGCCGGCCATGGCCGTGCTGAACGACGAGGCGACATTGCCCGACTTGACCGCCTGCTTGTGCTGGGCCGCGTTGCGCACCAGCTGCGAGAACTCGTCGCGGCTCAGGTCCGCGATGGACATGAGGTGCCGGGACTTGGTCGATCCTCCCAGGTTGGAGGAATAGCTGGCGTAGCTCCTCACCTGGACGCTGCCGAAGACGCCCTTGGCGAGGCGGAAGCTCGAGTACCTCATTTTGGGTGGTGACACTGAGCTGGGTTTGTAAACTCGCTGGAGTGACTTAATAAGGCTGAGGCACAATTGCGGCAGTGGATATAGCCAAGACCCCAGACTATCAAGTATAAGTGATTGAAGCTGTGATGGATAATGAACCTATGAGCGGTCAGGTATTACGAAGACTTTTTGGATGTTTTAGCTCTTGATGATATGAGAGCAGTACTGACAAGGAATTGGCCAGTAGGAGTCTCGAATTGGCTTACTTAAGTTCGATTATGGTATGGAGCCTTTATGGCAGGAACCGTGACTCAATTGAGTGTCACTATCAAGTCGCAGTATCGAAACTGTTTGTCACCAACCTGAGTGACGAAAGGCGTAGTGCCAGACTAGCTCGACGTCAATGTCGTTGGTGAAGAACTTATTAGCTGCAGCTGGCGATGCTCCGAGACCGGGATCCACAGCTGTCATACAGGTATTTTGTACTCTATGGCTAGGTACATAAACCCCGGACTTCAATCCAAGGAGTGACTCAAGATCATTGTGTCACTGGTGACTGGGACCGAGTACTGCGCTGTAAAGGTGATTTATCATTTTCAAGTCAATTGAATCTATTGTAAATCGTTGTCCATCAAAAGTTGTTAGCATGCAGGTACACTCTCAACACTATGACTTATGCCTTGCTCCAGACCAAGTCAGGCTCGTTCAAGCTAGACTCAGATCTGATAACATGTCATCTGAAGGCCAATAGTCAAGACGTCTGTCTATATCAAGATCCATATATCAGAAATCCTTCCGTATTGAGGATCTCACCTGAAAGTTGGTGCTTCATCTTGCCCCTCGAACATCATTTATACTTGCAAAGGATGGGTATAATCGTTATTTGCATTACGTATGGCAGAAAAACATGGTCTGATGCATGATACTAGTCTCTGTGCCCGAACAGCATCAGGCAGAGAGGATCATGCTGCCTCATCGCTTAGTCGACAGTGACAGCCCCAAGAACGTACTACGCTAGACAGTGTTGCGTCATTACCCAGGCATGACTGTAAATCCTACTCGCTTGCTTCTTATAGTCAGTCAGTACAGGAGCATTCTCTCGACGAATTGAGTAACTCCCAGAAACATTTGCTGGGTATGTGTCTGCATAGACACTCTTACCCCCATGCTCGAGTGTGAAAATATCCGTAGTAGTCGGACCCATGTCTGCCATCTGTATCTTCTCCGTGATCTCCTCCTCGTGATCTCCTGCTGCTTTCAGGCTCCTCATGGCTCTACTAAGGCCAGAGCGCTACAGGCCAGGTGGGGGCGGAACCTTTTATCATGTTAGCTGACGGTTATATCGGGATGCAGGTTGGGATAGACTAACAGCACCATATCCACCCGAAGGCGGAGGAGGAGGGGGAGGGTTGGCATCACCACCAGGAGGAGGTGGCGGAGGTGCCTCGCTAGGGGGCGGAGGCGGAGGCGGCGATGCAGATTGGCCCGGAGCGGGAGGTGCTGGCGAGCCTTGTTGCTGAGCCTGAGCAGCAGCATAGTATTGCTGATAGTATTGCATGTACCTGAAAGAGGATTAGCTTATGAGAAAGAACAACGAAAGGGAAATGTGTGTGCTCACGCCGCGTAACCGCCATAGGCAGCATAGGGGTCCTGTCCACCATAGTACTGAGCGTAGGCCTGCGCATACTGATCATTAGTGTTGGCGGCCGCGGCTCCAGCGCCAGGAGCAGGCGATGCCGAGTTGGCACCGTGTGCTGGAGAATTGCTGTAGTCGTTTCTGTTATTGTTTCCATAACCACCGTATCCTTGGTTACCACCAGATCTGTCATGATGATGATGGCGGTCCTCTCGGCCACCGTACCCACCGTGGCCACCATGTCCGCCATGACCTTCATGCCTGTTGCCATACTGACGCGGAGGACGGCTCTTGAATTCTTCATACTGTTCCTTGACGCTGGCGAGAAGGTCTTCACAAAGCTGCTTGGCTCTGTCGACCATTGCTGGATCGGGACCACTGGGAGAATGTTAGTTTCAACAGCTCACGGTCAGACAAGAAGGCGGGCCAACGTACGCTACGTGCAGATACATCTCCTCATCGCTCTCACGGTTAGTAGAAGCCTCAAGGTAGCCAGATCCGCGGCCCTTGATCTGTACTCGGCAGTTTGTCTCCTGCTGGATGTGCTTCACGTAGGAGCCACCGTGTCCCACGACCTGCGCACGCAAGTTGAAACCCGGAACAGGCTCGAGATCAATGGGAATCTTGGCGTCGGGCCACTTTCTTCGGCCAAACTCATCTCGTTCGACCTGTTCCTGGTCTCGGCGTCGG
This sequence comes from Pestalotiopsis sp. JCM 9685, assembly GCA_001599175.1. Taxonomy (NCBI): domain Eukaryota; kingdom Fungi; phylum Ascomycota; class Sordariomycetes; order Amphisphaeriales; family Sporocadaceae; genus Pestalotiopsis; species Pestalotiopsis sp. JCM 9685. The sequence continues at coordinate 4,415,649 of BCGF01000003.1, forward strand.
AATCGTCGTTCGTCTACAAGGTTCGGGAGCTCCTGCTTCATGAGCTCTTCGATCTTGTCAATAGCTTGCTCGAGGCCGGTCTTGGAGGTGCTCGTAACGTGGAGGTAGAGGGGCGGGTTCTGTGGGACGCATCAGCAAGTCAGGTTTCGCGAGAATTGTACCTGGACTAGTAGACTCACAGCAGCCGTGGCCATGCTCTTGTCGGGATAGTAACTGCCTCGGGTAGTGACATCTTTCAAAGTCAACTTTGGTTCTCTAAGTAAGTTTGTTAGAACATCGGGGTAGTTGCGTACCAGCTCCGGTTTCTTCTTTAATCTATAATTCAGGAATGTGAGGTCAGCAGATGCCACAGAGGGGATTGGCGAGCGAGCTAGCATGCTTGTCGTAAGCAAAACCATCCGCAAACGCTTTTCAAGACGGGAATAAGTTTCAGTTTTTGAAAGAGATGCCGGAAAAGGCAAGATTCTGAAGTAAATCAGTAGGAAGTCACAAGGAGTATTTACCATCTTTTGAGTTGAACCCTTGGTCAGTAGATAACGGTTGCGCAGGTCGTTGACCTCAATGTCCTTGATGTAGTCACCATCTGCAACGTAGACCTCGCCGTTGAGGTTGGGCTGTGGGGTGGCGTTCGGGCCGGGCGACTCGGTCGAGGTCGATCGGATGGGAGGCACATCGACGTGCTGGATGCCCTTCTTTGCCTGGATCTGCGCGTTGATTTTGGCGGCGGCAGCGGCTATGCAGATGGTCAGCGCATGCGGGCAATGAAATGCCAGGGTAGCATAGACTACTTACCGGCAGCTGCGGCGGCGTCGACGGCGGACGGGCGCTTGACCTCGGAGCCATCGGCATCGTTCTTGAGCGGGCTGCGATCGCGACCGGAATCCTGCTTCCTGGCGGGCGGCGGAGAACGAGATCGTCGGTCGAAGCGCGAGCGGCGAGGCTCAGGTTCGGTCTGGTCGAAGCGCGATCGCTTAACGGTACGTCGCTCACCCTCGTCCATGATGCCCGATTTCCAAGCAGTGATGCGCGTCTGAGTCGGTTCAAGGTACTGAGAAAGGATGGACAAGGCCAAAGAAATTTACTCTGTCGCAAGGCTGGAGGATGGGAATTTGAGGCCGGAAGGCTTGGCCAAGGTGGAGCGACGCTGCTGAAATTTCCCCACGTCGTGGTTGCCTTTTTGAAGGGAAAGACACGTCCGCGCCAATCGCTGCGCGCCAATCTAAATGGAGAGGAGTTCGCACTAATGCAGCTCGGTACGTCTAGCGCGGAATCGCATGCCAGGAAGCGGTCGGTTGCGACTGACAAAGTCACTTCGTACTAACCTTAGTTATCGGACACTATTATTGTACTAACCTTAGTATAATTGAATTCATGTTGACTGATTAATGCTTTGTATACTTTGTTAGTTTGTTATACTCGAATTTAGCTATAAAAATAAAAGGATATAACGATCCCGGGGTTTATAACGATATAAGTGCGCGCAAATATAAATTTGTTAGTAAAAAAAGTTATTATTTTTATAAAATTCTATATTAAGTTATACGATATTGCCAAAGGCTGACAGGGGTAAATTTTAGTATGTATCGTTGTGAGCCGGAGGGGACCTGGGTTTGGGATCCTATAGTTTTGTATGGGATACCGCGATACCAAGCATAAAAAACCCATAATATCTGGGTTCAGCCAACCAGAGCCTGCCAATTTTCTTAGCGCTCCCCGACACCCCACTGTTTCCCATAAGAATAAGCTCTTATAACGATTTAGACCGTTGCAATAATAATATTCTTATAGCTAGATTCGAGTGTATACCAAAATGTGATTTTCGAATTAGACCAAGGCATCTCTTTCACAGCGACATGACATGAAGCAATGGCAGTGGTTAGTGACTGAAATCACATGTCAGGTGTTTAAACAAGTATCTATCACGCGCAATGGTATCATATTTCAGTAGACAGAGTAGCCATGTGTGGGCCGGCGACGATGCTAGCGTCCTCGTCTCTTCTCCATGACCTCGTCACCCAGCGTTTCCAGTGCCCTTTCGTATCTCTCCTTCTTGACTTCAAAGGCTGCCTCCTTCTCCTCTGTGACGCGGATTCTCTCAACCTTTCCGCTTCTCTGGACCGTCTTCTCACTTGCCACCTCCTTCCAGAACCAGCGAGCTTCTGCGTCGGTGAACAACGTCCAGGCATGACCGCTTCTGCCGGCACGTGCAGTACGTCCGACACGGTGGACGTACGAGGCGACGCTCGAGGGAATGTCATAATTGATAACATTTTCCAATTGCTCAAAATCGATACCACGAGCAACGAGATCCGAAGCAACAATGATGCGGATCTTGCCGTTCGCAAAGGATTGCAGGGTCTGTTTCCTGGTCGAATAGGCTGTCTCCGAGGTGAGCAGCCCAATGACCTCGCCCAGCTGAGGCGATAGGATGGCAAGAAGACGAGAGAGACGCAGCGCTGACTGATTGGATTTGGTGAAGATGAGAGTACTGCGTGGCAGCGATGTATACGTAGGTTGTTTCGCAGGCGCGCTACTGGTCTTCTTCGTCTTGGCTTCCGATTCGGAGTCGGAATCCGAGTCCGAGCTGGAATCAGAGTCGGAGTCAGAATCAGAATCAGACACAGAGTCTGATGTATCCGACTCCGACGAAGATTTGTCCTCTGCCTGTTCGATGGGCTTCTTGGCATCGCAGAGGTAAGGGCTCCGCAGCAGGTCAAGTAGGAAGAGCGGCTTGAGAGTAGCATCTGCTTTGAGTGCTGATTCCTGGAGCTTTTCGGGCAGCGCGTATTCCACCCCTGCTCCCGAGCCTTCAAGAACGACCAATTTTGGCCGTCTCAGCCGGAGTCCTTCGAGGAGGTCCAGGTCGCGGGTCATGGTTGCGCTCAATATGACCTTCCTCACACCAGTAAGATGCGACTGCTTGTGGTGTCGCGCGAGCGGTTTGTCGTCGTGCAATTTGGGTATCACAATGTCAAGCCACTGCTGGAATCCTTGCCCCAAAAGCTTGTCGGCCTCATCTGCAATCAGCCATCGGACATAGTCGAGACTGAATCCCGGAGTGTATTTGATGTGCTCCACCAGCCTACCAGGAGTGCAGATGAGTATGTCGACCTTGGACTTGTAATCAACGACGAAACCTGGCAAGGTCTCCTTCTCGTCTTCGCGTCGGCGGATTTCGATCAATTCTTCGTCTTTTTCGTCCACATCATCGTACTGACCCCATGTTTGCGAGTTGAGTCGTTTCACCTTCTCTTGGTAAGCCACTGGATCGTATCGGTCTTCTCTCTCCAGTAAGGCTCTGCGTTCCTCCTGGATAGTCTGATATCCCGTTGCAGTGCCAACCTTGACCCTACGCTTCTTGCCGTCCATGGCAAAGATACCAGCGCACTCTTCACAGACCTTCTGTGCTTGTCTTACCAATTCTCTGGTAGGTAGGACAATCAAGGCGCGTAGTCTGGTCACATGCCGGTGGCCTTGGCTCAGATCGCGAATGACAGGCACAGCGTACGAGAGAGTTTTTCCCGAACCCGTGGCAGCCGAAACCAAAATATCGCCGTGCATCGTCCTGCAATGATGAGGCAAAAGTTGTGGTATCACGGCGGTCTGGATGGCAAATGCTTCCTTGTAGCCTTTCTGGGCCAGGCGACCCGCCAGCTCTGAGTTGATGCCCAATTCCGGAGACAGTCCAAATTCGTTGAAGGGAGCTTGTGCCTGGCGTGAGACACGAATAGGCTCAGCCAGCCACGGAGGCAGCGTCTCGAAATTTGGTGCTGAAGTGTCCTCGGGAACTGGGGCGGGCTGCGGCAGGGGTTCTAATCCGTGAGCCTCGACGGGTTCGGGGGCATCTTCCATCAGAGTGTCTTCCCCGGTCATATCAGTTCCTTGTGCCGTCGGTGCCTTCATGGATTTCTGTTTCTTCGCAAAGACTGATTTATGCCGCCTGTACGTATCGTCATCCTCGGAAGCCGCATCTTGTTCGTCCCTGGGCGCGGCATCCGGCGCCTTCTTCTTCCTCTTTCTTTTCTCCTTTTTCTCTTCGGGGGTAGCTGCCGAATCGATGAGCTCAATCTCTTGATCCGCAACTGCGATGTTCACTGGAGAGTCGGCCGGCGCAACCTCCTCTTCTGGGCCGGGCGACTGCTTGGCCTTCTTGTCCTTCTTTGCCTTCTTTTGCTTCTTGTCTGCCTTCTTCGACGTCTCGATGACTGGCTCAGTGACCTGTTCTGGGACAGCTTCCGGTGCTACCTCAACCTTGGCGCGTTTTGTTGGGGGTTGTTCCGAGACGAGAGCATCTACAGCCTCCTGCTCAAAATGAAGGTGTTTCTTTGGCTCCTCTGCCGGCTTCGCTGGCGCAATATAGCGACTGTAGGAGCCTGGACGATTTGGCTCGGTCTGATCTGATATCGGAGACGCATGGAAAGGTTGAGGCGCCGACTCCTCAGTCGGGTTGCCTTTCGGCGCGGGAACATATCGTGAATACATTTCGAGCCGAGTCGTTACGCCGGTTCGTATTGCCAATTGGCTCGGAGTTTCTCAGTCTCGCTGATGCCCTAGAGATATGTACGTTCAATGCCTCACAGCAACAGAGTCCAAAACCAGAATGGGAGTTGGACGCAGGCCAGGCATGAACAAAAGAGCGAAGACGATAAAAATTTCCTATCGCAAAACACTTTTAGTTCTGTCTGGATCCCCACGATCTCCATCCCGTCTAAAAAAAGTTCCCAAACTTTTTGCTGGAGCTGGACCCCTGCCAGCCCACCCTTATCGTTATCGGCGCGCGTCATAACCATGTACCTATGTACCTACCTTAGCTAAGTCGACAGCACATTTGATAACCCCTGGAGCTCAAGGGGTCTGGCCCAGGAACCTCCCAAGCTGCAGTGGTGATTCTCGAACGAATTGGCCAGTTGACTTTTGGAGCCAAGTCAAACCCAATCTTAGACGTGCCAACGCGCATTTCACTCGTGTCATCCTCGACGAAGAAGAAGAAGAAACCCTCTTTCGGACACGCCACAAGAATGCCGAGACTGGCCAGCGGCGAGAAGACTAACGATCATGCGTGGCATATCTGCATGTAGACGCAACTGATTCCTCGATCTGGTTCGCATTGTTAGCGCGGTAGCTTCAGCGAGGGCCGATCACCGCCAAAAACTGGAGCTATAGAACAGATTGCTCAAGCCAGAGGGCCTCTACCGCAGTCGCTACAAACAAATCTCGGTGGGCGGACGGTGGTCTATACCAGGACAGCCGTCAACATGGGGCGCCAAACCTACAATATCGCCATGGTGTGCGACTTCTTCTTCCCGCAGCCCGGAGGAGTCGAGAGTCACATCTACCAACTCTCATCCAAGCTCATTGACCGGGGCCACAAAGTAATTGTCGTCACTCACGCATATGACGATCGCAAAGGCATCCGATATCTCACCAACGGGATCAAGGTCTACCACGTCCCCTTTGCCATCATCTACCGATCTGCCACGTTTCCCACTGTATTTTCCTTCTTCCCCATCTTTCGTAATATCATGCTGCGCGAGCAGATCAATATTGTACACGGACATGGCAGTCTGAGCAGTCTCTGCCATGAGGCCCTCCTCCATGCTAGGACCATGGGATTGAGGACTGCGTTCACAGACCACTCGCTCTTTGGATTCGCCGACGCCGGCAGCATCTTGACCAACAAGCTACTCAAGTTCACCTTGAGCGACGTGGATCACATCATATGCGTCAGCCACACGAGGTATGCTGGCCGATTCCGAAAGCCGATGCTCTGCTAACATCTCACAGTAAGGAGAACACCGTCCTGCGTGCTGCCCTGGATCCACTGATGGTGTCCGTGATCCCTAATGCCGTGGTCTCGGAGAACTTCAGGCCTCTGAACTACGCACCAGATGCTGCGCTTGGTCAATCGTCCACCGCTACAAACCAGCTGGGTCCCCACGATCCCATAAACATAGTTGTCATTTCTCGCTTGTTTTACAACAAGGGCACCGATCTCCTGACCGCGTCCATTCCGAGAATCTTGGAAAACCACCCGAATACGCGCTTCATTATTGCTGGATCCGGGCCGAAAGGCATTGATCTCGAGCAAATGATCGAGCAGAATGTTTTGCAAGACCGTGTGGAAATGCTAGGGTCAGTTCGGCACGAAGAAGTCCGCGACGTCATGGTTCGCGGCCACATATATCTGCATCCTAGCTTGACCGAGGCCTTTGGCACAGTCATTGTTGAGGCTGCCAGCTGCGGGCTCTATGTTGTCTGCACTGCTGTTGGCGGAATCCCCGAAGTCCTGCCAAGTCATATGACAGTGTTCGCCAAACCCGAGGAGGACGATCTTGTTGTGGCCACAGGCAGGGCCATCGCGGCGCTTCGTGCAGGCAAAGTTCGCACCGAAAAGTTCCACGACCAGGTCAAGGACATGTATTCCTGGAGCAACATCGCAAAGCGTACCGAGCACGTGTACCAGGGCATCTCGGGAGATATCAGCGAGTCCGAGTTTTACGGATACGACATGAGTGACCCTGCAACCTGGGCGACGAGCCGTGCCGGGGTCCGCAGCTTCGCTCTCATCGACCGGCTGAAACGGTACTACGGTTGCGGTATCTGGGCAGGCAAGCTTTTCTGTCTCTGCGTAGTCATCGACTATCTCTTGTTCCTATTCTGCGAGTGGATCTGGCCAAGAGAGCGGATTGATATTGCTGCAGAATGGCCTCGCAAGCACTTTGTTGAGAACGACGAGGACTGAACGAGCGAGACTTGGACTGCTGTCGAATCGATGCGCGACAACCAATCAGTTGGCGTCCGAGCAAATATTTGGTCTGACAAAGCCACAAAGCCATTGAAATTTCAATTAACAAGATAATGAGTGCGCCAAGCTTCCCACACATTGTCTTTGTCAGATATTTCTCCTATAAAAACATTGTCAAGAACAAATGACATTGTCAAGGACAGATGGGCACGGATAGTATTCAACACCCACACGTCAATGTCTATATATATGAGACCATCAAACAGCAAAATGTCACATACGAAACCATCCACAGCTTCTGATTCACCAAGAACGTCTTACAGAATCCGAATCATCGAATATCTTACCGAAAAAAAAACACTTCTTCAACTCATTCAGATACTTGTCACGATGGCGTCACCGAGATCTACCCGCGCAGAGAGCTACGATGTGCTTGCGGTTGAGAATGGGCGCGCGTCACCGAGATCTAGCCGCGCAGAATGCTACGCTATGCTTGAGGTTGAGGATGGTGCGTCCATAGACGTTGTCAAGAAGGCATTCCGAACGCTAGCTCTGGTCTACCACCCAGACAAAGCTGGGGCAGCCGGGATCGAGAAGTTCCAGAAGCTACTCGAGGCCTATATGACACTCGTATCGCCGCCACCGGAACCAGCATCACCGGAACCAGCAGCAGGAATGGATCTCGGAACGGCAGCACAACATCCACTGTTGACGCTGTTTCAAGCTGCGAGTACCACTCTACTATCGGTGCTGCCTCAAGCTGCGAGTGACACTATACTATCGGTGCTGCCACAAGCTGCGAGGGACACTTTACCACGGGCTCTACCACAAGCAGCGAGCGACACAATACCACGGGCTCTACCACAAGCTGCGAGTGACACTCTAGCACAGGCGCCGCCACAAGCTGCGACTGACACTCTACCACAGGCGCCGCCTGAAGCTGCGAGCGACACTCCGCTTCCAACGGACATCCCCGATGTGCTTAAGCACGCCTTTATCACGGTGTCCCGAGCTCATTTCGCCCTGGGCACTCGGCGTACATCCGCGTGGAATTCGTTGGACGTGCTTTGCAAGAAGGACAGCAGATTAGGTCCATACGAAAAGGCATACAAACCTATCTGCGCGGACAGAGCTATCTATGATTTGGCGTTGGACCGCATCGGATCCATGATCAATGACAGTTCAGACAAGCTGTCCGGGCCTCAGACTGATACCGCTCGATATGGTGTTGATGGCTCTAAGCTTGCACTGTGGTCTGCTAGACTTGAGTTACTGGATGGAGCTATGCTGCGGATAAATCAAGAGTTGGAGGAACTAAGGGATTTGATTGCCTGGCACAGGAGTCAGGGCAAACTTTATTGGTACGCTGGGGCTGAGGATGCTGGAGACAAGCTGAAAAATATCACCAGGAGCATCAGCTTCATGGTTGTTGACCGCTTGGCGCCAGCATTGGCCCACGATGGGCTCAACTAATGGGCATACACAGGGATTTGATAGGCTTTGCGGCGGAATCACGCTATTGTAGACTAATCACTTAATGAGAATGACTTCTTGAATCATACTGGCCTGACGAAAATTGTATAATGCGTGAGCTCGCGTTATTTTACGACGAGAGAGAGTATATTGTCGGAAGAGTATCATGAAAGGTTTGGAAGAAGTTTCGTGGATTCATAATTTGTCTGTATAGATCCTTCTTGAATTATAGACTCGCGAGATTTAATCAAGACCCAGGTATATATCGCACTCAGACTTTTGTGGACACCGTGTATCATGTATCGATGCGAGAACAACCGTGCAAACACCACAGCGCCGGAGTTGATTGGCTTATACAACTGAAGCAGGGCCGCCAGGGCTCTGATCAACATCGAGAAATCCCGCGCGAGGCAATGGATATGCCGCGACCAAGACTTGTGCAGACAGTTTTGCGCGAGTGACCTATTTATCGTCTGGTGACTATTTTTCCCCCTCCTGATATTACAGATTCAGCAGCGTCCTTGTTACTCTCATCTTCCTCTGCCTCGCCTTGTTGCTGGTTCATTTTCTCCTATTCGTCTACGCGCGACCACGCGCCACTACTCCTTCCAGGTCCTCATACTTGTCCTCAGAGATGATCGATCCGAGGTCATCTTCATCGCTTACACCTTCCTGACCGCCGCTACACTCCTATCATCCCGGCCCGTCGCCGGTCGCGTAGCACCTGTTCACAACAGTCAGGTCTCCTAATATTGGATGAAAGCGTGGATTGAACTTCGGATAAAAACGATCCAACCCGAGAGTGTACGTCCCACCGTATCGAGAAGTGTAGGACGCATGCTCGACGCTTGCCAGCGTCGGTGTATCAAAGTCATCTACATGATCCTAGTCATGTTATGATCTTTTTTTGCAGTCTGTAATGTTCTGCCTGACTGCGTCTAGAAGACCAAGGTTCTCCTAGATGACGTGGAGAATCTGGACATACAAGAATATGATCGACTCTATGTCGTCCAAATCGCTTCCCTCGTCGTTACCGCCGCCGCACTCCTGGCCATCACTGTTTTAGATTGTCTCCTCACCTGCCTGCAATAGAGGTCGTCAAAGTTGTTGTTGAGCTCATCGTCGGTTTGATATTGGGCAGTGGTATCCTTATCTTTCAGACGTTCGGGTCTGAAAAAGCACGCTGTTTTATTGTCTGATCACTTTTTGTTTTAATCAAAAATCGGATAGAATTGCTCTGCAAAGTTATGACACAAAGAATAGAAAGAGAAAAGCTCGAAAGAAGCTTTTCTTCTACTCAAAAATCATCCGAACAAGACTGTTTTGGGAATTTGGAATAGTGCAGTCAATTTCGCTCAAGCACTAAAAAACTGCAAAAACCAACCAAATCATCATTCGCTCAAAAACAAAAGCGGCTCATATCGCCACTACTCTTCCTCCGACTCAACAGACTCTACTTCGTCTGTATCGTCTTCTTCTTCTTCCTCCTCCTCCTCCTCATCCCCCAGGAGCTCCTTCTCGAGGAGGGCCTCGAGGTCGGCTTCCTCCGCGGCATCCTTGCCAGCCGCGGCATCCGCATCCTCCTCGCCCTCCTCCTCCTCACTGCCCTCCTCCCCGTCGCTCTCCTCGTCATCACTCTCGTCGTCCGATGATTCTTCATCGGCGACCTTCTCCGCCTCCGCCTCCTCTTCCTCCTCTTCCGACGACGACGACGACGACAACGACCCGCCGAACAGGCTATCGTGGTCCCACTCGTGGACCCCGGCCTCGGCTTCGGCCTTGGCTTCGAGCCGCCCACGGTACTCGGCCGCATCCTGGGGGCTGGAGGCGACGCCGCTGCCGCGCCGGTCCGCCTTGGGATCCACTCCGCCCCAGTCGATGACGAGGTCGCCGTAGACGATCTTCTCCTCCACCGGCTCGTCGTCTTCGAACTCGCCGGCGAAGAGCTTCCGGCGGAACTCGACCACCTCTTCGGGGGTGGCCGCGTTTTTGACCCCCACCTCGGAGACGGCCGGGTCCGCGGCGGAGTCGACCCAGTCGGCGGTGCGCTCGTCGCGCTGCTGCTGCTGCTGCTGCTCTGCCGGCGTGGGCTTGGCTGCGGCAGGGGCCCGGGCGTGAGCGGGATCGGAACCGGGAGCGTTTTTCGTGCTCTCGGTCGCGCTCTGGGTAGACGGGGCCGGCGACTCGCTCCCGGAGGAGGCCGGGGGCGTCGGCTGCTGCTGATGCGGCGGAACAGTGGCTTGGGCGGGACCCGGAGCCGCGCTCTCGGGCTCCGGGGTAGGGGTGGCCTCGGCCGGAGATGCCTTTGCCTTGGGTGCCGCCACCTTTGACTTGACGACCCGGGAGCCTTTGGCCGCAGCGGTCTTGGTAGGTGCCCTCGGCTTTCTTGTAGCGGCGGGCTTGGTGACCTTTGTGGCCTTCTTAGTGGAAAGGAGGCCATCGTCAGTAGCTAAAGCGGGAGCGGCCGTCTCGGCGTTGGCGGTCTCCTGGGCCGCGTCGTCGGTGGCAGCAGCAGCAGCAGCAGCAGCATGCACCATATTCGCCCTCTTAGTCGCGACGACGGTGGCAAAACGCATCATCGCTGCCCTCTGTGCTGGCGGCGTCGCCGCGATCTTTGCCCTCTTGGCGGGCGGCGTGTGGACGGCGGCGGCGGTCTCCTCTTCTGTGAGATCGACCGGGACCTCGGAGCTATGTCCGGCTCGTGGTCTCTTATTCGAGCTTGGTCCTTGCGACGCAGTGTCCGGCGTCTTCTCCTTTGACGTTTCGCCCTTCGTCTGGAGCCTTACTGATGCAGGGACCCTGATGTACTGTTCTCCAGTCAGCCATATATTACCATGGAGATGTGGCAGTCGTCCCTATCAAGGGGCATGGCAAATGGACGGGAGGGTCGTGCATAGATGGTACTTACGTCTTTCTGCCAGCCGTAGACCTTCTTTTTTCCATTGCCCCAGAGAGCAGCGTTGATGGCTGCATTTCTCGTCGCGTCTGTAGCTCCGCTTCTGATTCCAGAACGCAGCTCCTTCTTGGCCCTCTTCCTCGCCCTCTCTTCCTCAGTGATCGCCATCTTGAACTGTTGCGAGATGTCGTCGTGAGCTGTGGCTGGTACTGAGAAGAATGGGTGGCTGCAGGGACTGAGAATATACGGAGGACGCAAGGAAAGATGCCGATAGCGTTGGTATGGAATGTGTTCTCTGCGGATGACTTGCGCAAAGGTCGAAGTGCGATGTTCGGGGAGACTGTTTGGATATCCTCGAAGCTGTGGTGTTCTGAAAGAGCTTGTGTGCGTGTGTAAACGGCCTGTGGCTTCGGCAGGCTCGTGTAAGTGAGCGATGCACCGTATAATTTTTGGTGTTGTGGGTGGCTGGTCGTGCTCTGTTCGAGGTGGGCGACTAGCATCGCAGCACAGGGTCAGTAGTGAATACAGATGGCAAAAAAGTGAGAGGCTTCTCGCTAGGGCCTCATAGTTGTTACGAGAGACTCGCCGATCATCACTTGATGCCGTTGCTTGAGAGTGACTGCGGCATGAGAATGAGCAAAAAGGAATGGGTACTCACGATAGCCTCAAAAAGAAGGGGGTGTCAGCGGGACAGAGCACGAAGAGCTGGGCCGCAGAGGGGACAAGAGAGTGTCCCTAGATTGGAGAGAGCAAATGAAATGTAGTTCAGTGAGATACGATCACAGACGGGATCATAGACAGCCTGAAGCGGTGCGGTTCGTCTTTCGTATGGTGCGATTCGGAGCTCGTGGGCCACAGAAAGTTGGAAGTGCAAGTGATGGTTGTGATCAACAATATCGGGCACGGCAATGGAAATGAGCCAGCATAAATAACAGAGAAAGCCATGGTACTTTGCGGGCACGAACATATTTCAAATGGTGGCTGGATTTCGAGGCTTGAAAACAACAAGTATTGACAAAACTTCACACCTTAATTGATCACAGAGATAACTTCACAAACGATATGGTTTTGTACCAATGTACCGCGTGGGAGACATGGTGAGGGGTCAAAGTACGCTGGAATCAGACCCCGTTGAGTGAAAAGGCCAACTCAGGAAGAGACATTTCATAAATTGATGATATATATGGCATATATGGCAGAGCATCGCGATCAGACAGGCATGGTATAGTCAAGAAATACGATCAATCACGGACGGAAATACGATCAATTCACAGCTTCCATCCGTCCCACTGCGTCTGAACAATAACGACGGCATCACCGTCTGAGCACAAATCACAAGTACCGTCCATCTTGGGCGCCCGTCGGCAAAGGGCTGTGCCAATGTGTTGTGTATAAGTGCCCCGAGGGTTGGGAGCAAGAGGTTGTGTCAGTTGCTGCGCGACCCCTATATCGATCTTGGCGCTGTGTAATAAAACCTTAATACACTTGAGGGAATACGTCAATGGAAAATTTAAGCTTTTGGCAGGCGAAAAGAGGAATCTTTCTATAGTGAACATCTGTGATTGCAGTGGTATTCTACTTGTCAAGTGTCTGTGGGCTCATCATGCATCGATTCACAGCCACTGGCAGTGGACCTTCAATCTCGGTACTAGTTGCGCCTCAAAGTGGTCGACATGGGGAGTCATCAGGACTGTAACTCGATCACTGCTGGCGAGTAGCTTCTCATTATAATGACGTGCACAATGTTTTCTGACAAGACAATATGTTGTGTTTGCCATGATCCTCGCATATCTGCTAACATCTTGACGAGTCATAGTCACCAGTTTGATCATCACTTGTTAGCAAGAATGCATTTTTGTTACATGCCAACATGGTATCTGATTCTGTTTGCATCGACTGTTGATGACTTTCAAGATGGCTTGTACCAGATTGTACTTGTCCCCTCGCGTGGGCCCGACAAACAAGCCTGGGCTCCATTTTCGTGCAGCGAGTAGAGCTTGAAGCTATCGTGGAGCAGAGTGAAGTAGTACTTTTTTTTGTTTCAGGCACAAATATTTCGACGGCCTGATTCCTTGGTCCCTTTTTGCAAAGAGCCAGGATAATATTTTACCATTTCCCACAAAATCCAGCTTTATTCCTTTTGACTTCCTTAAACGTGGGCTTCCCTTCTTTTCCCTCTTAATGAGCACATCTCGACACTACAGACTTCTTGTCATTTACTCTTGGAGAACACGACATAGCTTTCCTATCATAACTCTCCCCTTCTGGATTATCCTCCTCGACACTGCAGCAATCGTTCCTCGAATCAAAGCGCCTGCTCCAGTAGCTATCCCCAGCGTCTGCACCCATATGCTGATCAACGACGCGGAGAACGCGGAATGCAAGCATCCTGAAGACCTCCAATCCCTGGCAATATCTCTCAGCCATATCGTGTCCTATCCTAGGCGGCAATTCTGCATCGCGATGTGAGTGACAAACAAATAAGAATTTGACGCCGGCACTCCCCACGGTGTCAATTCCCAGGTCTTCACCAACGGATTCTAGGTTCCGGGCTTAGATTTATCGAGGCCCGAGAGAGCTTGTGGGAGTGCGATGTAGCTCAAACACTTATTCCAGGGCGCCGCGGCGGCTTGAACACTGATGTCTTGGATCACTGGCACCTCCAATTTCCCCCCCTTTACCATCCCATGAGGACACTGCTGAGAAATCATTCTTGATCCAGACCACAACTTACAGATGATGAAACAGACAACCATCCAGAGACTGGAAACCCCCAAAGCTACCACTCCAGCAGTCAAGACAGCAAAGAAAGAAAAAATTCTCAGCGCCCTTGGCTTGGAACTTTTACCTAGCGATGTCTACAATCCGATGGCAACTTTCAGATTCGAGTGCAAGTCTCGAGGTAAGTCGTGGCCCTAAAGCAAACCAGTCTACATACACGCAACTAATAGGAATCACAGCTGCAATGAAGGGCGAGGCCCGGGGTGTCAATCTCCGGGTTCCTATCGCCCTGATACTCATCTGCGGTTCGGATCGCCTTCGCGATCAAGGACCGTCGCGGCCTCTTTGTACAAGTCCCATGCCCGAGAGGCCCTTTGGTGCCAACCTGGCACTCGCGCTCCCGCGAAACGGCGGCGGCGGCGGCAGCAGAAAGAAGGAGGTCCAACAACAACAGCAGCAGCAGCAGCAGCAGCAGCAGCAAAAGCAGTCTGTTGGACGGGCCCAGCCTATTCAGCAAACACATAAGTATCCCAGCAGGCCTCGATTGGAATCGAGGGGATAACGTTGACTGAAATTTTCATACGTCACGAGTCTTTCTAGATCAATGGAGGCAAGATATTCAAACAGTTCTCGAACGACCTTTGTAGGGCTTGGACCATCCCACCCGCTACTCAGGTACAGCTGAGGCACTGCAGCACTGACTGGGAGTTCAAGTTGCAACATATACACCAGAGTTGTTGGAAACGCCGGCCTCCATCTGACTTTCTTCATTTTATCAGATGAAGATGGTAGAAATGATGTTTTTGGACGCACCAGATGGGTATGGACAAGACGACACAGATTCTTCATTGTCCATGTCGATGCAGGACCTTCCCGGACCGATGATGTTCAACGGCCACGTCACTACAACCTATCCAGTCTCGACAGCAGCTTGTTCAGCAGATCTTGTAACCACAGCAAGTACACTCGCCGAGTGACGCCAACAGGAGAAGCCCCGCGCGCCCGCCCATACGAGCGGTATAAATAGCCAGGGCATCCGGCACGCCAGACAAGCAGCAGACAAACAACATCCGCTATGAATACTACCAGAAGCCTTCTGCCTGGACTGTGTCTTCGACTGTCTCCAAGTCCTCTCTGTCTACACTGAGAAAGCGTTCTTCGTCGGAGCCGCTGTACGCTTGGCCAGTCCATCGGAGTCTGATCCACCGACGGAAGCCTCTTCGTCGATTACCAAAACCTCGTCCTCTGGATTTGGCCGCACGTCAAGCTTTCTCAGTGGTGCCTGAGGGGGCCTTCTCACACGTCTTGGTCTTGGATTGGCCGCGGGCTATGCGGGGAGTCACTTACCTGAACGACACGGAGGCCAATGGCAAGAGGTTCAGGCAAGGGTTCGACGTGGACAATTCCAACGTGAGCGTGTCCAGTGCCCGCAGGCCAGACTTGTCAAGCGTGCATTGATTGATGCACTGGGTCGGCCTGGTCAAGAAGCGTGTCGAAGATTGCCCAGGGCAACAGCCCGGAGGAGTTCTTTCGGATCCACAAGTCGAAGCTCGCTTGGATCAAGAACCTCAAGGAGGACACGCCGGGATGGTGGTCTTTCTACCGTGTAGGCGTAGGCGGCGGCGGCGGCGCGGGGGGGGG
>BCGF01000003.1:4431224-4523273 GCA_001599175.1 Pestalotiopsis sp. JCM 9685
GGGGGGGTGGAAGGCCTCGGAGATGAGGCGGCTCAGGGCTTGCGCCGCCGGTCGTTCCTCCCACTCCGTAGGGGGCTGTGGTTTGTGCCGTACCTAGAAGCTTTCCCATGGTTTTTGAGATTTGAGAGAGGAACAGGGAGAGAGAAAAGAGTTTTTATAGAAAAGTTGTCCTTCCTTTTTTTTTTTTTCCTTCTCTCTTTTGGCTCTCGATAAAAATAATTTTCAAGCATGAACGGACGAAAACTTCGTTGAATCAAATGGTGAATAAGCGATTGCTAAAGAAATTGCTTTATCTTTCGGACGAGGAAACACTACGATTGCGCAGCCAAAATTATTGACTCATCATGTTTGTTATTTGAACAAATTACCAACGGGCCCGCTTCTCTTTTTGTAGATTTCTATCACGATCTGTCTCCTGTTCGGCAATGGCTGATGTCTCGAGATTTTATTGCTGACAAGCAATCGTTTACCTGGCTGAATCAGTATGGCGAGCTGCCCGACCCCGCAAACCAGAGAAAGCGTGCAAGACGCCGCGCCGATAGCGAGCTCCGACAGACTGGCCGTGAGTTGTACGAGGAGATCAGTAAATATATCCTGAGCTCCCATCGGCTTTGTGGTGTCGAGTAGTGGTGCGAAACCTAATTTCCAATCTTCGGGTCAAAAAGGGGAAGGGAAAAAAATATCAGGGGGCAGAAAACACAGCCACTGACCGACGCCTCGTTGGAAGTTACTGGAGCAACCAGAAGAGGCAGGATACATTTACCGGGTAACTCACAATTATTAGGGTTTCATAGGAGAACAAACAATCAGTAGAAACCACAAGACCATTCCTTGTTAGGGAGCATTGGATTTCTAGGCGGCTGGGCTTTCGTCATAGAACATTCCACTCGCAAAAGCATTCTAATTATCCCTATATAGACTAGTTTCACTATCCTGAGCAAAATCTCCTAATCAAGATCCATCGCGTTGGCATCTGCTGACTTGACACCAGCATCCTTCCTCGCCTTGAGAATATCGTGAGCCCTCTCCGCCGCCTTGGTGATGACTTCGTCCTTATTCACGCCGTCGTCGACCTCGACGACCATCTCCTCGCCCACGTAGACCTTGCAGCTGAGTTGCTCGCCCTGCCTCTCGACCACGTAGTTGACCTTGTTCTGCTCGGCGATCTCGCCCAGCTTGTTCTTGGGATGGAAGACGTCGACTCCCTCGTTTAGGATCCGGTCCAGGTACGGCAGGATCTTGATACGGTCCACGATGGCTGCACAGTCGCTCAAATCACCCGAGTCTAGCCACACGCCACCAATTACCGACTCGAAAATGTCGGAGAAGAACTTGGGAATGTGAAGATGAGCAAGGAGCGCCCACGGGTACGTGGAAGAATTCTGAATGGCATCCATGATCGGACCCCTCTCCAGACCGTGTCGAATCTCGGTGTCTCTCTGCAGGCCACCAATTTCGGTCGAAGTGTGGCGCATGAACTTCCAAAACGGAGTGTGAATAGTCGAAGTAGTGGGTCGGCCATCGATGAGATCGCTAGTCTCCTGCGATATGGTCCATTCCATGCCCAAGAAGCCTATTAGGTCGGCATTGACGCAGGCGGCGCGCAGCGGAGACATCAGACTCTGCGGCAGGCCTCTCTCCCACAGCTTCAGGACGACAATGTAGTCGAGGATTGCGTCGCCGATGAACTCTAGTCTCTCATATGACCGCTCGTCCGACGTACCTAAATTAAAGGAACCGTGCGTCAGAGCTTCAATGAGCAGGGTCTTGTTTTTGAAGGTATATCCAAGCAGCTTCTCGAACAAGACAAAGTTCGAAGAAAGCACAACTTTCGTTTCTTTGAGCGATGCCAGAACATCTCTGCCTTCATCTATGCTGTGCCACTTGATGTCCGGCAGCAACAGTCGTAGACAAGCCAGGGACTTTTCCGTACCCAAAGTACCCATACCGCCATCAATGAATGCTGCTCCGGTGAGAGATTCCACAATATCAGCGAGCACCTTTGTTGACATGCGCCGGGTCCCTGAGACGTCTTCGGCCACGGCTAATTCGTCCACGTAGAACGGCTTCCATTTCTGCCCCGTGAAACCTTTCGTCAGTATGAACTTGTCTAACTCTGTATCCACAGTCGATCGGCAGAGCCTAGAGTTGGAAACCATCTTCGTCCTCATTGTTGACAAGTAGCCCTCGGGATACTGGGGGTCTGTGAATATTGTTAGCCTTAATGCTTGATCTGGGAAAAGAAGCAAAGCGATTTCATGACTTACGATTGACTGCGACGCTGATTGTGGACAAGAGTTTCAGAAGCACGTCGCCGAGGAACTCGAGCTTCTGATAATCAGTGGCCTCACAAGCCGATGAGGCGCTGATCGCTGTAAGAACCAACGATAGATCTTGAAAGCAAAGCTCTTTCAGTATCGTCTCGGATAACTTCTGCGCCACCAGGTAAATCTCCACCATGTGTGTGATCGATGGAATCAGCCCGCCAAACTGTACATTTATGATGGGAACGTTCTCGACTTCGCAGCAGGATGCTGGCCATACAGTCTGAAAGGGTCTCTCAGAAGGTGAATGAGTGACGGGTTCTTGCCGAATCTTATGCAGAAAATCCTGTCGTCGAGGCCATCGTCTGAGTGCAATCCAAGGTCCGTCAGCGCCTCCTTGGCTCTCAATGATGCGTTCATAGTATTTGGCCATCTTCCTCCAGACTAGCTCAGCTGCAGGCCTAGATGGCAACCATTTGTCAAAGAAATATGGTGCCCCGTTGATGGTATTCCTCATGATAAATGGCAGTGATTCAGCAGTCCCGTCTTGGCTTGCAGTCGAAAAACTCTCTAGCTGGGCAGTCGTCATTTGTCGACCCACTGCAGATGGACTCGTCGATTTGAACATGAGTACGTGCTGCCCTCCTTCTTTGACCTTCGAGCGGTAACTAACTGCCGAGGAGATGAGAGCCATTGTTTCTTCACCGACACTAGCCAGTGTCTCCGTGCTATGCGATGCTGGACCAATCTCCACAGTCCAAGGATCCGAGTTCCAGTACACGCTGAAAGGGGGTATCCTCGGCAGAAGTATCGGTACATGTAGGTCAAACTCACAAAGAACTTGACCACCACCCGAGAGACGAACTGGGTGTCGATACTTTGGACCATCGATCCAAGCTCTTGCAACCGAAGGCCACGGGCTCCAAATTTCGTTCACCTCTATCTCGGGAAGTCGCATATCCGGGCCTTTTGCCAACTCGTCAGGTTTAAAGGGCAACAAGTTCTCATTGACGAGCCCTGCTTCGTACAGCTTCTTGTACGCTTGCAAGGCCGCATCTTTGCGAGCCTTCTTTTCAGAGTACCATGCGCACGCGCTGTGGGTTCGACGCAGGTCAGCCGGCAGTGCGTTAGGCAGGACAACGGTGGCTCGGATCAGAGGCGGTTCGGATTTTGCGCCTGTCGTCTGAGTACGCTCGAATAAATAGTACGGCATACACTCGACGAACTGCTTCGAGAAGAGGCTGGCGCAAAAGTGATCGAGATGCCCTTTAGCACTGTCGATGTCCATCTCATTGCCACTTCTGGTGGAAAAAGTGTGGTCATAACCATCACTGATTTCCTCGAGTTGAGCGAGTTCCTCTTTTTCTCGGTCCTCTGCCTCATACTGCTTTTTCATCTTCTGTTCGAGATCCTCCCATGTTGCCTGCGCATCGTCGTTCTCTTCGCAGAAAAGAAGAAGCTTGGAGTTCTTCATCCTGGCTCTTCCACGACGCTGGATGAACGACTTCAGGTTGGAAGGCCTGTCAAAGCAGATGACCAGGTTACACGCTGGCACATCTATACCTTCTTCCAGTACACTGGTCGCGATGAGGAGGTCGCAACGTCCGGAACGAAAGTTCTCGAGGTTCACAAGGCTATCCTCTCGGTCAATTTCTCCCACATCCCGTTTTCTCGAGGCATTTCTGGAGATCCCAACCATGGTCGCGATTCGAAATCGATCTTTAGTTGCGGCATGTTTCAGTAGAAGAGTCTGCAAAGCACTGACCGTGGCTGTTTCTTTGACAAATATGATGCCTAGTGCGTTTTCCGGGCAGTTTGTCAATTCTGTGATAAGCCGGACAACCTTCTTGGAAACCGAAAGATCATCTGGAGTGGACAGTCGAGGCAACTGGACCTTCTTCAAAGCGCCAACGAGATAATCCTTCTCAGCCATATTCCAGGCGGCATGTGATTGATCGCCCTTGGCTGCATGTTCTAAGAATTGGCTGATTGCCGTGTGGACATAGAAATCGGCAGCCCAGGGCCCCAACTCCTTATAGATCTCCATACCTTTGCGATACAATGAGCTCAACTGGGCTGTCGAGGGTGTATCATTTTGCTGTACAGCAATACGCAGCGCATTTCGGCTCCGTTCGGTGTTCTCACGAATCAAGCGTCTGACATAGGGGTCCTCTGTAATATCTAGATCATAGAGGGCGCGGCGAAGGCTTTCCGTGGTCGGCGAGCCTATGCTAGTCTCTGTATCGGTTGGCTCATATAAGACACAGATCATCTCTGGACGATTAACTTGAGCCAGCAACTCTTCTCGGTGTTTCATAGGAGTCTTGCAGATCGCATCCAGGGTTCTCTCAATGTCTTCGAGTCCATGTTTCGATATGTTCATCACCGGACTGGCAGTGAGGCCGAGGATGGAAGGTACAGGAAGGCCAGAATTCTTGAACTTCCGATATACATTCATTATTTTCGTCGCCGGGTTCTTTCCAGTACAGTTGTGGGCTACGTTCGTGTCAGCTTCAGTTCTTCCAGGATATCGACTCGGGACTCACATACCTTCATCAAAGATTAGAAGTGATAATCTATCCATGCGCACGAAATTGTGCTGCAAGGCGTCACTGAGGACCTGCGGCGTAGTGACCATGATGCTCACGTTATTCAGAAACGTGTCCCACAGGTGAGGTGTTGACCAGGTTTCGGGGCCATCATTGCCGCTCAAGATCTTGGTCACTACTCTCGGGATCTGAGACCTGATGGTCTTGAATTGTTGGTGACACAATATCACGGTCGGCGCCAGGAACCATATGATCTTTTCTGAAGATGACCGCTCAAGTTCAGCTTGAATGCGGAGCACTGCCACTTGGGTCTTGCCAGTACCAGTATCCATCTACAGTAACAATTAGCAAGTTAGAGAAAGTAATGAGGCAATATTCAATCGTACAGCGACAATGACGTTTTGTTTGAGACTCTCTTGCAGCATTTCCGTTTGATAGGCCCGAGCGTGTAAGAGTGCCTCCTGTTGCGCATCGCGATCCCCAGCGATTGGCGTCAGAGGAGGCGACGTGACTTCCCCAGCGGGTGATGCTGCGGTAACCGTGTCGACCGGTGTTGGTGGGTAAGATGTACTCGAGATGCTGCTAATGTCCTCTGGACTCTCAGAGCCATGCATGAAGTCATCGTTGGACGCCATGCTTGCGGTACCAGGTGATGCTCCCCATCAACCAAGTGCTTTGAAGTTTGAATGGGAATGGTGAGTACGAATGTAGGATCGTGGCATCGATCTTGATTCGTTTTCTCTACTTTCTATATTCTGATTGTGAGGCAGGAACTCCTCAAAGCTCAATGTGGCGTTGAAAGGCAAGTGGTAGGCCTCCGCGGCACATTCAGATTGCCGACTCAGCCTTGTTCGTGAGTCTCAAACGGAAACGGGCGTTATAGGACGAGGCAGCTGCCTGGACACTTTGCTGAAGACGCAGCAGGCCGCGCAAAGATTTGATCCCGTTTCAAGACCTGACGCGCTGAAACATGACAGGTCACGAACCGAACGACCAAACCAGGGTGTGAGGGAAGTCCAAATAGATAGTCAGCGACTTGAGGAAGAAAGCAATCAAGGTGCAATTCCTCGCGGCGACGTGGAACCGGATTTGACCAAGAGCTGTGGCGCGAATCTGAAACTACGAGAAAATATCCAAAAATGGTGACTCCATGGTTGCAACAATATATCAGAATATTCGACAAGGAAGAACAAATGAGTTGTAGTTGGCAGAGCAGAAAAATAAAAGGTTCACGCCGAGAGAGCGCTGCTGAGGAGGAGTAAGTGGTAGGTAGTACAGGGACCCTGCAAAAGTCTGTGCACGGGGTCAGATTTCACACCAAATATCCCCTAATCTGGACTTTTTCCAGTGTGTATTTCAAGCCTAAAGTAAATATTAAAAATAATTCAAAAACATTATTGTTAAAAGGAACAAAGATATAGTGGTTGTATATACTTTATTTTTTTTATATAAGTTATCCGTTTAATATACGCAAATAAAAAGGAACAAAATCTTGGAAATACAAGAAAACCCGCTGAAGCTCGCTATAAGCCCGCTATAAGCCCGCTAAATATATAAATATTCGATTTCCGTATATTTACGTATTTGTCAAAGTCGTTATAAGCAATAAATCGCAATTCTATTTAAGTATACAAACTATATTAATATTAATTTATTTAAATACAGTCAGTGTATATTTTTTTTATTTTTCCTTGTTGTGGAATACCGGTATAAAGTAGGCGAGTTTTGGTGTGAAATGGGCCCCGTGCACAGACTTCTGCAGGGTGACTGTATATCAAAATTAAGCGCACACATCTGCTTGGAAGGTTGAGTGGGTCAAGCGCTGTACGATGCCCCATTTACCTGCAAGCTCAGCCCAATACAGCGTCTATCGCAGCTGCCAAACATGAACATCCCCAAACGTACAGAGCCAACAGCCACAAATGCAGCTCTTTGCGACAGGATTCAATGCCTGGGGCCAGCTGAACTTCGAAAAGAATGATAATCCTGGAGAGCTTCCGAAGGACTATCACGAGTTTGTAGAGATATTCGCCGACCAACATATTGCCAACGTCTGGGCCTCGCTCAGTGCTGTCCGAGGTATGCAACCCTGCCACTAGGCAGATCCTGAACACAGACACCTCAGCTTTCACTGTCTTCTCACTGATTGTCATGGTACTAGTCAAATCTAGCAGCGAAACACACCTTACTGGATGTTTAGAAGATTGGTGTGATGCACAAAGTGACATCTTCAGCCCGACAGTCGCTGTCACTGGTGCTTTTTGCGTAGCGGGTACGTCCTAATGCCGAATAGATGCAAGGGGCCATGACTTACATGAAGCAACCCGATTTCCAGCCTACAACAACGACACCAAGACTGTACATCAGTACCAAAGTCCAGCTCATTATTTAGAGGGCCAAAAACAGCATGAATTCCAAGGTCTGGGAAACATCAATCAAATCGTCAGCTACGAGACCGGCTTCGTGGCGTTGAGCGACGAAGGCAAAGTATGGACATGGGGCGATAAACGATTTCCCGCATGTCTAGGCAGGGAAGCCACAGACAAGATTCCCGCGGATGCCCCAGGGCTTGTATCAGATCTAGTTGAACTGCCGACGGGAAAGATCACAAAGATTGCTGCTGGTGGATATCTCGTCATGGTATTGACAGAGGGCAACGACTTATACGCCTGGGGTGGCCACCCTGGACATGCCGTCATGTTTGACGGTTTGTCAGAGTATCCGGAACCCGTCGACGCCGATGACAATGATGTGGTGGACTTTTCTGTTGGTTCGAATCATGCAGTCATACTGTCTAAAGATGGGCACCTGTTTGCCGTTGGGGAAAACACAAACGGTCAATTGGGACTTCCCAAACAAGACAAGCTGCAGTCCTGGACCAGAATCCCTTTTGCTACAGAGCCCAGCGAGGCAATAGTATCCGTCATCTGCGGGCCGCGGAACACGTTGGTGGTGGTTGGTGATGGGGATACTCAAGCAGCATTATGAATTCTTTCTCTTCTGAACCATCTATGCTGATCTATGGTACAAATGGGCACAATCCTTTCGTAACGCCTGCTATCATAGATTCGTCAAGTAGTCCTCAATCTCTTGAGAGGTTAGCTTCCGGAAGCGAGGACCAACGGCGCCCTCGACGCCCTCAACGCCAAGAAGGTGGTCTGCTGGCGGACCAACGATACCTGCAGCAAGTTAGCCATGAGTTCCAAACTCATCGTCGTGTTTTTGGGAGACAAACCAATTTCAATGGTGTCACCGTTCATCTCGCCCTCAATTGTCTCCTTTAGAGTCAACAGGGCAATGTGCACTGCGTCCTCAAGCTCCAGGCCTTCCGTGTATCGCTTCTCCAAGAATGTCTTGGCTGATGTTGCGCTCTTGCCAATGGCTGTTGCCTTCCACGGGAAATAACTGCCCGAGGGATCGACCTGGTAAAGCATGGGACCGCCCTTGTGAATGCCGCCGGTCTGGCTCGAAACCTTCTTCTTGTTGCCGTCGGCGTCAATGATCTCTCCCTGCACCAGTGCCTCCTCATCCGGCATGATGCCCTCGTCCCAGCCAGCGATCAGCAGACTGACACCGTAGGGCCGGACACCACCCGACTGTGTAGCTTCCTGCATCTCCCGAGCGACATCCTGTACTAATATCCGGGTCGGGGGGTACTCGTTGTAGATGCGCTTGTAGCCGGCGTGGGAGACTTTGCGGGCCTTGTCGACGAGCACTCTGTAGTCAGGGCCCATACCCGAGTACACCATGCCGATGTTGGGTGTGATGAGACTGATCTTGGAAAGGGACGAGGCATCTGCGAGGGGCGATGACGACTTCTTCTCGGTAGCAAGGACGATACCGTTGGTAGCTACTGCAAGTTAGAACGAGCTGCGTTGAAGCAAACGGGTCGGGAATCGCTCACCCTTGATACCTAGAGCTGTAACACCCTGGTTGACGGCATTGAGGGCATACTCTGGAGTTGAAATGTCAGCTATGGCTTTCGGAGAATGGTTGCTGTTTCTGAAGATAACGCGTACCGATCTGAACGAGCTTGCCGCTACAGCCAAGTGTTAGCTACAATCATAGGTGTAATGCGGCCGGGACGGAGAGCTTACCTCGGAGAGAAAGTCGTCAATGAGAACGAGTATCTGTCGGCCATGGCTGCAGTTGGATCGATGTGGAGGTTTGGGTTCGAATCTCGTGTGCAGAAAAGGCGGAGGTAGTTAGAGAGATGGTTGCGGGATGACGATGCGAGGATGATGAGGCTGGAGGACCTCTAGCTGTGTGGACTCTCTGTTCAGTGGCCAGGCATCGCGGGTTTGCGTGTTCGAGCTACAGGTACCTTTCAGCCTGGCGCTGCGTGCAAGTGCGGCCCGAGCTCCAATTAGTGACTAAGCCGAAACGGTCAAGCTCCGTCAGATATCCAGACAGATCCATGCAATGGGCGCACCTCAAAATTACGGAGTACATACCTACCACCAGAATAATGGGTACATTGCAAGCTATCTCGAGCGCGCCTTCAATATTGAACACAAATTATATGTGATGCAATACTAATGATTTTATTTGAAAATATCTTGACACAACTTGAGGGGAGTCGAGAAGAATCACAGCTACTATGTTGTCGTCTCAAGATTCCTCCAGTTACAGGTACATCAGCTACTCGTTACCTTGCTCGGGGCGCTTAACTCGTAAGTGGGCCGGGATTTTAGTACCACAGCTTCGAAAAGTTCCTGGCAAGAGAATTTTTGCTCTTTTACCTCTCCCAAACCGTCGAAGGACGAGCCGAATGATTTTGTTCCTCTCGATATGTCCCAAGGTATCGACCTGAAGTACTCGTATTTCATTCTATGGTAAGTCTGTGAAATGGCCGCTGCCATCTAGCTCTCGAGAGCATTGGGTTCTAGTGCCCAAATATTACAGGTAATCAATCACTGGGCAGTTGGAGCTGCCTTCGCATTCCGGAGCGCCGCACTATCCACGAAAAGAGCTACCTGGTAGAAAAGCTGCCACCTCATCAGTCTTTGTCCACAAACTCCGACTCATCCTCATTGAATCGTACCACAACTCCTCCAAGACTGGTGGCAGCGAGTCGATCTCTTTGTTCAGCACTTTATTTGTTACCACTGGCACTGCCCAGCTTCTCTTTTCTTTTGGGACATTATACAGGATTGATCTCGGCCGCACATCCCGATCATGGACTTCTCGGAGCAGACTCACGATTTCGCTGCTGGTGCGGACGAACCACAGCCACGGCCACGGCGACAGCGCAGGGACAAACCTGTGGAGTGTAACATTTGTCGCGACGTTGTGTATCCCACATACAAAGAGCCCGAGATCCTGGATAAACTACGCGGCAAGAAGCCTCGCAAAGTTTACGAGAACGAGGAAGGTCGCCTGATCTGTCCTTGCAAGTGTAAAGGCAGTATCAAATGGATCCACGAGGCCTGCCTACAGGAATGGCGATACTCCCAGGCCGGGACCGACAACCAGTGGAGGTGCAGTCGATGCGGCCACAGATACCAGTTTGAACGTATGGACTGGGCTAGGAGATTGCGAAGCCCGATACTTGCCTTTGGCCTTGCCGTTCTCATCGTCATCACCACGATCTTCCTTCTCGGCTTCATAGGTGATCGCATACTGGATCTCTGGCTCGACCCAGTCGGAACCGTCTATGAGGCACTCGGTGGCGAAGTTGACGAGTGGGACTTGGACGTGGACTTGGGGGGAGGGCTAGGGATTCCCGTTCGTGATATCGAGGAGGGGAGTTGGGCCTTTCATTTTCTCAAAGGAACCTTGTCGCTGGGCTTGGTGGGCTTCGTGAAGGCGTTCATTGCCATGAGTCCGTTTCAATGGTGGAACTTGCGGCAAGCTGGCGTCGTCGGTGGAGGTGCTCGTCGTCGTGGTGGCGGCCGAGACCGACTCGAGGATGTTAACCTAATGCTCGTCGTTATAGGGGCTGTGACATTCTTCTGGGTAAGTCATGCTGGCAATCCTCTATAACCCACATACTGACCGCAAACAGGCGGTTTGGAAAGGTACACGCCGGTGGACCCAGAATGCTCTTGACAAAGCTAGCGAAAGGATAGTCAACGCACAGCCTGTTGAGGATGATGACGACGAGGACGAGGACAGCGACTCTGGCATGCACAATGTCCACACTCAAGATCGCGTACCGAAAACGGAGGCAGCGTCGTCAGGACTGACAGAAGAGGAGCGGCTCGAAGATGAGCTGCTCGAGGCCTCCATCAAGACTGAAGACTTTCCGCCCGAGTCTCACCTTCGGCAGAGATTCTGAGCTGATTGCGGGCTTGTAATGAATCACGTTATCTCGGATCTCATCAAGCAAAGTGACATTCGGTACTGTTTGCTTGTGGCCCTCGTGTGCCATATTACATCATCACCCTGCACACTCTTAAGTTGCCACGAAGTTTCTCTTCCATATCGTGTCAACTAGTCTGTGTGCAGAGATTAAAGTGCTGTGACTGTCTGCAAGCTTGGGCGTCTTGTTCTTGCTTATCTAGACTCGGTCCAGGACTGTCAATACTTTGACCTGAGCTGGCTTGCTCCTCGGAGCACTATAGCCGGCCGACTGACTTTCACTCCTCGTTGAGACGTAGTTGAAAGGCAGTCTGGCAAGATTGACACATTTGTTAAGCAGACGGTCGTATGAGTCGTCATCTTGTGTCCTTGAGATATGAGTTACCGATCCTTCGCAGGATGATGGGTTCACCTCTTTCGTATCCAGCAAGACATGCTCCTGCATGATGACGGGATTGGTGCTCGACCGTATACTTGACACGTAAGATAGTCAGCTGAGCGCTACACGATGCCTTGAAGATTCAGAATAATCAATCGATCCAATGAAAATGATAAAACAGTCACTCGAAAGAGAGATTTCACTTGCAAGATATGAGAAAATACAGACGATACCATCATATCTGTCGTGCCGCGAACGAACCTCTCGTTAAAGCACCCCACGTTCTTCAAGTTCAAGCAATGTGACTCTCAGGGACCCCCGATCCATGCCTTCTGTTGCAGTCCCCTAATTTATTTTCGGTTGGCAGGCGGGGCAGCTAATAAGTGTAATCGGTGGACCTCGAACGCCGGGCTCTGGCTGGCTCATTGGCCCTCCTGGAATCTTTCCAACTGGCCAGCTAGCCCGCTGTGCGACCGTTTTCGTTTCCCAAGCTGCTGACAATGGCATTTTGTTATTTCGTACGAGAACGAACCCCTTGATCTATACTTGCGATTCTCCCTCCCCCCAGCCTCTGAGCTCCCAGACCTCGTCCATCAGCAAGAAAGCACATCGTACGGTCCTTTGTGGTGGGTGTGCTCGCCCGTTACGATCGGCCCAAAGTCTGTTGCTTCTTTTTTCTTCTGGCGCGCATCATAAAATTAACTTTATTTTGGGTGTTCCGGAGTCCGGTGCCTATCAAATCCCATCGTCCGCCGCCCTGCATCTCGGAGAGCTAGAGCTAAACTCGAGGTGGGCATCCCTTTTGGTCGCGATAAGCCCGCCAGCTCTCACCAGGCCCAGCCCGCACCCTCCTTCTCGCCTCGGAAAAAGGAAAAAGGACACACGCGCGCCCATCCAGCGCTGCGAGTAGTCTCGAGAGACGTGCGACTCGAGAGAAAGAGGCTGGAGCAATCGTAGTTGCACCGCCTGGGACCTCCGATTTATCCTCTTTCTCTGGCAATGCGAACGGATTCCACCCTGCCGCATCGGTCGCATTCCACATCCTGGCCACGATAACCCAGAGACTGGATACGAGAAATTGTTGCCCCCTTCTTCGGTTTGGCCGGCCTACTACCATTGAAACCAAAAACGCCAAGCGATTGACTCCTGACGAGTCCCTTCGTTTCGAGTAGGGATTCACGAGCCTGCATTGGCGGGAAGGAATTCCTGTTGCGTATTCCTCAACTTACAATCCCTCCTTTATAACACCCGACTATACTACACATATCCGCCACCATGCATTTCGCATACCCGGCGAGGAAAAGCTCGAATCCGCCGCCCTTTCGCCCGCGATCGACGAGAATACCTACGATTCGAAGGATACGACCGAAGACGCTGGCGATTGGAGGTTTGACCATCTTGTTCCTGATATGGCTGTTCTCTGGAAGCAGCTCCAAGTCTGGCTCGGGCAGGCGAGGGCGCGTGATATCGGGCGACCCGCCGGTCGTCATGGTCACGGTGTTTGACGAGAAACTATGGGGCGGACACCCAGAATACCTGTCAGATATACGGGATAACAGGATGCAATATGCCGAAAAGCACGGTAAGTCGAAAGCGCACAAGGACTTTTGTCGCTTCATTACAAGTGCTGACGCTTGAGCTCTCATGCAGGATACAAGACGATGCTCGTATCAGCAGGAGGCTACGACATCGGCAGCGACCCCATGTCGTGGACCAAGGTGACGGCGACGCGACACGCCCTGGCCGAGTTCCCAGACGCCAAGTACATCTGGTACCTGGACCAGCACTCGCTCATCATGGACCCCGAGCTCGACATCGTCGACCACATCATGAGCTCCAAGAACCTGGAGAAGAACATGATCAAGGACCTGCCCGTGGTCCCGCCGGACAGCATCATCAAGACCTTTTCGCACCTCAAGGGCGACGACATTGACTTTGTCGTGACCCAGGACAAGGAGGGCCTGTCGGCCGGCAGCTTCATCCTCCGCAACGGCGACTGGGCCGAGTTCTTCCTTGATACCTGGTTCGACCCGCTGTACAGGAGCTACAACTTCCAAAAGGCCGAGACGCACGCCCTGGTACGTGTAGCTATACTCTCGTTTGAACTATGGAGGACTTATATACTGACTTTCTTGTCACCAGGAACACATTGTGCAGTGGCACCCCACCATCCTCTCCAAGATGGCCATCATCCCCCAGCGCCTCCTGAACTCGTACCACAAGCCAAAGCACGGCGAGGTCTACGAGGACGGCGACTTTGTCCTCCGGCTGGCCGGCTGCATCAAGGGCACCGGCGACAACAACTGCGCCGAGGAGGCCAAGAACTACGCGCCCAAGTGGAAGAAGGCTTTCGCCGCGGCCTAGATGTTAAGACTCACCATTGCATACCAGCGAGAGCGCACGACATGGAGGTCGACCAGGAGAAGATCACCCTATGCATATCTCCCTGGTTTCTATCTATCAGCGCGTCACAACGAATTTGCGCCGCTTTCGCGCAGTCGGGATACTGCCGACACGGCGAATCGCACAGCCGAGCAACGACTCGGAAAATATGTACTAGAATAAAGTGAAAAGAGAAAATATATCGGCGTTTCTGGGAGGAGTTGAGAGAAATTTGGTGCATAAACCCCTGTACGGGGGAAAGTTTGAAGTTCATTTTTCTTCTCACTTGTTATTTCTCAAGGCTCTGGGGAGGCATTTAGAAAGGGGAGACCGGGGAAGACCGGGGGAGATCGCGCACTTCGAGTTCCGCGTTGCTATAATGATGATGGCTCCAATGATGTTCACGGCATTTACAGGCGATGAATTGACCAAGAACTTTTTTTCCACAAACCACCTTACTTCTCTGCTTCTCTCGTTGGAATGACCTGTGCTAATTGATAAAATTACAACGCTTGCTTTGGTTTGCCCTCATATATAAGCTTTTGACAGAGGTGAAAGAACTATGCTTTATACAACAAGTCGAGGAACCCATTCGCGAGATCGACAACAATCTTCTTGTTGGGCAAGCTGCCGGCCACACCGTACAGCGCCGCGCTGTCGCCCATGGCCTTGCCCCTCGTGCCCTTGCCCTCGACGGCTCGGACTCTTTCCTTCTCCCTCTCGGCCTCGATGACGGCCTCGAGATCCGCCACGAGCTTCTCCCAAACCTTGGCAATGGGCATGGTGACAGCGACGTGGATGGCGGGAGGGTTCTGCAGAGCATTCAGATGCCAGCCCTTGCCCGACATGCCGTCGGCGATGTCGTAAATGTTCAGGTTGCGCGCCGTGAAGGCCACGACGCTCACGAGCGGCCGGCCGATGATCTCGAGCTCGGCCGACAGGGGCGGCGAGGTGGTGATGTGCTCGGCGATCTTCTTTGCCGTGCCCACAATCTTGCTGCAGGCGTCGACGTAGCCGGGCTCGCCCACCTTCATCATGCTTGCCCAGCATCCCGCAATCAGGGCGCCGGGCCTGGAGCCGGCGATACCAGGTGACGCGTACACGCCACCGGACCAATCGGCGCTGACAAAGTACTGGTACGTCCTCAACTCGGCGGTGCGGTAGAGAACGGTGGAGTTGCCCTTGGGGGCAAAGCCATACTTGTGCGTGTCGCAGGAGATGGAGGTCACACCCTTGAGGCGGAAGTCGAACAGCTGGGTCTCGAAGCCAGCCTTCTCGAGGAAGGGAACTAGGAACGAGCCCAAGCAGCAATCGACATGCAGCGGGATGCGGCGGCGAACGGCGAGCTTGGACAGAGCAGCGATGTCGTCGATGATGCCGTGGGGAAAGTTTGGTGCAGACCCAACGAGGAGGACAGTGTTGCTGTTGACCAGGCGAGACACACGATGTACATCGACCTGGTGCAGAGGTGCAGGGCACGGCACGAGGTGGACCTTCATCTTGAAGTACTCACCGGCCTTGCGGAAAGCCGTGTGTGCCGTCTCGGGGAGGATTCTAGTTAAAAATCAGCCTCTACATCCATGCATAGAGTGTCTTTTAGGACGAAGAAATAAACTCACATCTCCGGTTCGGTAACACCTCGCTCAACATACGCCTTGTTGCGCGCGCTCAGGCAAGCCATGAGGATACTCTCGGTGCCTCCACTGGTGGACACGCCGGCACCGGTCGAAGGGGCGTTGAACAAGGACAGCACCATGGCCACGACCTCGGCCTCCATCTTGCGCACGCCGGGGAAGACGTCGGGGTGGATGGGGTTGGCGACGGTGAAGCGGCCGTAGGCCTCGGTCTGCAGCTTGAGCAGCTCGTCCTCGCCGTGATAGACGGCGCCGCTCACGTAGCCGTCCTCCCAGCGCGTGTGGTCCATGGTCGCGAGGGTCTCGAGCTCGGTGCGGACGGCGTCGTCGGTCCAGGGCTCCTTGGGCAGGCTGAGGTAGCGCGAGCCGCCGGCGGGGACCAGCTTGCCCGACATCTTGGTCAGGGCATCGTCGACCTGCTTACGCACCTGCGTGCGCACGCCCGGGAGCCGCAGGAAGTAGCCATAGAGGATGCGCCGGGCGTCCGTGTAGAGCTCAACGACGGTGCCGAACAGGCCGCGGCCCTTGAGCTGCCAAAAGGTGCGGCGGATGATGCGGAGGACGAAGAAGAAGAAGACAATGTTCCGAAGTCTTTGAGCATAGTAAATATCATGCGTCAGCTTTCCTGATTCCAAAAGTATAGGAAATATACATCTCCATATATGTGCATGGCAGCAAGCTGATGTGCGAACAGCTTCAAGATCGTGGACGATCTGTAAGCCGCAGCTCTCTCTCCGGGCCTTGCGTGCCGAGGTACAGTGGTGTGGATTCAAGACTTACAAGTCCAAGTTCACGACGGACCATGGATTCGCAGGCCGGCTCTTCTTGATGCTATCGAAGCTCTCACGGAGGCTTATGGGCATTCGCGAGGAGCCCGGCATGTTTGCAAATCTGCCACTCAGTGCGCGGGACATAAGAAGTGCACCCAGCAGAGGCAAGATAGAAAATGAAAAGAAGAGCAAGATGTCAAGTAGAAGAAGTGAGGAGTAAGAAGGGAAATCGTCAGTTGACGCACTCTCTTCAAATGCGCACTGGGTTACACGACCCTCGGAGCAGACAACGCTCGCTAAATCGACCAGCCCGGTGCGGGAGCGTTGGCAGCATTTTATCCATTTTGGTGGCAAGCGCAGGGGAGCTAACGCCTAGAGACTCGCTAAAGAGATCCCTGTTGCTGGCGGCTGTGCCTACCGACGTAGTAGCTCGCTCATCATGGAAGCCGGGACAGAAACCGAAAGAGAGTTCTTGAAATCTTTCACATGCTGCAAAGAGTTCTCGAGGTGACATCAAAACCCTCCAATGGCGAATGAGCGCGACCAACATGTCTGCACCATAACACTCATATTCCTGGTTCTGCGGGCCCCTTGGATACGACAGATGCTACCTAAATCCAGTCCCTCTGCCTATCAGGGCAGATCCAATTGGTCATGCGATCAGAGCAAGAAAGCAAGGCAAGGCTCGAGACCGAAACCCGAAACTCTGTTGGCGCGCTCGCATTGCCGAGTGCGAGATAACTCGATCTTATCTGATCCGAGTCTTCTGTCAGCTCAATCAGACCCGACCTGACTGGTCGAGCCCGCAAAAGTCTTGTGCTATAGTACAACTACTGTTCATATAGTCAGCGTTTGTGTCCATTAAGTGTCATACCCAGGTCCAAACATGTCGCCTTCCGTACGATGTATATAATTGATGTTTGTATACTCTGCGTAACTCGTACATGTCTACAATGGCCTGTTTCTTTGAATGCTTTGCAATCTTACCACAGGCAAATATCAAACACCGGCGAACAATATACACAAGCAAGGCAAGAGCAGTCTATCATGACTCCTTGGATGTGTCCATTTAACAGTGGCTACCGAAGCACATTGATCCCTAATTCCAATCCAGTATATGCTGCGCCTTACTACCAAAAAGGACGCTGGTTGTGCCGCGGCTGAAATCATTTTCTGTGCATATCTGATGATCTGCCTGTTACCACAACTCCCTATGTCTTTCCAGACAATGATCATGACACGCCTTATTATAGTGTCAAACTGTCCTCTAGTTGTGCATACAATTCTTTCCTGCAAATATGCTCACAACATATTGCCATAATTTGAAAGCGCGAAATGTGTGCGCTCTAAAGCTCTTTCCTGCTGCCGCTGTCACGGCTGTTGTATGTTGAGCTGTCATCGTTAAACATAGACGCGGTGTCGCCTACTTGCTTGCGCTCCGAAACCTCTTGGAACGCCTTGAGCCGTTTGCCTCTGCTATATACCTTCGACGCCAATCCTTGGGACAACCACTCCCTCATGACTGCTGATTGCTATTGGAGAGGCTCCGAAGAGCTCGATAGACGATTCAAGTGCAGATACACATCCGTTCCATATCTAATACAGTTAGTCAGCACGAAAAAGCTTCTCTTCCGATTGGGTTGGTGGGCGCTTACCCTTCCATAGAAATCAACTTCAAATCACCACCAAAGTAGCGCGCATAAAGCCTCGAAATCGGCAATCCGTATCCAAACCCAGCCATGGGTGCCTTGAAATCGCTCTTATCGAAGTCAGGGTCCAAGTTGGGTGTCCGGTCGACAGTCGTGTACATGTACGTCCAAACCAATGGTATGGCACTCCGGGGTATACCGCCGCCTTCGTCCGAAATCTTGATCGTGATATCCTCTCTGCCCTCGGCAATGATGACCTTGGTCACAGGGAACTCCTGCTTGTCTTGACCGTGTGTCTCGACCACGGCGCGCAGGGAGTTCTTCAAGGTCTCGAAGAGCATGTGTGACAAGTGGCCAGGGACGTACATGAAGTTGAGGTTCGGGTTGCAAACAAGCTGAATCTTTGGTGCCTCGAAGAGTCCGTAGTGATCCTCGCAGACGAATCGGGCATTCTCAATGGCCTCCTCGGCCAAGTCCCGTACATTCGTCTTGGTGCAGATGATACCGACATAAGTTGGATCGCGGTGATGACTCTGGTCTGTGAGGGCGATGTGTTGTCCAATGAGCATTCGAATACCGATACGGGACATGTAGAAGCGATCGAGGAAAGACTGTATGTTGTGGTCAATCTGCATGCGTTGCCGTTTCCGCTTGTACTCGAGGATACCCTGCGCCATGGTCGTGACGACACCATCGTGTCTTCGCTTGATTGTCTTGAGTGTCTGGGAGAACCTTTGGTTGTAGGCTTTCAAGTCCGGCGGCCAGTCGTTGGAGTCATCCACCATGGCAAAGTATCTCCTTGTGGCTTGTTGTTTTCTGCCGGCACTGCTGCCATTGCCGTTCTGAAGCGAGGCGTACTGGCCTTCGTCAATACTTGGGTTCGGGATAGCCTCGGATAGCATCTTTGCCGCGCCATTATTGTTGAAGCTGCCAGGCCTTAAAAGCCGTTCCCGCACCTGGCCGGCAAGCTCTGGTCTTGGTAAAGTGGTGATCTCCTATGGAAAATTGTCAGACTGCTTTTTGGTCTGCGGTGACCGGCGGTTGAGAGATTGACGCACCTCGAATGACTGCGCATACCAGTCTGCAACCTTCTTGACCGAAGGCATGTCATTCAGTCCATCTGGTAATGTGTGAAGTTCTTGTACTCGATGTGCGAGACGAATTGGTAGTTCCTCGGCGAGGAATTGGGAGGCGCGGAAGAGAGTTCCTAGAAGATGACGCATCAGCGACAGGCAAGCGACAATAGAGCGCGATTTTGATCAAGACGTTGGCCTCGAGGAGGAAGTCGACTGAACAATGGCGCACATACCTGTGGAGGGCTTCTCGCCAAACTGGACCATCTGCCTCAAGCTGACTCCCGTGGCCGGAAAGTTTGCATAGTGCCTGATGGTGTCCATCAAGCGCTCCGAGGCCTTCCACGACATGACGGGCAGAGGGTGGCTCGGAGAGCGAGCATGCACAGAGAGAGGGAAACCGTCTTGTCAGGCCGCCGCTACTGATGATATCTGGGAACAGAGACGAGAGGCCGGTGGTCCATGGGAGGAGGGAGGACGGAGTGCAGAAACCGAACGGTCGTGTGAGTCGTGTGATGTTTCGGCGACAAGGAAGATAGGATAGCGAGAGCAGAGAGCAGCTGCAAGCTAATAACCTAGTAGTAATGAGCGACAAGGGTTGGCGCGGCTTTGAATGGGACCCCGCGGTCTAAACTATGACGGAGAGGGACGGCTGCTAGCTCGCTACTGCCGAGGATGCTTCAGCACACCCGAGAGCGAATGAATGGTTGAGTCACACAAGGACAAACTCGAGGCTTATAAGAGTTTGGTGATCGACAAGCGCCGTAAGAAAGTCGTTCACGCTCCAGATTTCAGTTGAGTACAATGCAAATATTGTCAATCTTTATTTTATCTAGTCCTATGATTATGCCATCTAGGTAGGCCAATTGTGAGTGCTGCCTCCAAGCCACCCAGAACGAACCCCTTCGTCGGCATAGCATTGAAATCGCTTCCCTTCTCCCGGCAACTTTTGGGGAGCTTCGGGCCATTACCGAATCAGCTGATAGACTGCTCGGCTCCCCTGATCATCGTGCTTGCGCCAAGGGCTTGTAAGGTCACAGATAATACGGACTTAGATATTTGTCCGAGTTAAAAATCACAGCTCTGCTTCATAATTAAAGATACGCAGTGAATCTCGTGAGGCCATTAAATCATGTTGCAGCCTCCCAATTCCATCCGTTTTTTGACACGATCAAGTAAAGAAGAGGAGAAGAAGAGCTTGTATGCAAGCAGCGGTGATCTGGCCGTTGACATCTGATCTGTCTCGGACGAGGCGCTTCGGTTGCTAGACAGGGGTTCCCCACACTCAATGCTGGATTCAGCGGCGACTCCAATGGCTGGGCGTGGGATGCTTTGCAGGTTTCCACAGGTGACAAAATCGATATCGAATTTGCTGGTTTTATGGTATTCATTGTTATGAGTACTCAAAGATGCTGACGACTCACGATGGATTGCAGTTGTTATCAGTGATCGCTCTACCGAAATCGGCCCTTGACATCATGTCTATCATGCACATCCACTGATACAAATACTGGGACTCTCTGAGAGTACTGGGTCAGTATGGCATAGCTGGTGTACTCAGTGGTCTGGTCTAAGCAATTGTAACTGTCCAGGTTCATTGATGATAGCCTGAGAATACATTGTATCTACGTTGCCCGTCCAAACCGGCAATCAATTGGACCATGTTCAGATCAGCTATGGTAGGTCGCTGGACACATGTAATAATTGAGTTGGAAAGCAGCTCCGGGTGCTCACTGCCCAGTGCTCAGTCAAAAATCCCCGTGGGGCTTCGATTGCGCGTGGCCCACTTAACCCCGATCAAAACATCGCAACTTCTTAAAGTTCTTACATGATCCCAAACCCTTTCTTGAGACGCCTGGAGGATGAAAGTGGCGCGTGCCCCAATTCCTACTTGACATAAAGACAGGGATGTCTTGTGATTGCCTCAGGATCCCCTCCAGCGACTCATTGAGCCCCAGAACTTCAGTGCCTGCCTGGACCGATCTATTCCCGTTTGCCCGTACCTTATGCATCAAAGGCCGGGCCCCACCCCTTGGAACGCGGTGTTTGGTGGAGAGAAGAAAGCTCATGTCTGAGAGCTCTTCTGAAGAGTCGGAGCTGCCGCCGCCTCCGGGTTATCCCGGGCGCCACCAGCCGGGAGATGCTACGCCGAACTTCTCGTCACCGCCGGCCTCTCCCTCGCTGAGCTTCCACTTCCTCGGCAGATCTCCGTTTTCACCTTTGCGCCACCAGTCATCCTCCGCACACCATGCGTCTCCGGTCCCCTCACCACGGTCACCTGACGATTTGCTTGACGTTGCCGAAGACAGCAAGGACGTCTTGATCCAAAGGCTCAATGATCTCGCAGCGAGGCTCTCTGCCGAGGATGAGGTGGAAGGGGAAAGTGTCGACACGATGCACACCAAAGTGGATGAGCTGGAGCACGTTTTGACCCATGGCTGGGGAAATGGACCACGTCGGCACCGGCGTAATCAGTCATCACTCAGCTTGAGTGCTGGAAGCGGTGATCAAAACTCGGGAAATCCTCGATCCACCTGGCTCAAGTCACGTCTTTCCGAGATGGCGTTACCCCAGCCGTCGCCTCCATCACCAGCATCGAGAGAGCGGGGAGATGTACAGCAAATTTCACGAGGCCAACAGACAGACAAAGAACCAGACTCACAGTATGCGGATCAAATCCTTGCACAGGCTCTGATGCTTCAGAATTCTCTTGAAGCAGTCGTCGCCAACTTGAAGTCCAGACAAGAGGAGCAAGAGGTAAGTCTCCTGCGCAGACAGCTCATTAGCAATAGCCACGACTGCTAATTGTCACCAAGCACATACACGATCTGCTTATTAACAGGGCGGAACGTGCTGCCCAGAGGATCATTCAACTTGAAGAACGGATCAAAGAACTGTAAGTCCACTCTAATCTTGCCACAATCAAAGGCTCGTCCTTGCTGAAGTGGGTACCAGTGAGGCTGAGCGAAGTGATGGCGAGATGGAAGTCTTGAATCTCCAGATTCAATTGAAAGCCATCGAAGTGCGATGCCTTGGCTACGTGCCAAAGGACGCTGATCCGGATCTGCTCCGAAGCATCGATACCTGGAAGGCCGAGATGTCGGCCTTGAAAGTGAAAAGAATACGCAGACAGGATGAGCCCGCGGCAGATCAACTGCCACCAACGCCTCGAACTCTTCGACGCCAAATGTTGAGAAGCCAGATGCTCGAGAGAAGCCAGATGCTCGAGAGAAGCCAGATGCTCGAATGATCATTGATTGTGGAGATTTGGCGGCATGGCCTGCGTGCGCCAACAATTTCCCGTTCGTCTCTGAAACGATTACAAAGCTCCAGAGCGAAGCTTTCTTCCATATTCACCTCGACGGGAGTTAAGGAGTTTTAAGATACCCGATGTTGCCATGGCCTGTCCCCGCGACCCGAAAGAAAGTACGAGGTTACGCGGTTTGGCACCATCACAGAATTTACGATTAATAGCACGAATGTTGCATCATCAATATTCAAATGGTAGCCACGACTGCCACTCATAAGCGTCTCGTCCGAAGCGGTCGAGGATATTCATTTCTTCACGTGAGCACACATGTGCTCAACGTGCTGCTGTGCTTGGAATTCAGATGAAAAATGACACGACTATTTGTATGGATGACTGATGCAGTAGTATGCTGCAGATCCTTGGTAGGATTCTTCCCCGGACGGATCTCATTGGTACAAGCAGGAATGAATCCTTCATGTACTCAATCATGACAGACCTTCAACAACTGGCAACGAGGAACCCATATCCGGTGGATTATCGACCGGCTGTTCACGCCTCGGGTTTTAAAGTATATCTCCTACAAGCTGAGTTCTCAAATGATGGTCAGCCGCTATACGACACGGTGCCGTCCTCCGTAATCCGTGACGGTCCCGACGGGAAGCCACAGGATCGCATGGATTATTCCGGAAAGGCCATATAGATCACATTAAGATCCCAGGATGCTGGTCATATTTTCCATGATACTACTGACCATTGTTTGATAGAGTTGGCTCTGCTTTCGTCATAGTGCAGTCCGACTGTCTTGGCCAGCGGCCGCCCAGCCTCTGTCCCTTTCGCCAAGTTTGGAGGCGCGGGGAAAGGTTGGCACTGTCAGACAAGCAGACATGGATTGTTCAAGAGTCCCCCAGTATCTACACGACATCTCTTGGGCGATATCTACGAACAACAAGCCCTCCATCTAGCGACGGATACGCAAAAGCTTGTCTCTACTTGGCAATAACTACTAGTTCAAGCTAGCTACTCGAAAGCGAAAGATGAGAGAAGAATTGACAACAAGCCAGATGTGAAGGATTTATAGAAAGTCGGTGTCCTTGAAGCATGTCTCAAAAATTGGAAGCGTACCATTCCTTCGGGAACCCCAAAACGACACTCAAAAATCACCCATCAATGGCCGAAGCTTCACACGGCACCTTAACCCGATTGCGGCAAAGCGAAGATGACAGGACCCCAAAATACCCCAGACCAGAAACGTCATCTCGCCGTTACACGCGACACCCTCACCGAACCGACGGCGGTTATGGTTCGCCGTGGCTCACTGGGATGGCTGTTTCGTCGACCATATCCTGGTGCCCATCCTGACCCAATGACGTCTCCTGCGATCCTTCCACCGCCTCCCTGTAATCTCACGGACAGCCTTATGCGGTCGGCGCCACAAGCGTGATGGTGCTCTGTCCAATGTTCTGGGATGTCAGTTCATTCGCTGATCCTAGATGATCATCATATTGGTGCCCATGGGGAAAGTGGGCTGTTCCATACAGACTGCCTTTTTCGTAATCCGGGGTAGAGCCCAGGAATAAGCTGATAGCTATTCCTATGACCAATTGATAATTTCTATAGAAGAGGCCGTCGAGTCCTAGGGACGCCTCCCCCATGTTGATATTTCATTTCCTCTGCATTCCTAAGCCACACAACTTTGTATGTGCTGCCATCTTGCAGGCAAAAACTGCCATTCGTCGCCTCTGAAACGGTTTGAAGCGAAGGCCATCGCAACTTCAAGCCGACAAAATGTCTACCACCCCTCCGCCGGGGCCTACGGGCAGCGAGAAGATACATCGCAAAGACTCGGAACATACAGAGGCCACACGGTCCGAGGTCGAGCGCATCTCGAGCCGGAGCGAGTCCGTGGAGGCGGGTCAAACAAACATCAGCGGCAACCCCAACCTGGACGCCGAGGAGAAGAAGCGGCTCGAGGCCTCGGCCAAGCTCGAGAACCCCCTGGCCGGTCTGAGTCCGGCGGAGCTCGCCCAGCGCGGGGAGGAATTCTCCCGGAAGCATGGCTTCGCGGAAGAGGAGGACATCCGGGCGTTCAGACTCGGCGCCATGATCGCGGGCAACATGAACAAGTACGACACGGTCGACGGACTCACCGAGCGCGAGAAGGACGTGCTCGATCGCGAGATTACGCACAAGTGGTCCAACCCGACCATGTTGTACGCTGTCATTGTGTAAGTGTTGCCACCTAGACTCGAATCAGATTACAATAGCCTTTAAAGTTGCTCTCTAACTCGCCGAATCATAGAATCTGCTCGCTCTGTGCCGCCGTGCAAGGTATGGACGAGACGGTCGTCAATGGTGCTCAAATTTTCTACAAGAAAGAGTTCAGTATAGACGACGACAAAGACTCGGTCTCTGCAGAACTTGCTCAGAGAAGTAAGTCTTCTACCACCCAACTAACGATGACCTGGATTCCTCCGCTTTTATAGCTACTTTTACGAACCAAGCTAATGCAACGTCTTTCTTACACAGACTCGTGGCTTATTGGCCTTGTCAACGGTTAGTGGATCCCCAGACTTATTTCCATCCACGAAGCCGATCTGGGAAAACACGAGCTAATGTACTGTATTATATAGCTGCCCCATATATCTGCTGCGCCTTCGTTGGATGCTGGCTTACTGAGCCTATGAACAAGATCTGGGGCCGTCGAGGAACCGTCTTTGTTGCATGTTTGATTTCGGCCGCGGCATGTTTCTGGCAGGCTTTTGTGAGTATAGATGTTCTCTTTCATCGTATCTTGAGAGAATATATAACACCCTAACACATTCTCGTCCATAGACGAATACTTGGTGGCATATGTTTATCGCGAGATTCTTCCTTGGCTTCGGTATCGGTCCAAAATCAGCAACTACTCGTAAGCATATAGACCCAGATGTCCTTCCTTGGAGGTGCTGAAACTTGAAACTAACAAACATGAAAGCCATCTTCGCCGCAGAATGTTCGCCGCCGAAACTCCGCGGTGCGCTCGTGATGCAGTGGCAAATGTGGACAGCCTTTGGTATAATGATTGGCTACGTCGCCGACCTGGCCTTTTACTTCGTCCCGGACCAGTCGGGCATTATTGGACTCAACTGGAGATTGATGATGGGCAGCGCCGGCATCCCCGCCGTCATCGTTTGCGTCCTCATCTGGTGGACGCCCGAGTCGCCGAGGTGGTACCTCACCAAAGGCCGACACGCCGACGCCTACAAGGCCGTTTGTCAGCTGCGATACGAGAAGGTGCAGGCGGCCCGCGATCTCTTCTACATGGATACGCTTCTGCAGGTCGAGAGGGAGGCCATGGACATCGGCAGGAGCAAGGTCAAGGAGCTGTTCACTGTCCGCAGAAACCGCAACGCCATGATCGCCTCCGAGATCGTCATGTTCATGCAGCAGTTCTGCGGCGTCAATGCGATTGCGTACTACTCGACCCAGATCTTCATCGACGCCAGCTTCCCTCAGACCTCGGCCCTCGCGGCGTCCCTGGGGTTCGGTATCATCAATTGGCTATTCGCCCTGCCAGCGTTTTACACGATTGACACTTTTGGTCGGCGCAACTTGCTGTTGACCACGTTTCCGCTCATGTCGATCTTCTTGTTCTTCACGGGTTTCAGTTTCTGGATACCGGAGAACAGCACGGCGCACATCGCGTGTATTGCTTTGGGAATATACCTCTTTGGTATTGTCTATTCGCCGGGCGAGGGGGTATGTACAAGTTCAGATGAAGGATATCCTGTTGAATGCTTTAACTAATTCATCGCCAAACAGCCTGTACCGTTCACATACTCGGCCGAAGCATACCCGCTCTACATCCGACCTCTGGGAATGTCCCTAGCGACGGCCACGACGTGGTTCTTCAACTCGGTATTGTCGCTGACATGGCCCGCCCTCGTGCAGTCTTGGACCAGTCAGGGTGCATTTAGTTGGTACGCCGCCTGGAACATAGTCGGATGGGTGCTGGTTTTGCTATTCTTGCCCGAGACCAAGGTTCGTCATCTTTCCATCTTTCAACGATACCCTCCAACCTGTCTATTTCCCCTTTCTGGAGCTGCACTGACACTTCATGCGCACACAACAGGGCAAGACGCTCGAGGAGCTAGACGCCGTCTTCAATGTGCCGGTACGCAGCTTGAACAGCTATGGTATCAAGCAGTTCTTTTACTTCTGGGGCCACCACGTGCTCCGCCGTGATATCGAGCCCCCAAAGGTCCCCTCGGCGCGGGACACGGTCGAGTACACGGAGAAGCAGTTCACTAGGGAGAAGCAGCACGAGCCTAGTGCCCGCGTCTAGGTTGGTCAGAAAGGTCTTCGATGGGTGCCACTAGGCATCTAAAAGTACATCACGTGGAAGTCGGGATCGCGTTTCTTGGTTCTCATATAGTGTCAGGCGTTGATGGCAGAATGATTGTTTGCTGTTCCCGAAGTTGGTCTCTTTGGTGAGATACATGATACCACACAGAACATACATAATGAATCGTTGGATTAATGTACCATGATTTGTATCCCAAAGGGCCTGTCCAAAGGAAAACAACAAGTATCCGGACTTTGCCAGCTGGTGAGGCTGGAGCTGCCAAGTCGAAAGACAATGCCAATGTGCCTGTCTTGTTTGTCTCCATTGTGTGCTCAGTAGAGACAATTCATTGAAGCCGGGCAGTAGAGCGGAACAAAGATGTGCTGTCCGCACAGCCTATATAAGCGATGCTGAGCAATTCACTTCTTGTACAAAAAGTTTCATCACAAACAGCAAACTTACACCCATAACACTACTATTTCCAAATTTCGAGACAAGATAAAAGACACGAAATATTACGAGACCATGGCCAACAACAACCTTTCCGACAGAAAATCCTGCGACAGCGGTCTTGAACACCGGCCCAATCCAAATGAGAACATTGTCAACGTAAGTTTTCTTTTCTTCTTCTCCATTTCCTTCATATCCTCTCTGTATATCCTTTAGAAACTAAAAATGACTAGGGTTTCGTGTCTGTACTCAGTGGTCTGTCCACTGGTATGGAAAAATGTTTCGACGATTGGTGCGGAATGGCGGGCCATGACTGCAAAGTACACGACTGTGAACTTTCTCTCTGGAACCGCTTCCGCCAGGATCCCGACAAGGCCCGGCCGCTCTGGGCCTATCTGAGGCGCCACGAGGACATTGTCAATGCCATCCGAGACCCCCGCGTGGAGCCCATGGTGGTCCTCGTGTTATCGGTTGTTAGGTATGTCACCGAAACGATCCTGGCGAGGCCTTTTTATCCCGTTGGGATCGTTGGCGACGGCAAGACTGCCGACGAAATCGAGCAACACGCTGCTAATATGGCCACGCAAGGTGACACTCCTATCGCAGCTTGGCGGGACGTGCGAAAGTGGAAAGTAGAGGCATATGTTAACATGATGTCTCACTCCGGGTTTCTCCCTGCTCGAGCCGCTGCTCGCAGAGAGATGGCGGAAAGAATGGAGGAGGTTTTCCGTATCCTGATGCCCGAAGGGACACGGGACGCCGCCATTGAAAGCATTGAGCAGTTCATCCTGGAGCCAGCGATGCAATTGAAGGAACAGATGGCGACCTGCATGGATGAGTTCACCGTCGAGTTTTCGGAGCTTCCGGGGCCGCTGAAGGCATCCGATATGACTCTCAACGGAGAAATTTTGGAAGGAACGGAATTCCACAGCATTGATAGCCTCATTCCATTTTGGCTTTCTAGATCAACGGCCCAAAGCGGCAAGTTCGTCAACGTCGACGGCGCGCATGAGTATCTCTATCCAATCGTCAATGCAGAGCCAAGACTGATGCTGCAGATGGACCCGGAAATAGTCAAGAACATAAAAGACGGAGATGTCATGTTGAGGGACGGTCTTGGATGCGTCGAGCCGCAAACCACCTTTGCAACTGGCACACCCATGGGAAGCAATAAGCGCGAAGACCTTGTTGCTGAGTTTGACAAGAAACTAGGTTACTCGCTCGACGGGTAGATGTCAGATTCGGAATCAACTGGTGGAGGTAGAGGATAATGTCCTCATCAAATTGATAGGGTTGTATTTGCACAGATTCTACAGGTCAATTGGCTAGGTAGGTAGGTAATTGGATGATGAACATCTGTCTCACACGCACTGACTGCACTTACCTAAAACACTTCTACAAGTATCGTTGATATTATTAAAGGTTGGAATCACGAAGCCACTAAGACGGTGAGTATTGATAGTCAAAGGTTTCACAATATGCAGTCAAGCCATGAATATACAAAGGCGCAATCAGCCCTGGTCCTCGAAAGTCCGAGAGATGCCTCAGCCACGGGTATTGGCACTGCGACCGGGTTCCACGAGAGAACAAAGAGACTCAGTACGAGGCGAAACGACTAGATGTCTTGGCGTCCAACGTCGCCGTAGCTTTCACTGAGAATATAAAGATGCCATGAGACAGCCCTTCTTGGTGACATTGTTATAGAAACACCTCATGCGAATTACTTCGTCGTCAACATTTGCAACCGGACTCCTCGTTCTACTGACTTGAAAAAGGCTACCATCGACGATCAATCCTTACTTCTGAGAAAACATGTTTGGCCTAGTAAGCTGGCTCAGACGACATGCCCCAAGAATAACTTACCGATAACACCCCTACGATATTGTGTGGACGCAGTACAATTTAGGGTCAAGGACCCGGCAACGAGAGGCCCCGGCAATGTATGATCCAACACCCTCTCAATTGGCCGAATGTCGTGTATGCGGCGACACAAAAGACAGGAAATTATTTCCAGCGTCTCCCATATCGAATCAATGCACTCACCCACCGAGTACCTGCTACGAATGTGTCGCGACTTCCATCAAGACAGAACTTGAAATGAGGAGATGGGACCGACTTAGCTGTCCTGAATGTAGGGAGCCTTTGCAACACCAAGAAATCAAGAGATTTGCCGACGAGGAGACTTTTGCCAGGTAAGGGCATCGCGGGCCTGAATCATCGGCTGTCTCTATGCTGACAATTCGACTTAGATATGACGCTCTGGCAACAAGAGCCGCGATGAGCGAGGACCCCGACTTTGTATGGTGTCCGTTCGGTTGTGGATCAGGTCAAATCCATGACACCAAGAGCAATAGCGGCGGTCCTATATTCCGCTGTTTTGGCTGCCGCTTGAAATACTGCTTCAAG
The DNA here is from genome assembly GCA_001599175.1 of Pestalotiopsis sp. JCM 9685. Lineage (NCBI taxonomy): Eukaryota > Fungi > Ascomycota > Sordariomycetes > Amphisphaeriales > Sporocadaceae > Pestalotiopsis > Pestalotiopsis sp. JCM 9685. The sequence continues at coordinate 4,460,658 of BCGF01000003.1, forward strand.
CATCAGTGCCAGTGGCATGATGGATTGACATGCGAGGATTACGATAGGTTAGTGGCAGGTGGACGTTCTTTTGGTGCTCGACAAAGAGCCACAAACGATGCCGTACAGGTGGCGAGGAGAAGGCAGGAGGAGGAGCGGCAGAGTGAAGCTCGCATCCAAGAAATCTCCAAGCCTTGCCCCAAATGCTCGTGTCCTATTGAAAAGAACGAGGGATGGTAAGACTCTTCGGCCCTTTCTCGCTGGCACCATAGCTCTATTGCTGACCACTGTGTAGTGACCATATGACGTGTAAGTTACCAAGCTTTTCTCCGTTCATCCGGCTCCTTTCTATGCTGTTCCATTTCGCGACTCGATGGTTATGGTCAAACCTCCTGTATATTCTTGCATATGGCCGAGGACAGCACAACTGAAACAGTCCATCGATCGCAGGTCGAAATTGCCAGCATGAATTTTGCTGGGAATGTCTGATCCTTTGGCAATATGGCCATAGCTGCCAACGATGGTTAGGATGAGTATTTACTTCAGTCTGATGTTCTGACACAAATATGTCCTTTACGATGGGTATATTTTGCCCGCTGTCTTTTTATCCGTAAAGTACTTTCCACTAACTGACTAACAATCGCAGGTAAGAATTGTGATCATCAATTCTGCTACCAATGCCTCGCAGACTATAAAATTATTCTAGAAAATGATAATTCTAGGCATCAAGAGGGATGCCGCTGGTATAGGAAAAACATGTCTGATAAGAACGAGGGTCACTCATAGACAAGAAGGCGCTATTGATAGATAGGTTCGACATTGCATGAGCGATAGAATATTGCCACGATGGTGTGTATTTTGAGAGTGTATCCAACCATACACCATTGTTGCTCTTTTCGAGTGAGACGGTGACAGTAATCCCCTGGCAGTCATCAAGATTCAATCAGGGGGCGAAGAAGTACCCGCATAGGAATTAGGAGAGCTGCAGAGCACAATAAATGCACACGTCCACGACGATCTATAAGGCCAAGACTTCCAACAAGGCTTCCGGTTTATTTCCAATAAGCCTTGATGCTACCAAATGATCGACTTTGTAGTACAAGCGGCGAAACATTTCTTCGAAAATGGAGTAGGGTGGTGTTGCAATACGGGTCAAGTGTCTCTCGTGTGTTCTGATTCGCTCTCGAATCGACGTGCCGCTGTCATCCAGCCACTTAGATGGCCGGTGACTATATCCTTCTGTATATCTATATTACCACTTCCAGGGTAAAGGCGCTCTCCCACCCGGCAGTTCCATTTGCAGCACGCGGCGGAAAACAAAACAATCCTTGGAATATTTGAGTAGTGCTGTAGACAAGAAATGGCCTTTATATACCTGTTCCTGGACCTCGAACCTCTTGGCTCACCCATCTTTCTTTCTTTTCTTCACCAGTCCTTTCATTCTTTGCCAAGGCTACCGCCAAGATGTATCGCACTGCCCTCCTCGCTCTCCTCTCCTCGCTCGCCGAAGCGGTGCCCCAGTTCGGCGGCAGCGGCGGCCTGACGATGCTGCGGTTCGGATGCCCGCAGCTCGTCATCGACCGCCTGGACCCCCTCGTCAACCCGGGGTCCGTCCCGTCACCACACGTGCACCAGATCGTCGGAGGCAACGGCTTCAACGCGACCATGACCACCAGCGACGTGTCCAACACGGCCACTTGCACGACCTGCGAGTTCTCCGAGGACTTCTCCAACTACTGGACGGCCAACCTCTACTTCAAGGCCCGCAACGGCACCTACAAGCGAGTGCCTCAGCGCGGTGCGGCGTAAGTATCTACGTGAACGCCTTGAAGATAGATCATGGCTTACTAACATTTCCTCTCAGTCTGCAATTCAGTGATACCTATAGCAACAAGATGGCAGACGGTATCCTTGTCTACTACGTCTCAGCCCAGCCCGGGAAGATTACTGCTTTCAAGCCAGCAAGTCATCACTCAGTCCTTCAGTCTGACTTTTCTTCCTCTTGTGCTAACCTTTGTTCTCCAGGGTTTCCGCATGCTCGTCGGTGACCCTCTCCAGCGCTCGAGGCCAGACACCTCGCTGAAGAGACAAAACTGCTACCGCTGCTACACGGGGCCCAACTACGGAGGCGATGTATCCGCGCCGTGTCAAGATGCCAAGTCCGTCCTCTCTTCTACATCGTAATTTCCAGTAATGCTGACGCTTAGCCCAGGATCGACACTGAAGCTCTTCCACCAAAGCCCTGCAAGGGAGGTATTCGCACCAATGTTCACTTCCCCACGTAAGTCGATCCCATCATCTACCCATTGTCTGGCCTGTCCGTCCGTCTTCGTTACTCACCACTCCTGCACCACAGATGCTGGGACGGCAAGAACCTGGACAGCCCCGACCACAAGTCGCACGTGGCGTACCCGACGGGCGGCCCGGCGACGTTCCTCAGCCTGGGCGGGGACTGCCCGTCGACGCACCCGGTGCGCATCCCGCAGCTCATGTACGAGGTGGTCTGGGACACGACGGCGTTCAACGACCCCAACGACTGGCCGGCCGACGGCTCGCAGCCGTTCTACCTCAGCACGGGCGACAACACGGGGCTCGGGCAGCACGCCGACTACGTCTTCGGCTGGAAGGGCGACGCCCTGCAGAAGGCCATGGACACGTCGGGCTGCATGGGCGCCAAGTGCGCCACCCTCAAGACCCAGGACGTCGCCACCGGCACCAAGTGCAGCGTCAAGAGGACCGTCGACGAGGACCACGACGGATGTAAGTTTCTTTCCTTTTCTTCTGATTTACTCCAACTACCACAGATACTGACGAAACAAAATCAATAGGGATCAAGGAGCTGCCCGGCATGACCATGTCCATGTAAATTGAGTTCCAACCAGAGCTCTGCCTGAATCCCATGTTGTCATTGTTGTATTGTCCCTGCCGGTTATCCCGATTGGTTGACTGTATAAACGCCTGTCGTCCCCGTTCTACCCATTTTACCCCAGACCTTTTGCAAGATTGGCGACTTTTGTAGACTCCCTTTCATTCCCTTCTGAAGTAGCCTCAATAAATGATTCGCTCGCTAAGTTGTATTTGAATTGTGACATGTAATCTGAAAGTCTTGGAAGCATCCCCCTCATGAGCCCGGCAGTTGAGGCGAGCATCGGTTTGTCCCGGTTAATTAGCAAATCGTTACTTTTAGCCGCGTCAGCTGTCATCACCAGATAATGTAGTACAAATACCAAGAATCTGAATACCTAGATACGTACTAATCTAGCCAGTGTATGTTCCCTCACTTTTACTCAGCAGCCTGAGTCGGGTGATAGTTGGGGCAAGAACAATACTATTCTAGACTCCCCCGTTCGCAGTGGTCGCAGACATGAGTGGTCTTGTTGCCAACCGCTGAGACGAATTCCAACCGGCAGGTTTTCAGAGTTGGTTATGATGGCTCTGAAGACCTAGTGACCACTAAGTGAAAAAGAATATGTTTTTGGCCTCCTCCTGATCAAGGGTCTTTGCCAGGGCCAACGGAAAGCTCGTGGGCTCGTATTTAAAAATCCGAACAAAAGAATATACAAAAAAAAAATAGGAAGGTAAATCAGTAGGCCCCCGGATAACCTGGATGGTAAATCAGTCGCCGGATAACCTCTGCGAGGTAGATCAGCGGCCGGATAACCCAAGGTAGATCAGCGTATGCGCACCGGATAACCCCTGGAGGAGTGTGGGATAGAGCGCCCTAAACCACTCGACCAGTTTCCCGGTTGTTCTTGTTTGCCTTGGACTTAATTGCCCCAATAACCTTGCCTCGGGTGCTGCACCCGGGGACAATGAGCCATGGTTTTGCCAGAGTTCTCCCAGCAGCAGAGTGCAAACGGAGCGGGCAAAGAGTCAGGTCGGCCACGCTTTCTCAGGAGGAGAGTACAAACGTAGCAGGCGATAGTCAGGTTGGTCGCGGTCCTTTAATCAGTGCCTGCAGTCAGGCCCGAGGATACCAGTGCTTTTTTGCCATTTTTGTTTGCCTGTTGAGACCTTGCGAAGGTGATGCGCCATAGTTCCCATAGTTCCCCGGGAGGCCTACTGTTCCATTCCGGTGACACACTTTTTCTCTCTCATATTTTCCTCTTTCACTTTCCATCTTCCGTATTGAAGATGTCAAATGCTTGTCTGTTGGGGTAGTATATAATTGAGTATGCGTTCATTCCATATAGAGGTCTTGTGGCACATCTCGATGGAGCAATTCACAAGGAACAATGCTCATGATGATCAGTCCTCTTCTGATGAGTCTGCGCCCCGATCTCTCCTTAGTATGCAGACGCAGACTCATACCTACAGCTTCTACGTGCAAGAAAAGTTATAAACAAAACACATTTTGCATATTATTGAATCTCAACAGGTTATTGTATATGTACTCGTGATCGTATTCGTCTGTACCTATTGCATAATGCATGTTTGCGAAATTCTGCGCTGTCCCAGTGTAAAAGCCTGTAGCTTTGGTATCCTCCATCTTTTGGTCCCAAAAATTCATAATTCCAGCCGAAACTCCAAAGCAAGTAGAGCAGAAGACGATCGAGGTGACTCCCATCGGTAGTTGTTCGCCGCTGAAGCCTAAGCGCATCGAGAATGGAGCGGCAGGCTAGGCTGCGATGGGACCGCCTTGTCATATGGCACCCACGGCCGTCGAATTGAGGATGTAATCCATATGTGCCATCTCGACGTCTTTTGTTCCCTTCTTCTCCTCCTTCATGAGGACAGCGAGGACTTCGACGGGTGGGTTGAGGCCCAGCTTGTCGGCCCGCTGCCAGCGCTTCATCCGCGAGATTCCCACACAAGGCTATAGAACGAATTAGAAACGGTTTCTTTCACAAAAAATCACCTCTGTGCAAAAGAAGAGGAAGACAAATCAAGAAGATCTGGTTAGCAGACTTACCCCGTATTGATTGCTCACGTCAAAGTATCGCAGCACCTTCTCGGCCAGAGTCAAGTCTCCCTGGTGCACCCTCTTGGCCTTGCGCTCCTTCTCCAGCTTGTTCCAGTAGCCGGTAATCTGCTTGTCGCTGATCTTGGCAGCCCGGAGCTCGGCTTCCGACTTGTCCTCCTCGACGGCGACAGCTTCGGGCTCTTCCGCTTCAATCTTTGCGACGGCATCTTCCTTGGGCTCAACTTCCACGTCATCGTCATTGGCGATCTGCTTGGACAAGGGGGATGCCTTTATCGGGGTGGTTTCTCCCTTCTTGCCCGACTTGGGAACTGCCTTGGTCACCCGGTTGTTGAATGACAGCGTCGACTGCTTGCCGCTGGCCTGGGTGGACCTGGTGCTGCGGCGTGTGGCTGGCATCTTGACTGAAGTGCAGCTTCCTTCTTGCACAACTGTGTAATTTTCTCTTGTAAAAGATTCGAGTTACTTGTTATGTGGTAATGGTATACTTATTTAAGAAGATCTTAATAATTGGGACTGTTTGATTCGACTTGAGCTTTGATTCTGCCTAAGACCTGTCAGTGCTGGAATGACGTTGTGAAGCTCACTAAGAAACGCCTTAGTTGGAGGGGCAACGCGAACAAGGTGCCAAAACACGTGACTTTAATTAATAGGTATACCATCATCACGATTTACAATTGAGTCGTGAGATGTACTGGGACGCCTTCAATTGGATTTTTCTGATTCATTATTGCCTCCTCGAGGCAATCGCAAATGGCTTGTCTATTCCTCAAGTTTCTTTTTGAAGCAAAGATGTTATCCCTTTTCGTGGCAATCGTAAATGCAAATGCCTGTGCCGGACAGTGCAGCATCATAGGCCACAAGTTCCCTTCCAGCTGACTATATGCGATTTGTTGTGGTCATAGCCTGGGCCTTCTTAGATACCGGTGGCCTCGCGGTAGAACGTCAAGCTTCTGTTTGCGCCAGCTGTAACAAACATTTCGTTCTTGGCCGTCTTGGGCAGCCACTTGACACTCCATAGTGCCTTGTCTGTCTCGCTGTGGGTTGCTACACACTGGTTTCTGTCGATCGACCAGACCTTGACCTTGCCGTCGAGAGAGCCACTCAGGAGATACTCGCCGGTATCACTCCAGTCGATACTCGTGATCCAGGCTGCATGGCCACTCAGGTTGCCCACGTGCTCGCCGTGCTTCATGTCGTAGAGACCGATCAGGCTGGCATCGCCAGCAGCGGCCAGTCGGGTACCAGCGGGCGAAAAGGCAACCGCGCGAACGGGCTTGACGAGGCCTGTTGGTGATTAGACAACATGTAACAACTTGTATCTAGCTCACAAGGGCAACTTACCAGGGAGTGAGTATTGGATCTTGCCCGTCTCATTGTTGAACACGTAGACTGAACCATTCTGGTGTCCGGATGCTGTCCACTTGCCATCTCTGCTCAGGTCCACGCAGAGACCAAATGTGCCCGATCCAGCGCTTCCCGTCTCGTACTCTTGGATCTTCTTTCCCTGAGGAGTCTCTAGGCTCCAGACATTGATTCGTCCGTCATAAGTCGTGGCGGCGAGGTATGCGCCGTCCTCGCTCAGGGCAATTGCCCAGACCTCGCCAGCCTTCTTGGCTTTGCTTCCGTTTGCGCCGCTTGTCGTGTCCAGCTCGCCATAAGCTTCCCAGTCACAAGAGCCCGTGTCGGCCTGCTTCCATATCTTGACTTCGCCCCCGAATCCAGCCGAGGCGGCCACCTTGCCATTCCGCGACACGGCGATGTGGTGGCAACCTAGCTTGTGTGCATTGCTCAGAGACTGTGCTAGCGGGAAGCTCTGGTCTTTCGTCGAGTGAACATGGAGTGTGGAGGAGCCCGAGGCGGACAGTAGAAATGTCGAGGTTGCCGCGAGGGAGAATATGTCGGTTATGTGAGCTGTCAAGTGGGCGTTAGTTACATCTGTACGGCAACAGATCCGGGCATGGAATTGGCGATGGAAACAGAGTGGAGGGGCTTCGTGGGCGGCGGTGATCGGGGGAGCACTAACCATTGTCCACGGTGTGCGTGGTGAGGTACTGCTTCGACTGGGATGACGGTCAGTAGTTGAATTTGAGAAATAGGTCTCAAAATTATTCTTACCATTGTTACCGATCCATGCGATCAAGTTTGCGAATGTGGTGGTTGCTTTGGAGTGATGATGGAAGATTCAAAGCTTTGGTGGGGTCTGGATTGGTACCCGTCACTACCAGAGATTCAATTGCATCACTGCAGGCCTTGCATAGTAGACGTGCAACGTGCCAACAATCCACCATATATAAAAGTAAAAAGATCCAGTGGGAAACGGTAATATCCAAAGTGGCATAGTTGTAGTACATTTATACAGTCCTCGAATTGAGGATGGATCTCGTTTCTAAACCCAAACGCCTGTGTCATGCGATTCCTCATTTTCCTTCACGCGTCTTTCCATTTTATACAGCCATAGAACATACTCATTCCTTATGCGGCGGCCCCCGTCTCCTCTGCAGGCTTTGAGGTGTTTGGGAACATGCCCTGGATTTCTGTCGTTATGTCAGTATGCCTCGTCCTGGTTTGCAGCTGGATATATGGGAGTACGTACTGCCCATGCATTGCGGGCATAGGGTGTGCATCTTCTTGGTGTGGCCGCAAGCTGGGCACTTGTTCAACGCAGTCACATCCTTCAGTGCCTTTCCGGCCAAGAGCCTATGCCTCTTCTTCATGTGTGATGTCTTCTTCTTTGGCACGGCCTTCAGGATTCCCTCCCAGATGTCGCCCAGGATGCCCGGGATGCTCTGCAGCGCTGCCGGGACGGCAATGGCGAGTGACGGCCATGACAGGGACGGCGACTGGCGCGACTGCTGTGAAAAGAGGAGAGTGGATCTGAATGAAGCTGCAAAGTTGGTCGCAGAGAGTCGAGGCAGCATCGATGAGATGGCAGAGCCCATCCGGAGTTGCTGAATGGCGGCCATTGTGGATTGAATGTCGGATCGTGATCGCGCAAAGCGATTATATTGCTGTACCGAGCCCAATGATTCCCCGACTGTATCCTTCCAACTCAAGTCGATACTGCAATCGGTAGCCGTGTGATCGCGCTGTCGTCGTGTATATGCGGCTGGTGTTGCTGCTTCGATGCGCGCAAAAAGAGTCGAATTGGCCTCGTGCCGTTGCTGGCGATTGATAGCTCCGACCAAAAAGTTTCCAAACCTTCACCAGTATGGCCAATGCGCTTCGAGCCTAGGTACCTACACTACGACCGTTCCGTTCCAGCAAAAGCTCAATCATCCGACCCTCGTGGATCGATCAGCGCCCAACCCCAGACTGGCATAGCGCACAGACGGGCACCAACCAATCAACAGCCGCTAGCCCGCTTTCCCCCTTTTGCTGGACCCCCAACCGCGCCGGCAGCAAGTGCAAAGGGACAGAGCACAGTGCTGTTGCCAGTTGCGAGGTGGGAAATTACTATGGCAGTGGTAAATTGCTGCTAGCGACCCAGCGGAACCCAAACCAGCCAGAGAAAGTCCCCTAAACTTCGCTGCCGCACCTCTGGTCCTCCAAGCTCCGTCCGCGCCTCTGCTGCTGTGAACCCCATACCCAAACCCAACCTACACCAACTACTGACCTGCTTCGATCGACTTGCAATCGACTCGACTCGACACGACACGACGCCCAACCCCAAGTCCGTCAATTCGCTTGCTCGATAGCATCCCCTCTTTTGCGCGTTCTCCTTCCCTTCCTTTCGTCTTCTCAACCACGATACCACCCGTCTCCCTTTCCACCACCCGGGGAATAGGATCATCAGGACACTTTCGACCATCCTCCCACTAGTCAATCATCCACAAACACAGCAGCAATGGCTGGCGTCTCGGTCTACCCCAACAGCCATGTTGGTTTTGATAGTATCACCTCCCAGATTGAGCGCAAGCTGTTGAAGAGAGGTTTCCAGTTCAACGTCATCTGCGTTGGTACGTGTTCTGCTACAACACCACTATGATATGGGTGCGATAGACGATTCTCAGGCAAATACTAACACTACCGAAAAGGTCAAACCGGTCTGGGCAAGTCGACCCTCATCAACACCATCTTCGCCTCTCACCTGATCGACTCCAAGGGTCGCATGATCCCCGACGAGGCCATCCGATCCACCACCGAGATTCACCCCGTTTCCCACGTTATCGAGGAGAACGGCGTGCGCCTCAAGCTCAACATTGTCGACACTCCTGGCTACGGTGACCTGGTCAACAACGACCGCTGCTGGGACCCCATCGTCAAGTACATCAAGGACCAGCACTCGGCATACCTGCGCAAGGAGCTTACTGCTCAGAGAGAGCGATACATTCAGGACACCCGCATTCACTGCTGCTTGTTCTTCATCCAGCCCTCTGGTCACTCGCTCAAGCCCATCGATATCGTCGTCCTGAAGAAGTTGTCGGATGTTGTCAACGTCGTTCCCGTCATTGCCAAGGCCGACACCCTGACTCTCGAGGAGAGACAGGCTTTCAAGGAGCGCATCAAGGAGGAGTTTGCTTTCCACAACCTGAAGATGTACCCCTACGACAGCGAGGAGCTTGACGACGAGGAGCGTGCTATCAACACTGAAATCAAGGTTTGTGCAGTGTTCCACAAATCAGAAACAAGATCGCATATGCTAACCACAAGTTTAGAGCCTTGTTCCTTTCGCCGTTGTCGGCTCCGAGAAGTCCATCATTGTCAATGGCAAGCAGGTGCGCGGCCGCCAGAACCGCTGGGGTGTCATCAACGTCGAGGACGAGAACCACTGCGAATTCGTCTACCTCCGAAACTTCCTCCTGAGAACTCACTTGCAAGATCTCATCGAGACCACGTCGCAGATCCACTACGAGACTTTCCGTGCCAAGCAGCTGCTCGCGCTCAAGGAGAGCAGTGCGCAGGGCCACGGTAGCAGACCCATTTCTCCATCCGCCGACCGGGAACTTAGCAGGAACTCTCAGCGCATGACCATGAACGGCTACTAAGCGCAGTTGTGTTTCCACGTTCGTGCTTTCTGAGAGGGGCAGATAGACTACTCTATTCTGACCCCTCGGAAAAGCCCTCTTCTACCTTATTTCCAGTTTAATGACGACCAGTACCCTATTGACGCTTTATGCGCAAAAAGACGGCGCAAGAGATACCATATTGCCTCGAAGAAAGCGACAGTTTCTTACGATAGTCGAGGATACCAAAAGGAGTGGAGTGCATAGAGGCTGCTGAAGGGGATCGCTATTTGATAAGCCGAGCCGCGCAACGATAATGTTGTTTGTGGCCGGCTCGATTCTGCGTTTTGTGAGCCTTGTTGTGTCATGTATCAATGAGGAAAAGCAAGCCAGCATCATTTCGTGCCTGATGGGCAAAACTTGACAGTTTTTTATTTTTCCTTGTAGTATTGGCCAAGCTCACTTCCATTTTTGTAACCAGTTCTAAAGATTAATTGAGATTCTTTTTAGAAACTCGGCATGTCATATGCGGGATCCATGAGCCGTCTAACGAGAAAAGTCCAAGCATAGATCTCTCCTGATACTTGCTGGGTCCCGGTGTTTTGAGAGACAAGATCGCCTGAGCCACCCGGCAAAAGTGAGTAAAGCGTCGTAAGAGAAGCGCATCATTTATGCGATAGATTATCAAAGATTCAGCCATTGGTAGATAGTTTCAACAGACAAGGAGAGGATGAAGGTCATCGTGACACTGAGTGCAAGCTTTCGGTATATTGAGCAGTTGTCTATACTGCAGTTTTATCATTTCTGTGTCTATATGCGAATGTATCTTCGAATCGCTGTATGTTGTAGGCTCGTGATGAGTCCACTGGCCCGGAGCCATGATGATGTTCGTTATATTCTCTTTCCGCTGGCAGATGTTCCGAGAAGATGTGCGAGATTTTATTTTCCAATTCTAATATCTCTCTCTACGAAGACTTGTAGACGTACTCCTCGAGCTCCTTGTAGGCCTTGTCGAGGTCGTCGTTGACGATGACGACGTCGTGCACGCCGGGGGTCTTGGCGAACTCGAGCTCGACCTTGGCCTGCTCGAGGCGCTTGGTAACAGCGTCCTCGGTCTCGGTGCCGCGGCCGCGCAGGCGCTTCTCCAGCGCCTCGAAGGACGGCGGCTGGATGAAGACGTAGCGGGCGCCGAGGCTCGAGGCCTTGATCTGCTTGACGCCCTCCATCTCGATGTCGAGGACGACGACCTTTCCCTTGGCCGTCTGCTCCTCGATGGTCGACTTGCTGGTGCCGTAGCGGTTGCTGCCGAACTTGGCGTGCTCGACGAAGCCGTCGGCGGCGATCAGGTCCTCGAACGCCTGCATGGTGACGAAGTGGTAGTGCACGCCGTCCTGCTCGCCGTCGCGCGGCTGGCGCGTCGTGTGCGACACGGACAGGGTGAAGGTGTCGGGGTGCGCCTCGAACAGCTTCGTGTACAGCGTGCCCTTGCCGACGCCCGAGGGCCCGGAGATGACGAGGGGTCGGCGGTCGGAGGGGGGAACTGCAGCAGGGAGAGGGGAGCACTTGTTAGTCTACATGGTGATTTGAGAAACTGTACATTTGCACTGAGTTGTGTTGACATACCGGGAGCCATTGTGCTGTGGGTGCGGGCAAAGTATCGAGGTGGGAGGGAGAATGCAGTAGTAGCGGAGAAGAGCCGTCGACTGCCACCGATGATATTCAGGGACCGGGGGGGCATTGGGCGAAAGACCGGAGCCAGAGTCAACAAGATCCGGAGGCCTGACCGGTCTGATTCACCGCCGGCGTCCCACCTCAGGGAGGGGGGTCGTTTTCGGGCGGCATGTGTGGGGTTCATAAAATTGGGCAGAATTCTGCAATTGGCTCTGCCCAATATGTGGAAAACAGCAGGCGGTAAGCATCTTGGTAAAACAGTCCCTTTCCCCAATCCACCGTTTTCTTGCTCCGACTGCGAGAGGAAACACAAACGGAAGACGGTGCAGTACCATCTCAATTATTGTGGCACCGCTCCTCCCATCTCCCGTGCTTTACAGGGGTGGCGCTGTATCCGTCAGCCATCACCCCCTGGACTTCTGGAGCACTTCAGAATTGTGATGTTCAACGAGCAGCCGAATGATGGACGAGAGGATCACGTTTCAAATTCCCGCAACGGGAAGGGGGGTCGAGAGAGGAACGAGGAAGTCAGAAAGTTTGTTCTGTGACGTCGTTCCTCCCACGGCGCAGGAAACACACTTGATGAGCCTTGCCGATCTTGGAAACTCGAAACGTCGGCGGAATTTCTAGAAGAAGCATGCAGCCCTGATTGAAGGCCTGATAACCTGTCAGCATGTCTTGTCATGCTTGCCTGGATGGTAATTTGGTCAGTATTGGTGCCCTGGAGGAAACACCACATCGGCGTTGTAATTGGATTACACTGCACAGGCCGTATAATAAGGAGGGCTCAGTTCAGCGTACACCTCCTCAGGGATTAAATATGTTAGTTTTATATAAGCCCCAGTGTTCTAAGCGTTTGTAGCTGCCTATATAATTCACTATGGGAAGGTACATACCTGCAAAACGCTGTTAAAATGGAAAAATTGATAGAACTGACTCTGTTTACGATATCAGAACAGCGTGAGGTATCTTCTGGACGTGGTTCGAGTGTAAAAAGGCTACGCAACGGTCAGGAATCGTGTTTTTCGAGATTCTGGCGAGATGCACCCGTTCGCCCCCAATTCTGCTCGTTGCCCTCCTTTGAAGTCCGATCTTCAAAATCTGTACCGCTGCATACAAAATTGGTGACGAAGTACGCGCTGATCACGAGTTTGAACACTGGGGCTTGTAAGCCACTAACATATTTAATCCCTGAGGAGGTGTAGTGTAGGATGAGCACAGGGGACTCGGGAGAGACGACGGCCCATGCTGCGATTCCTGTTACCTATTGTCGTTGCACAGAAGGCTTGAATTACGGTTTTCATCAAAGGAGTCACCGATAACGCCGAGATAATAGGAGCAATCCATCGTCCCTACATATGATATGCATACGGTAGTTCTTGTTGCGCCTCTTGCTTCGTGGTCATTGCAAGAGGCAAAAGCTTGGCCTATACTCTGTACCGGTAGGCTGCCCGGAGTACGGAGTTCACAGGCTCGCTGGTGTACTATGCTGAGCCAGTGGGTGGTCAAACCATATAATACTCTGACTTTTGACAGGAGTCGATCATGGCTGACTACCGAGTCCAATCCCAGAGCGATTTCTTGTCGGTATCTTGTTTGATTTGTCGAAATCAAAGGCAGACCTGACGTGTAGACGGCAGTCGTTGAGATCACCACTCAGTAAGCGCAGGAGTGGAGAGTTCCTCGACCTCGTATAACCGTCGACCTACCGTAATACGGAAGATCCCCTCCTCGGTGGAAACACACAAGAGCAGACGGATCACGACAAGAAGTTTCCAAGTCTCCAAGAACACCAGCGCGAATTCTTGACAATGCACAGCCTCGCCTGCAGGTGAGTCTCGGGCTTGGTAACAGGAATTTGTTGGTTCTAGAGTGCTTGGTATGTCTCAAGACCGCTGGCAGACTCTTGGAAATATGCGGTGAATATGTCAACAGTCCTCAACACCAAGAAATCCCAAGCAATGACAAGAAACCAGTAAGGAATCACAAGACGGACCGAGGAGCAACAGTGCTCGCATTATTGAACTTGGGCAAATTGCAGCGCGACTCGAGAAAACATTGGCAAATTAGACGTGCCGCCGACCAAATCTTGGCCCGTCTCCTCTGGGGCGAACCGTTTTCAATGTGACCTGAACCGTTTTTGTGACTGACACACTGGCACTAAGAGAGGCACATAAGGTAATCCCTGCCGTGCTATCGTGATATGCAGGTACCGTACGACCTAAACCGGCGCCGGGGCTTTAGCGATTGGACTGATCTTGGGAAGATCTAGTAATCTGAAATTCTGGTGCAATGTCACAAATAAAAGAGGGAGTCTTGGCAAAATCATGGGAAGAGGGGGCGGGCCGCTCGAGTGCGCGCAATGTTTCTGTTTCGATTGACTACCGCTCACTGCGACGAAGAAATGCGCGCGTGTAGATGAATTGAGTTGACTAGGTGCATAAACTGAGAGTTTTTCCCAAAACCCACCAAATAACTCTATCCTGCTTTGAAGTCGAGATGTGCCTTTTAAGCTTATCCGCCTAGGAAAGCATCGTCGGCCGTCGAGGCTCGATCCTCGACAGAAAAGAAGGAGAAAACGTGAAAAGAAGCAGACCCCGGCTCCGTTGATTGGCTGCCAAGACTTTAGAGCAGGAATTCGTTCCACAAGCGCAGGTGTCACGACCCACCAGGACCCAGCGCATCCAGGAACCACAGGGGACCAGCCCGCTAAAGGTGCCCACTGTCCGCTACGGGGGGGTCGCTGCGTTCGGCGGCGGTCCAATGAACAGCCCACGACGGTCCTGGATAGAGGCAATGATGCGCTGCCAACTCCCCATCCTCAATCTCACACCTTCAAATCTGCGACAGGCGCTACCGTATTGGACTGGACCCGACCAGACGAAGGCTTGAAGCCCCCCCAGTCCGCCAAGCAGGTTCTCCCCCCCGAAATGGTTCTTGAATAAAGCACCGCTCCCTCCATTGCGCTCTGCCTTCGTGATCGAAACTCCTTCCTCAGTCACTCCTTCAGCTTCGAAGTCTTGAGCCCGCTGTGTTCGCGTGTTGTGGTGTTGTCTAACCCACGTTCTTTCCCTACCTTCCTTTTGGAAAAAATAAATCGTTTCAAGGCCTTTGCCTGCTACTACTTCTCGTCGCTCTCTTAGCAACCACCCAGACCGTTGCATTTTTTGTAATCAACCAGACACTCGACTACCCGTCACACTGCACGCCGCCCATATCTTGGTACTTGGATATCCAGACGAGTTGATCCCGAACGGAAAATACCACGGACCAGATCAGAACAAGATCACCGACTGAAAACAAAACAAAAAGACTTGGCCTATAGCTATCTCAACTAATACACTCCAACATGCTTGTAAGTTGATTGGGTCCCACGGAAGCAAGCCTCTTGGAACTGCACCCACGGCACGGCGGCTCAGCGGCACGGCCAAGTCCTTCCCGCACACGGCAAACAGTTTCATACTTGTCATGTCGACTATCATAACCAGAGAGACAACGCCAATATCGCAATCCACATGACTAACGATGGGTATAGCTTCAATCCACTCTTGTCGCCTTGGGCGCGACCCTCGCTGCCGCTGTGCCCTCTCTCACTGTCGACGGTAACCGCTTTGTTACCGAGGGTGGTGATGAGTTCCAGGTTGTCGGTATGGCATACCAGATCGGTGGAAGCTCTGGCTACGACCCCAGCCACGGCAAGGACCCTCTCTCCGACGCCGAGGTCTGCAAGCGTGACGCTGCTCTGCTCCAGGTGCTCGGTATCAACACCATCCGTGTCTACAACTTGAGCCCCGACATCAACCACGATGAGTGCGCCAGCATCTTCAACGCTGCCGGCATGTACATGGTCATCGATGTCAACTCTCCCCTGGTTGGCGAGTCCCTCAACTCCGAGAAGCCCTGGGAGTCTTACTACGCCGCGTACTTGAACCGCACTTTCGCCATCGTCGACAACTTCAAGAACTACCCCAACCTTCTCGGATTTTTCTCCGGAAACGAGGTCATTTCCAGCGTCGATGAGGGAGAGACCGCTCCCCCGTACATCCGTGCCGTCACCCGTGACCTCAAGCAGTACATCAAGAACCACGCCGACCGCTCCATTCCCGTCGGCTACTCGGCCGCTGACGTTCGTGATGTCCTGGAGGACAGCTGGAACTACTTCCAGTGCTCCATCGAGGGCGAGGACGATGACATGTCCCGTGCCGACATGTTCGCTCTGAACAGCTACTCGTGGTGCGGTGACAGCTCTTTCACCGAGTCCGGCTACGACCAGCTTGTTGCCATGTTCAAGTCTAGCTCCGTCCCTGTCTTCTACTCTGAGTTCGGCTGCAACACTCCTAGCCCGCGTGTCTTCACTGAGATTCAGTCCATCTACGGTTCCGACATGATGGGTGTCTTCAGCGGTGGTGTTGTTTACGAGTTTGCTCAGGAGGACAACAACTACGGTCTTGCCACTGTCAACGACGATGGCTCTGTTGAGCTCCTTGCCGACTACAACACTCTCAAGTCCCAGTACAGCCAGGTTGACTGGACCACTGTGCAGAGCGTCAAGGCCTCCAGCACCAGCGTCACTGCCCCCACTTGCAGCACCGGCTTGATCAGCGATGACGGCTTCAGCAACAACTTCACTCTGCCCGACGTTCCCCCCGGAGCTCAGGACATCATTGACAACGGTGTTGATGGTGCTATTGTTGGCAAGATTATCGACATTGACGACTACTCCTTCTCCTACAGCGTCAAGGATGTCGATGGCAACGTAAGTAGATTCAACGTTCTCTTCATAGTATCAGCCTTACTAACAGAAATGACAGACTCTGAACCTCGAGGTGACTGCTCTTGCCAACGATGCCGTCAACGTTGTTGGCTCCAACACTGGTTCTACTGGCTCCGGCAGCAGCAACAGCACCAGCGGTAGCAGCGGCAACAGCACCGAGAACGCTGCCTTCAGACTTGGCGGTAACTCGGCTGCTGCCGTCGCGCTGCCCGTTCTGGTCGCTGCCATGGCTGCTGCCTTCTAAGAAGGATAAGGCACATAAAAGAAGAAGTTAGAAACCATTTTGCTTTCGGTGATGCGAGCCTTGTCTTGTTTATATGATACTCCATCAGACTATTTGTATTACGCAGAATAGATGATATTGATGCCCACAAGAATGCGATACCCAATCTAGATCATATACAGCAGCCTGATGTCTTCTGGAGCCCATGTCCCGAATACAATAGCCTGACTGCTTTTACAGGTTATGCAGTCCGATCAACACAAGTCTATCATGTCCGCTCGCAGGAGTCTCCATTATCCCCACCGTACCCCGGACCGCCGTCGTCGGTGCCATTGATGGGTGAGAGGTCGAAGTTGGCCGGTCCAACATAGACCTGGATACGCCCAGTAGGGTTCGGGTGCTCGTTACTCCACGCGATCTCGGACTTTGGAATCTTGTGCGAGGCGCGCTGGGTTGTCCAGCCTGCGATGACGGCGCGAACCTGCAAAAAGGCACCGTCGCCGTCGCCCGGGCCGATCTGTGTCCATGAAACTAGTGGAACGTGTGAGAATGACGACGAATGTATCATCATTTTGTTGCAAGAGATCATAAAGGGATTGGGGAAGTTGGCCCAAGGGGGATTTTGGGTATGTGGTGGTTCTTCTTCTTACATGATACGGAATCCGGCTTGCACTTGGTCTCGGGCAGGCTGCCCAGGGTTTGGTAGCTGTTGGCGGTTCCGGAGCAGTCCGCCATCATGTCGGGGCCTTCAAAGGTTAGGGAGAAGCTGTATTTTGGGGGAACGGTTGTTAGTGGATTTGGGTCTGCTTTTGATGACGGACAGACTTGACGTACTGTGACTGGCTCCCGTGCGGTGTTGCCGAGGCGCTCATGTTGACGATGGACCATTCGGCTAGGGCGATTCGACTGGCGAGGAGGATCGCCGAGGACACGAGGGTGATGGTCTTCATGGTGATGGAAATTTCTCGGGAAGTCTATAGTGCTTGAAAGAGATGGTTTGATATTCTGAGATAGAGATAGAGCACGTGTGGTGGCATGAACTACAGCCGGTAAACACGTTCTTATACTACCCTCATGTATTAATCTAGTTTTGCTAACAGGCTTACCCCTTTAACACCATGCGGCATGAAAATCAGTCTTCACTTGGTTCTTCTCTTGCTACAACACGAGATCTGTTTCATCTCTTGGCCACGAGCTGAAAAGGCAAGGGACGAACACAGTCAGCAACAGCAATACATGATTCATATTTCTGTCCAACCAATGTTGCTAAAGACTTCTTTAGCCAAGTCCGTCGCGTAAAGAAAATGACGAATCCCATTACGGTCATCAAGATCATGTCTGACTGCTGGAAAAGTCACGTGCGTTCCCTCGATAATATGGTCTCATTTGGGTGTCACGCCACGATTTGCTGTGCGCATATTTCCCGTGAGCGTAATATTTTCGGAGATACACCACGAGTCCAGTATAGCTGTGTTTGTAGGACGAAAGTCGTTTTGAAAGATGACACAAGATCTGGTGCGATGACTGGCAAAAGCCCCTGAAGAGACGAGACAATCGTGTAGCGTTCCTCGGCGTTATGATAATTGCATCTTACTATGCGAGATTCTCCTTTTCGAGATCTATCACCAGCAGACCAGGGTAATGTCCGCGAATCGTCTCCCATCGCATTCGATCTAGTACCAGATACTTCTCGTCCGGTGGTGTGGCATCGTCTCCTTGCCCTGCGCCTCCAACTGCTTCATGGTATCATACAAAAAGAAGTCTATGAGTATAGCATTTACCTTTGTCTCTGGGTGTTCCCGCTTGATCTCTCTCCTGATCAGCTCTACGCACC
This sequence comes from Pestalotiopsis sp. JCM 9685, assembly GCA_001599175.1. Taxonomy (NCBI): domain Eukaryota; kingdom Fungi; phylum Ascomycota; class Sordariomycetes; order Amphisphaeriales; family Sporocadaceae; genus Pestalotiopsis; species Pestalotiopsis sp. JCM 9685. Next base: position 4,479,006 of record BCGF01000003.1, read on the forward strand.
AGATACTCGTTGCTAGGAGCTCGTTAGTAACGTGTCATCTGGAAATTTATATGATCCTCCGTACCTCGAAGTTGCATTTCAAAACGGCTTCCGCTCTCAATCATCTCCTTGTGGTCGATCAGAGTATGCAGAGGCGGGCTGTAGCCTATGCATCCCAGAGTGGCCAGAATCTGCGGCACGCGGTAGTCCGCAAACATGGTGATCTTGTCGATGTCCTTGAATTCGCCCCAGGACTCGCCGTTGAAGCACGCCCACAGGTCCGCGACAAAGATCTGGGCCCGCTTGAGTATGCGGACGGGCTTCTTGCGGCCGTCGAACTTGTGCTCGTCCCGGAAGCAGACAAAGTCGCTGGCCAGGGTGTTGACCAGCCTCGCCGCCGAGTTCTTGCCCGCGGCGATCAGGTTCGTGATGCTACACGAGTATTTCTGTGGGACGTCCGATTCATGCGTTGGCTTGCGTTCCCGACGGCTACGTGCATATCAGGGTGCACGGAAAGGGGCGCGCTCGGCTTACCTCATACAAGACCTGGCCGGCCTCCCTCAGACATGTCAGCCGGGCTTCCAGGAGGGGGATCTCCTCGTCTGTACACGACCGGAAGACGTGCCGCAGAGAGTCCAGCGTGCACTCCTCCTCGTCTTGCCAGTAGTGCGGATCGAGAATCGGGATACCTGGGACCTTGGTTAACCCTGATTATGGGAAACATCCGCTCGTGGCGAATTCGCCGGCGCCACGGTTTGATGCGATGGCCCCTATTCGTTCATGGCAACATCGTTTTGGAGCCAAAAAAAGGTAATTCCACATACCTTCATCCAGGGCGCGCTGCAGCGAGGCGACCAAGCTCCAGTAGCCGGTCCACCGCTTGTCGCGGTACTCGACGGCGAACCTCTCGTCCTCGGGGCGGAGGGACCAGAAGGAGAAGTTGAGCAGGTCCATGACGAAGATGAAGGCCACGGTGGTCTCGTCCTTGGCCTGGGGGTGCAGCTCGTGCTCGGCCCAGGTGGCGGTCGAGTACTCCTTTTCCTGCATCTGCTGGTGGATGAGGGCGGCGGCGTTCTTGGTGGCGCGCATGTCGACGGCCACGTCGATGGAGTTGTCGTAGACGTGCTCGGCCCCCTCGAGCACGCCCGTCTCGGGCTCGTCCTCGATGACGAGCTTGCCCTGGATGTGCTGCCGGAGGAGCTCGAGCAGTTCAGGGTCGGCCTCGTCGTCTGACATTTTTTCTTCCTTCCTGAATGGTAAGAATGATAGATAACTTGTGGCCAACTAAGGTGATTGACCAGGCTAGGCAACACGATAAGTTTTGTTGGTGTTGTTTTCAGAGGAAGCAGATGCAAGGTCGTGTGACCTTAATATGGAGGAGACTCAAATGTCGAGTTTAAAAGAGGACCGGTGCAGGTACGGAGTAGCAGGCACTGGCCAAGGGCTCTCATTTAGTGAGTTATTAATACGTGTTGTATGGCAAGCTGTTTCACGTAAAAAATGTGAAAAAATCTAGAAGATGCTGCAAAAAAAGTTCGAGAGACCAACGGATCTTCAATATCAAATCTCAGGATGTGATTGATATGCGTATATTCTCTGCCACATCTGTCCGGATTGTGCAGCCAATTTTACCATAGTGAGGGGCATCGCGGGGGTATCACGGATTGGTAGAATGCTGGTGCGACCCCTGATTTCAGTGCCCCAGGTGGCTCCTGGTGACGTACCGAAGCGTACCTTGGCCGCTGTAGGCACGCTAATTACTTGGGTTTCGATACATCCAGGTACATTACAATTTCATCCACGTGCTTGCTTCAAACAACGACAACCAGCCATACATACATTTGTAGAATTGAAAATAATAGATATTTCTCCCAATATTTAATCTTTGTATACACCAACTGATACTGTTTATAATCAAAATTCCACAAACGATCAGGATCCGGTGTCTTTCCGAGTGTTGTGAAAGACCACATCTACCATCTTCACGTACTTCTTTGTGGTAGAATATTTATCGGTAATGGCAATAACGAGGCCAGCTTTCTCTGGGTTTTAAAGTGTTTTCCAACATGAATTATCCTTTGGGCTTTTTGTACTTCCCGCTCACGGTGAGAAGTCTGGAAGTTAAGCCGCAAAAGAACGATAGCTGTATAAAGAATAAGCCGAATCTAGCATACAAACTTGAAAAATAAAGACTTCTTGCCTGTTTGGCGACAGCGTTGTGCCTTCGGCTGTAGATGAACTGCGTACCTTTTTTTTCTCCCAATAAATCATCATATATAAGTACACGTGGGCTTTCTTTTTGATTAAACATCTTTCACACGCCTTTGCTCCTGATGTCACATCCGAACACGCAGAAAACATAATGGAACTACTAAATGGCGTCTTCAAAATCCCAGCTGCAAGATCAGATCGACTTCCAAAACCATTCCCATGGACACGATTGCCTGCGGAACTTCGCCTTACGGTTTTGGACGACTTCACTGCGAGATGGCCCTCGTGCAATAATAGGTGGACTTATGCGCATCTGGCAACTGTCTGCAAAGAATGGCAGGTCTATTTTGAGAAGATAACTTTCCATCTCGTTCGGCTGGACCTGTCATCCCTAGACGATTTCAAAGCTATTGCAGAGCATCGGCAACATCTCATCCATCACATTCAATTCTGCGTCCGCCCAGACATAGGCCCTCTACTCAGTAATCTTCCATGGGAGCCCAAACTGGAAACATCCTGGGACAACCCGCAAAGGTCCATTCAAAAGTTTGTGATGCTAAAAGAACAAATCCGGAAACTACTCGCCATTCTCAAGACATGGCCTGCAACCAAAGAGTTGGTTTTGGAGCTCACGGCGGACTTCTTCCCTCTGAGACCAGCGGGATGGTTCGATGCGAGACGACGGAATATTTCGTTTAGGCGTGATGCCGATTTCGTTTTCTCGCCGAAGAACAAGGATGGCGGCGAATTCTCCCTGAAACCCCAGCCTGACGGGGCAGTCTGCAATATGAGCAGGAAAATATGCCGACGAGCCAACTGGATCAAGGGCTTACCGACCTATCCTCCATCATGTCTCCCAGACGAAGTACTTGATTGGATGAAGAATAGTTGGCTTCAGCATGACACTTCATATGAGCTGTTCCCTCAGGTCAACGCTGTTACCTGTCTTGTCCTCTTTGAGCCATTCTTTCTATGCCACGGGACCCTGTTGTTGGAGCACTTGTTGGGAAAGCTTCCTCGCGTAAAACATGTCATATCTAAAGGACCACGACGAGAAGTCTGGTGGTGGTGGTTGTTTGGCCGACCTGCATCTTGGTATATAAAGGAGATTAACCAAGCCAAGCACATTTGAATATATATATTTGTCATCCGTGTCTACCGTCTCTCTAATTCGTTTACTGCCAGGCACATAAATAAATGTATACCAGTTTCGAGGTCTTGTTGTGTTCTCTCTCGTGTGAATGGCTTCGAAACAAATTTAAAAAGTTATGCCATTACTGCGTTGTTATGACGGACGGATATAAAAGATGGTAGCTTAGCAAGTACCATCGGCACTTACCTATTATCTAAATTGAACAGTTCTATTCATTTATCATCACTTATTTGCATTCTTCTTCCGGTAAGATGAAAAGAGAACTTGCTCCTGGTGCAAAGATGATTGTTCCCACCTGGGTGTTAATCAAGTTTAGGATGTACACCAACCATCCAGCTCACCCAGAGATCCGGTGAAAGGATCAGTCGAAGAGCATTATATGTGTAGAAAAGCATGACATCTGCTAACGCAACTGCTCCAATATATTCGATTCTCTCACAGACTTTGTTTTACTGGAAAATTCCAATGTAGTTCCGCCGAAGGTAAGTGATGAGTATACTGTGTAGTATCATGTATGTCGTGCCTTGTGAATGTTTGCACTAACTGAGACATCTCTTATGTCCGGCGTAGTGGGGCCATCGAATGTCTTACGCAATGCCCGAAAAGGCAAAGAGGCCTTTGTCGAGGACGAACCACGGCGCAGGTTGGAGCAGTTGCTGGGTGGGTTAGGTGGGTAGGTACCTACGTAATTACAGGTACCAACCACCAACCCCAGGCAAGGCAATGAAGGATTTCACAGGCGCTAGGTACTGCTTGGCTTGTAGCCGCTTGGCCTTGGAACTGAAGCTGTAGCTAGGCATCTTAGCGTCACCGTGGCGCACCTCACACAGCGATTTGTGAGGTTGATTCCACAGGCATACCTACCGTACCTACCGGGCGACATTGATACTTGCTTCATTCACGCAATCGTTATTCAACACCTGCAGCGCAGCAGCAACAACAACCTGGAAGCCTCTCGTTGCGTCTCTCGCTGCGACTACAAAACCACAACACCTCGCACCCGCGTCCCCCGAAATCCTGTCCCCTCCATATGCATTTGCGACACCCGGCTTCGTGACCATACTTAGCCCAAGATGGCGGCGCCTACTCCCACAGCTACGCTGACCCGCGATAGCTTCAACCGCCAGTCGCTCGGCGTCTCCCTCAATGCGACTGTCAAGGAGGTGAGTCTCATTATCCCCTCTGTCGCGTCCCGGCGCGGCGCATATGCAATCGTGTTTGCGCCCCCAGGCCTGCATGTCTTTGATCCGCCGCGCCCCGGCGGCTGCCCATCACGCCCGCGAGAAACCATGACACCCTCTTGTGGCATTACACTGGTCGCACCCGCATCTCGGTTTCTGAGAGACTACCCCCGCAGCGAAGCCCTTGCCTCTCATCATACCTCCACTAACCATTCAGCTCTGTCGCGCGATCCCAGAGACACGATGGAACTGCGTGAACCCGCGCCTTTGGAGCTCTTGCTAACACATGTCCCGCAGGCCAAGGTTCTCATGGTAGGAGCAGGCGGCATCGGCTGCGAACTGCTCAAGAATCTCGTCCTGTCCGGATTCGGCGAGGTCCACGTCGTCGATCTTGATACCATTGATCTGAGCAATCTCAATCGTCAATTCTTATTCCGACACGAACACATCAAGAAGTCAAAGGCTGAGGTATGACGCAAGCGAGGCAAGAGCCGAAAAACCCTAGGTGCACAGCGTACTGATCGGCGGCTCACAGGTAGCGAAAGAGGCTGCCCAAGTCTTCAACCCGAACGTCAAGATCGTCTCCTACTTTGCGAACATCAAGGACTCTCAATTCAACCTCGAGTGGTTTCACGGCTTCAAGCTCGTCTTCAATGCGCTGGACAACCTCGACGCTAGACGGCACGTCAATCGCATGTGCCTGGCTGCCAATGTCCCTCTGGTCGAGAGCGGCACGACGGGCTTCAACGGACAAGTCCAGGTTATCAAGAAGGGCGTCACTGCATGCTACGACTGCACAGCAAAGGACGTGCCCAAGTCCTTCCCCGTTTGCACAATCCGGAGCACTCCGAGCCAACCTATCCACTGCATCGTCTGGGCCAAGAGTTACCTTCTGAACGAAATCTTTGGAGTTAGCGAGGACGAGGCTGCCTTTGACCATTCGGAAGATGCGGATAATGCAAAGGAGATTGAGGAGCTCAAGAAGGAAGCCGCCGCCTTGAAGAGCATTCGAGAGTCCGTAGGAACGGCCGACTTTCCCCAACTGCTTTTCGACAAGGTCTTCAGCGCCGACATCAAGCGACTCTGCTCCATGGAGGAAATGTGGAAGTCCCGAGAAAAGCCAAAGGCGCTGGATTACGCAGACCTCAAGTCCAATCTACCCACCATTGACGATGCATTTCTCGAGGATGGTCAGAAGCAGTGGTCTCTCGAGGAGAATGTTGCTGTCTTGAACCACAGCCTAGATCGACTGAGCAAGCGCATAGCCGAGATGAAGACGGAACAGGAGAAGGGTCAGACTTCTGCTGCACCGACAATCAGTTTCGACAAGGATGACCCGGATACCCTCGACTTTGTTGCAGCAGCAGCAAACATCCGTGCTCACATCTTCAACATTGACGTCAAGACGCGCTTTGACATCAAGCAGATGGCTGGCAACATCATTCCTGCCATCGCGACCACCAACGCCATCGTCGCTGGCTTGTGCGTGCTGGAGGCATACAAGGTTCTCAAGGGAGACTACAACGACGCCAAGGAGGTTTTCTTGACGCCCTTCGCGAGCCAAAGACTGCTGGCCCCTGACCGGCCACGCCTGCAGAACCCCGAGTGCCCAGTGTGCACTTCATATTACACAGGCATCTATGTGGACTTGTCGCGGGCCACCCTGAACGATGTCGTCGAGAACTTTATCAAGAGTCAATTGGGCTATGGCGACAAGGAATTCTCCATTACTAGCGAAAGCGGTCTGCTGTATGATCCTGATGAGACAGATCAGCTTCCCAAGAAGCTGACAGATATTGGTACGCCAACACGCGCCCAACATTTTAAACCATGTGACTAACAACGTCTAGGTCTTGCATCTGGCAGTTCCTTGACAGTCGTGGACGAGTCCGATGACGATATCTTCGTCAATGTCGTGCTTGTCATCATTGAGTCGTATGCTCTCCTTATTCCTTACTGACTGATCATCTATTGACTCCCTTTACAGGAAAGAGCCTCTTGGCGACAAGCCCATCAAAGGCCTCGAGCCGGACAAGGCTCCAGAGATTCCACATAAACCCAAGAAGCCCCAGCCAGAGAGCAACGGCGTGGATCAGACCAATGGCAAACACTCTGCGGAGGAGGATGTTCCATCCAAAGATCTTAAGCGCGCCCGACCGGATGAGGCAGATGATCAACCATCTACAGCCAAGAAGGCCAAGACCGCCACAAAACCCGACGACGATGACATTGTCATTGTGGATGATGGCGGAGCGATTCTGATTGACGACTGAAGTAGGGATGCATTGGATCCACCCGAGGCGATTTCCTCAGTCGTTACGTAGCACTTAATCCGCCGTCCAAGTTCAAGACGGTGTTGTGTGCATACGAGTTCTTGGCCAGAAAGGCTGCAGCGTCTGCTACTTCCTCGGTCGTTCCGAAGCGGCCTAGAGGGATGGAAGCCGAGAGATCGCCTTTCTGATCTAGCACTGAGCAGTGGTTTGTATATTAATGACTTGTACTAAAGGAAAGGGATCGATGAAGCGAGTAGCCTTGGCAGGCTGCTTTGAAAAGGAGGTCGATACGTGCCGTGATTTGGGGCTGAAAAGGGAAGAAAACTCACTTTGTGTCATTTCAGTCTGAATATACCCAGGCAGCAAAACGTTGACGCGGATGCCAAACTGGCCTACCTCTGAGGCCAAGGATCGTGTTAGACCTAGAATACATCGTCAGCACGATAGAGACTTAGGTAAACAGAGAAACAGGCATGGCCATTTACTAAGACTTACCAATAATGCCTGCTTTCGAGGCTGCATAGGCGCTGGCTCCGCGTCCGCCTTTGATGGCTAGTAAGCTGGAAATGTTGATGATGCAGCCGGAACGGTTCCCTAAACAGATCTTGTCAGTTCCAACTTCGTGCGAAACTCGACGGTCGAATCGGCAAAAGGCAGCATGAGAATCCGTCTCACCTTTCTGTTGGATCATCCTCTTGCTCATCGCCGCGCAGCCGAACATGGTGCCCATGAGATTGGTGTTGACGAGCTCCTGATAGTCGAAGAAGTTGCCCTTGATCAGAAGCTTGTTCTGCGTGACGCCGGCAGCGTTGACGAGAATGTCGACTGGTCTTTTGGACTAGAGATGATTCCAATTTAGATTTCCTAAACCAAAAAAAAAAAAAACACAATACTCACCGACAGTATTTCCAAGGTGAAAAAAAAAAATAGACTTACTTCCTTGAGCTTGTCCGCCAGCCGGCCCCATTCGTGCGCCGAGGCGACGTCGAACGCCTCGAAGGCGTGGGGGGACGACGAGCCGCCGTCTCCGGCAACGGGGGCCGGCGGCGGAGGGAGACCGTCCAGGGCGGCGAGCAGCCGGGCCTCGTCGCGCCCGACCAGGGTCACGGCGGCGCCCTCGGCCGCGAAGCGGTGCGCGATGGCCAGGCCGATGCCCCGGCTGCCGCCCGTGATGATGGCGTGTTTGTTCAGGAGGCTGAGCATTTGGAAGAAATAAGACGGGGGCTGCAAGCTCGTGTCTGATGTCCTTTCTCTCCAAATGTCAAAAATATGGGAATGAGTATTTAAATTGGAGTATACTGCATCATCGAGTCCTGTGTTATTTATTCGGCCAACCACGCATCATGATGTTCGGTCGGAATTGACCGAAGTGGAAAATAACCTCACGTGACCACCATCATAGCAGATGTCTATAGGACCGAAATTGATTATTGCTCCTAAGTTTCTGTACACAGCATTTGCAATTGGGTCATCAAACATTTTACTTTTTCTACTTTTTTCTATCTATCCATTTTTTGGTGTCCAATTTTTTTCTCATCTACAGAATCATCCCGAAATAAGTTACATCGCTTCTCTAGACGTTCAGCTGGGCGGTGCCGGCGCCCCGGATGTAGGACTGGTAGGGGGCGAGCTTCTTCTCCAGGACGCCGCCCTGGCTGCAGAAGCGCTCGACGATCTCGACCGAGCGGCCGATGTAGAGGCTGGGGTCCAGCATGGAGTCGATCTCGCTCCAGATGGGCTTGAAGTACTCGGTCTGCTTGATCCGCTCGATCAGGTCGTTCTGGCCGCCCTGGTTCTTGACCACGTCCGAGGCCTGGTGGGAGAGCACGCGGATCTCCTCGTGGGCGTCCTGGCGGGATCCTCCCTGGGCCACGATGCCTAGTTTGAACATGTTAGCTTCGATTTCCTCTTTGACATAATTAGTTATTGAAAGACTTACGCATAATGATGTTCTCGGTCGCCATGAAAGGCAGCTCCTCTCTCGTGCGAGCCTCGATGCGCTTGGGGTAGATGACCAGACCGTCGGTGACGTTGTCCATTCCGATCAGGACCGCATCAGCCAGCAGGAACATCTCGGGAATGTCGATGCGGCGGATGGCCGAGTCATCCAGCGTCCTCTCCATCCACTGCATCGTGAAGGTGTCCTTGAAGTCCATGGGCAGGTTGGCCAGCTTGCGGCCAAGACTGCAGATGCGCTCCGACCTCATCGGGTTGCGCTTGTAGGCCATGGCGCTGGAGCCGATCTGGTCCTTCTCGAACGGCTCCTCCATCTCCTTCAGGTTGGCCAGGTGGCGGATGTCGGCGCAGATCTGCTGGACGCTGGCGCCCAGGCCGCAGATGGCGTTGGCCACGCGCAAGTCGACCTTGCGGGTGTAGGTCTGGGTGGAGATGTCGTAGCACGAAGGGAATCCGGCCTTGGAGCACAGCAGGGCGTTCAGCCTGTCCACCTTGCTGCCATCTCCGTTGAAGATCTCCAGGAACGAGGCGTGGGTGCCAGTCGTGCCCTGAGCGCCACGGAACTTGAGACCCTCGCGAACGTACTCAATGTCCTCCAGGTCCATCATCAGCTGCTGAGCCCACTGAGCGGCACGCTTGCCGACGGTGATGAGCTGAGCGGGCTGGTAGTGAGTGAAGCCCAGCGTAGGGACAGCCTTGTGCTTGTCCGCAAAGGCAGCCAGGTTGCTGATGACCTTGGCGAGCTTGGGAATGAGAAGGTCCATGGCGTCGCGCATCAGGATCAGCTCGGCGTTGTCGGTGACATAGCACGAGGTGGCACCGTAGTGGATGATGCCGGCGGCAGCGGGAGCGACCTGGCCAAAGGCGTGAACGTGGGCCATGACATCGTGGCGGCGTCTCTTCTCCTCGATGGCGGCGACGCCAAAGTCGTCGTCGGTCACGGTCAGGTGCTCCTTCATCTGCTCGAGGGCCTCGGCGCTGATGGTGTCGATGCCCAGGTCCTTCTCGGCCTCGGCCAAGTATAGCCACAGCTTGCGCCAGGTGCTATGCCGGGAGCGCTGGCTGAACAGCTGCTTCATCTCGGCGCTGGAGTAGCGCGAGTCGAGCTATACATACTCCGTGTTAGCCGACATCGCTCATACATATTCTGCTCTGGTGGCAGAGGCTTCAAAGCAAGCCGCAATATGAATAATGGTAATTTCCCCCCTGGAATGGATTGTCCAAGCCTCTGTAATCTTTAAAATTGTCTCTGTTCAAGGGCAATTCGTGGTACATCGACCTGATCGAGTGGGCCGTGACATCATGTAACAGCGGGAGAAGGAAAAAGAATAAAATTCAAAAATTCATGACTTCAACGACTTGGGATGCGGTATATTTAAAAGTACTGACCGGCGTTTTGTAAGTATCAAAGCCAGACATGATGGGCAATGTTGTTTGACGAGTATCAAGTCGGTGTTGTATGAAGAAGCGATTCCGAGATGAATTGCTCGTTCAGAGAAAATAGTAGATGATCCACAAGGCGGGAAGAAGCTTGTGATCGTGAGTATCCCCGGTACAGGCCTCTCTGATGACTCCACAAATCGACGGGTGGAAGGAGAAGGGCCGAACAGTAAACTGTTGTATGAAGTACCAGGAATCTTATGGGTAAAGAAGTCTGTGGTTTTTCTCTGTCTACTGTCTCTGCGGCAAAAAAGGATCAGCAGTGAATATTTGAGTGCATTTTCAACTTTTTTTTTTTTTTTCTAGTGATCCTGCGGATTCGGAGAAAAGCGGACCCAAAGTTGAGGCGACCCCAAGGTCGGTCGAACCTGAAGTGCCAACCAGGTGAACCCCCACACCAGTGACAGCAATTGTTCAGTGGTCAATGTGACTGCCTGCAACCAGAGATGCATGATTCTTAGTAAGAGAAAGAATAATTAAGCTTTTCTTTGACCATAAGGGAGCAGCTCTCGGGGTATATATGATCGTAGGTTTCCCTCGGTGTTGTAAGTACCATGTTACTCTCAGAAGCAGATATCTCGTCTATGCCTAGCACAACGCTAACATGACCTTACATGATATGTACTTGGACAATGCCTTAGTAATAAGAAGGGATATATATAGCATGCTGGCATTCATCGATTTCGGTAATGTGCCAATATAGAAGAATCTATTTTCTCACAGTAGCAAGATTGCTCTCATCGAGATGATCAAATAAAAAAAGCTGGTTGTGGCCTGTACCTGCACCACGCACATGTAAGGCGACGGGGACCGCGGATCCCCGCTATTAGACGACACTAACACAGTGCCTTCCATTTTGGCAGGCGCTGATTTGTTGGCTTCCTCCAGTGTCAACAGGGGTAATGGTCCCAATACTAGCGGCTATTTCGACAACATGAACCGCTAAAGGCGGGACGAAAGACCCTCCCTCCACAGAGTACAGTGTGCGACTACCTGTACCTACTCCATACATGCACCCGTGGGAACTTCAACGGCTCGCCCTCTTATCGGCGCCATTGCAACGAGAGAAGGTTTGAGTGTGAGCTCGAACAGAAGGGGGCGCAATCCTTCGAGGCACCACAATTCGATACATGACCCTTCTGAGAATACTACCAGCGCTTCTCTCGAATCCTGCCCACCCCGACCAGACCCAGATCGCGACCGCCGCATCATTCATGCATATTCCCACGACGAGCCGTACCATTCAGACCTCAAGCTTCAGCCTGAGCCCACGCCACCGAGGCGCGACGACGATACCAATCACCCACGGCAGCTGCTACCACATCCGATGAATCAATCCCATGCCAATGGCGCTGCGAGCGCTCCCCCCGAAATCAAAGTAGACACGTCGGCCGCGGTCGTCGACGAAAAGAAAGAGGGGCCCGTCATAGACGCTGGTTTGCGAAGTTTGGATCACTGTACGTGAGCTTCCCCCATGGTCAATTGGCTCTGCGCAGCGCACGAGGCTGTTGCGCGCAGGCGCCCCGTGCCGTTGGCCTTGTCTCACGTTGCCGCCTTTGAATCGCTACACACTGCACCATGACAAGACTTGCTGTCTCCTTCCAAGGCCTACTAGCTCACGGTTTCTCCAGATCGACGAGCGCTCCCAGGATGGCGGTACGACTTGCGACAACGGCTGCTGCCTCTCATAAGATGGGAGACGCCCTATCTGGCATTGCTCCAGGAAGCATTGCGAACTCCCTTCTTGGATAGCTATTTCGCCATCACCGCGAATCTCGGTACACACACTTTCTTCATGATCGGACTGCCAATCTTGTTCTGGTGCGGCTACCCGTCGTTTGGCAAAGGGTACGTATACCAGTAGAGACCGGATCGCAGGAACCGCCAATGCTCACATAGACTATAGACTCGTACACATTCTGGCCGCCGGCGTCTTCTTCACCGGCTTTGTCAAGGATTTCTTTTCGTTGCCCAGGCCGCTCTCTCCGCCGCTTCACAGGATCACCATGTCTGGCTCTGCTGCTCTGGAATATGGCTTCCCGTCTACGCACTCTGCCAACGCAGTCTCGGTCGCGGTATACGGCATACTCATGCTACATTCGCCCGACAATACCTTGCAACCCAACACGAAATTCGGACTCGAGGCTTTAGCCTATTTCTACACTGTCAGCATCATCTTCGGTCGGCTGTACTGCGGCATGCATGGTTTTCTAGACGTCATCATTGGCTCGGTCATGGGCGCCGTCATATCGCTCATCGAGTTCTACTACGGCCCGGCGATTGAGATGTATCTGCGGGAGCAAGCTGTTACGGGAGTTTTGGTGCTGGCGCTCATCATTGTTGTTCTGATCCGGGTACATCCGGAACCAGCTGATGACTGCCCTTGCTTTGATGACAGTGTTGCTTTTGCCGGCGTCGTAATTGGTGTTGAGATTGGCACGTGGCACTTCTCCAACACCCTCTTTGGCCTGATTGCCTTTGACCTCGAGGCTCTGGGTTGGCCCAAGGTGATCGTACGTATCCTGATCGGCGTGTTCTGCGTCGTGGCGTGGCGAGAAGTCGCCAAGCCCGCGCTGCTCAAGAGTTTGCCATATGTCTTCCGTGCCTTTGAGACGTGGGGCGTGGCATTACCCAGACGCTTCTTCATGCCAGCCTCCGAGTATAAGAACATCCCGCTCCGACTGCGGGTCGACAACATGATGCCCGATGTGAGCGAAATCCCCAAGTTTGTCAACAGCATCCGGAAAGGTGGTCGGGGAAGATCTGTCAGTATCGGACCGCAAAGCGCCGCAGACGCGTACGAGACGCTGGCCTATCGCGAGCGCAGGCGACGAGAAAGCATTGGCAGCAACGGCAGCGTGAGAAGCAAATCCAGCATTGCAGACCTCAAAGCAGGCTCTCCTCTGCCTGACGCGCAGGAAGACCAGGCGGGACGAAGCAGTGCCATCAGCGGCGCAGCCAAGCTGAACAGATTTGAGCACATGATGGGCGAGGGAATCGTCGCCGTATCGCCCAGCGAAGAAAAGGACAATGACGACCCAACGCTCTTTGTTGGGCAACAGGACGAGCTCGGCGAAAGGGAGGTCTTTGCCAAATTGGTCAAACCAAGAGTCAGGTACGATGTGGAGGTCGTGACGAAGCTGGTGGTGTACAGTGGTAAGTTCATTATATCCCGTCTACATTTATCGAGATCAAGGTGGAGAGGCGGGCATGGCTCGACTTCGGTTTCTCGGAGTCGCACTTTATACCGATGTTACGGAAGCGCCGGATGCAATACGCCCTCGACCGGGTGGAGCCTGGTGTGACTGCTTTGCTGGCATACTTGGAATAAACGACCCAATCAAAGTTATGTTTGATGCTGACTTCTTATATAGGAATCGGACTAGTTGCCGTCGATATTGTGCCCATCATGTTCCATTTCATCGGCTTGGGTGCTGGCCACCCATGAAGCTGATATAAGCAGGTCACTGCCTCGACTTTTATGTATACTTTTCTACCTAGGTGGCTTCCAGCATTGACGGGGAAGGCTGCCTGAATGATGGGATGAAAATAATTTCTTGTATATATTTGCGAGCGACTTGATGTTCACTACGCCTAAAGCCTGGGCCATGTTTAGAACGTGGACAATACACATTTCGATAAATGAATTATTCCTAAGATGTGAACATCCTCGCCAGTGACTATTGGGTCGTGCCATGTGCATCGTTGGAGGGCGAATGCAGATACAGGCGCCTCCATTTCGTCCAAATTCACAGTCAGCATGGTCCTTGATCAAGCATCTTTCAGTCCAGCTGCAGCCAGTATCCAAACTCGGACTCGGACGACAATATGAGTCGTGTAAGGGTCACTACTGCCGTCCCAGATAACGAGAAAGAGGAAGAAATATCTCAGAGAAACAATATTAGCCCCTAGCATTCTGACATGAGGTTTGCGTGATCATAGTCGGGCGCCATGCCGTTGCCTGCTTTCTCCATCTCCAGGTAGCCCGGAGCATAGTGCTCAATGGCCTTCTTCCAAGCCTCGATATTCACGTCCTCGGTATATTCAAAATACGGCTTCTTCGCTTGCAAAAGTTCAAGGATGGGCAGCTCCATATCGAGGCTGCATCCAGACGAATTAGCAAAGTACTTTTGGAAAGATTGCCAGAGACGGGAGAAGTTCTCTCACGCGGCATTGTCCTCGCAGTCCCCGTCGGCATACGCGTAGTCCGCAATGACGCGGTCGCCGTACCAGCCCAGCCCGTAGACGTAGCAGTGCGCCATGTACGTCCAGAGCGGCCACATCCGCGACGAGGCCCGCAGCCGGCCGCTGCCCTCGATGTCGCACAGGAGCAGCCGGCCCGTGTCGAGGGACTCCTGGTCCGCGAACAGCAAGGCCCGGTCGGCGCGGTGGAACACGACGAAGCCGTCGAGCGTCATGGCCATGGCGTCGAAGTCGGCCGTTTCGACGAAGCAGTGCCTATAGAAAGTTTCCGGTGTGATGGGAGTGTCGGCGTGAAACGGGCTGTGCTGCATCACGACGACGGCCTCGGGGCCGAAGCTGTGCTCGTATACCTCCGTATCGAGTTTATACAGCAGTATGCACATCTTGGTCCACAGCGCTCGGCTCCTCGAGTCGAGCGGCTGCGGGACGATCAGGTTGACGAACCCGCGCCGTATGTGTCCCAGGGAACCGTCGTCTTTACTGCTCGCGTCTCTCAGCTGCGGCGGGTTGCTTGCCCAAATGTCCTTGCGCTCAACGGCTCTGATGTGGTACGAGTCCCGTTCCGACTGGCTCATGGACGCCCACTGGTCCACGAGCTTGCGCCGCTGCTTCATCTTGTAGTCCACCTCGGCGGTGCCCGAGTTGTAGGACACGGCATTTTCCTAGGCTCAAGTGTTATCAATGTCTCCTTTTCTTAAGTTCTTTTCTCAGCTGGTCCTCGAACCTCGATAAAAAGCTGCCAGGCTTTGATTGCTTCGCCCCAAGAGTCCTCCAGCCGCTCTGGGCGGCATTGGATGTGAGATGGAATTCCACCTGGCCAGTAATTGAGAGGGTCCGTCATTGTGATTCTTTTCTTCGGCGCATTTGAGGTGAGAACGCTGTCTCTGCGAAATATCATTTCTTAGACTGGTATTTCCAGCTATTTAAGATGAGCCAACTACGTTAGGCTACTACCTCTTCATCTAGGCAACAAATCCACTTCCATCAAATAGCTAGCATTTATTGTCATGACCGGCAGTAAGCAATGGAAAATAGCATGTTGACCTATTATCGCGATTCTAGTTTGCTATTCCTTCTCTTGTGGTTGCTCATTCTTCTCTTTGGGTATTCAACTTTGGAAAGAGTCAAGATAGTAGACGCAAATGTTGGCTCGCAGGATCCACCAGTCTTCAGCTTCCAATGTTTTCACCGTTGCGGCCAAACATTTGTGATTAACCCCGATTTATGATACAAAATATTGTTCTAATCGTGAGAGTTCATGATAAAATAGAGCGATCTGATTGAAGCGGCTATAAGCAAATTTCTAATAGAACTGTCCTATCATCTTCGAGGCCATTCTGATGGAATCACGTTGGTCCCCAATCATGCAAGGAACTCAGGAACCGCGTGACATTCAAATGCTGTCGTGTGAACCCCGAAGCAGAAACAAATGCCGGCTGGATGGTACCCTCTTGCATATTTCCAAGAGCCGCTCTGTGGGGTATGCAGTCAACAAGAGCTGAAATTCCACTCCGAAATGTCTGCGTAGAAAAATATCCGATGGTCTTGGTTCCCGGAATCTGGGGTTCCGCCTTGTGTCCATCTCCGACTTACACGATTCCCACCAATCACAACATGGAGACCCACTCGAGAATTACCACAACCGGTATACAGAGAGATTCAGTGGTACGATCTTATTCGAGCGCTTCGTTCTCTTTCTTGACTCAAAGCATAAATCATTCTTTGTATATCATGTGGGATATTGATAAATGAATACTACAGAAGTATATATCCTCGAATCAAGATCCCATGGCCCGTGACTGGCAGGCAAGTGAAGGGATGCTTTCCATGTCTATAAGGAGCCCGTCGATTCCCATATAGTACGAGTCTTCTCTAGAAAACATCCATCGTTTCAGGCAGACAAGCCATAGTACTCGACCATGCTGGCCTACCGTCTCGCCGCCGCCCTCTGGGCCGCGCTGTGCTGCCTCCTCGGCCCCGCCGCGGCCTTTACCAACCCGATCCGCAGCTCGGGCGGCAGCGACCCCTTCCTCGTCTACACGGGCGGCTACTTCTACCTCATGACGACGACCTGGACCGACGTCGAGATCGCCCGCGCCACCACCATCGACGGCCTCAAGACGGCCGCGAAAAAGGTCGTCTACAGCACCAGCGAGGCCTCGCGCTGCTGCAACGTCTGGGCCCCCGAGGTCCACTACTTTGACGGGACCTGGTACATCTACTACACGGCGGGAGACTCGGCCGATCTCGACGGCCAGAACATCCACGTCCTCAAGGGTTGGTAGCAAGTTCATGGGAAACACCCCGGATTCGTGAAGCTGACCAAGTGACGAACAGGAGGAGCCACGCCCTACGACACCTTTACCTACGCCGCGCAGCTGACGAGCCAGTGGACGATCGACGCGTCGATCCTGCGGACGAGCGCGTACGGCAACTTCCTCATGAGCTCGTGCTTCAACGGCAACACGTACCAGTCCATCTGCCTGCAGCAGCTCGGGTCCGACTACGTCTCGGTGACGGGTCCGTCTACACCATCTCGCAGCCGACCGAGTCGTGGGAGACGGTGTCGTACCCGGTCAACGAGGGGCCGGCGGCGCTCTACTTTGGCGGCAGCACCTACATCAGCTACTCGGCGTCGTACTGCTGGAGCGCGTCGTACTGCCTGGGCCTGCTGACCTGGGACGGCACCACCGCCCCGACGGCGGCGTCGGCCTGGACCAAGTCGAGCGGCTGCGTGCTGAGCAGCGCCAACGGCAACTACGGCACCGGCCACAACGGCTTCTTCCAGAGCCCCGACGCCTCGCAGACCTGGCTCGTCTACCACGCCACCTCGGACAGCGCGGGCGCCTGCGACGATTCGAGGTATACCATGGTCCAGCTCCTGGGCACGCACTCGGACGGGTCGCCCAACTTTGGCACGCCGGTTGCCTTTTCGCATGTTTACAGCGAGCCTAGTGGCGAGTGAAAAGGTTGTCCATTATTGTGGTTGGTTTGGTTGTAAATATGCTTGAAATTAAGCTTGAAATAATTCTTGTACATGTTTGGCAAGACGAGGAAGATAAAGTTCAAAGTAAGAAGAAATTTGCCTGACTGGACATGCTCGTGAAGATGTCCCACTGCTCAGAGATAAGACCCTTGTCACTGTCAAATAATCAACTCATTTCTGACTCTTCGACACTTCTGGCGGTATGACGCGGCAACTTGCAAAACTTTTTAAATCTCTCATGGAGATCTCCATCAACAGATAAGAAGATGACGAAGTACGCGTAGACTATAGTCATGTTCATCTGATTATACTGGTGCCTAAAGCGACGGGGAAAAAGGAGAGTATAGCTTCAAGCTTGGCACGCAGCGCTAGTGGCAACTGACCCAGACT
Organism: Pestalotiopsis sp. JCM 9685; assembly: GCA_001599175.1. NCBI lineage: Eukaryota > Fungi > Ascomycota > Sordariomycetes > Amphisphaeriales > Sporocadaceae > Pestalotiopsis > Pestalotiopsis sp. JCM 9685. Next base: position 4,496,778 of record BCGF01000003.1, read on the forward strand.
TACAGATCACAGCACAACGGTGCTACTACAGACTATACGAGACGTGCATCTCATGCTACACTGTTGGTCGAAGTCAACTCAAAATGGTGGTAAGACTGATTTCATGTTGTATCAAAGGTAATGATTTGTTTATTGAATTAAAGGCATAAAACATTATTCCTCTGTGTATAACTCTTGTCTACCAGAAACCCCCTTGTATTCGACCGACTCTTGCCAAAATATACGTCCCCAAATCACCCCAATAGTGTATTAGTCTAGCTCTTTCAAAACCTCTTGTCCAGTCTCTCAGCCGTAGTCTCGAACATCTCCAGTATGCCCGTCTCCTCGAAGCTGACCCCGTTGCACACCATGTCGGCGACTCCGCGCGCGCTCGTAAAGATGAGCGGCATCCCTCCCCCGTTGAAGCCCGCCAGGATCCATTGGTTCTCCGTGCCGGGCACCTGGCCGACGTGAGGAACGCCGTCGGGGGTGGCGCCCATGACTGAGGGTGAAAGGTATCAAGTTAGCACATTGAAATAAAATAAATTTGAAATATGATCTGGTTGAGGGTTCGGACTTACTCCCGCTCCAAGTCATCGCGGCCGTAGCATCACTATCCTCCCAACCCCGAAAGCACCGCGCCATGACGCCGTCAAAGTGCCTCCGCACGCCCGGGTGTATCAGCGACGCGTCGTCGACGGTGTCGAACCACGCCGCGTTGTGGTCCTGCTCGTCCCGCCGGTACGCGCCCCCGCCGCCGCCCAGGATCACCGTCCCGTCCGGCCGCGGCACCAGGTAGTCGGCGTTGCCCGGCGTGTGGAACAGGTTGCGCGTGTAGGTGAGATGGGGCTGGTGCGCCTTCTCCAGCGGCACCAGCACCGAGTTCTGCCCTCGGAACGGGACGATGACGCCCGCGTACTGCGGCAGCACCGCCGAGGTGTAGGCGTTGGCGGCGTAGATGACCTTCTTGGCCTTGGTCGCGCCCCGGGGGGTCGTGAGAAGGATGGAGCCGTCTTCGGACTTGCAAGATTCGACGGGGGTTTCTGTGTACAAGAATGCGCCCAGCTCGACGACTCGCTCCAACAGGGCGGTCACGAACTTGTACGGCCAGAGCGTGAGCGCGGGCACGCTGACAGCAGCTACAAGGCCTTTCATTCCGGTGGCCTGTGTTGAAGTCAGTATATATTCTCCGTAATCATAGCATGTGACATGGAGCATACCCTCTCCAACTTGGGCCCCTCGAGCCACTGGACCTCCTGCGTCCATTTGGCCCCGGCATCGCGCTGCTCCTCGAGAAAGGCCTTGATCTCCGCGGCCTGCGCGGGATCATAGTAGCAGTCAAACGAGCGCGTCAGGAACAGATCGCAGTCGATGCCCTCGATCTCCTGCGCCGACTTCATCGCGGCCATCTGCGCCCCGACGTACTCGAACAGCTGCTGGGCCGCCGCAGCGCCGAACTTGTCGTGGTACCTTTTGAGCGAGGGCATGAGCACCTTGATATGGCCGCCTGCATCTTCACATTAGCATGAGTTGTATTCAAGTATTAGCAGGAACATTTACCATTGCGTCCCGTTGCCCCTGAACAAGCTTGCCGGGCATCGAAGAGGACGACCTTTGGCTCTGGTCCCTTGTGGTTCGTCAATATGTGGTATGCTGCGGATACGCCAGCAAGACCGGTGCCAATGATTGCAATGTCGCATTCGTCCGGCGTCTGTTCCGATGAGCGATATGATGCCAAGTGATGCGGCTGGGTCAGCCAAAAGGAGGCCGTGGGGTTCGCCACGGGGAATTTGCCCGTCATCTTGGCTTCTCAGTCGTTATTATACTTGTGGCTGGTGAGCAGTGCTTGGTCTCGTTGGAATCTTTGCTGGTTCCTTCTGTCGTATCATTCTTAGCTAAAGACGACAAAACGTTTCTTGAATCCCGTCGCTTAAATAGTTTTCATTGTAAACTCTAGTCAAAATTTTCTTTTGTATAAGCGACAGTATACTACTCCGTATACCAACTAGAGTTGGCCACTTTGTGGGGCACAGATTGTAGAACGCGTAGATACCTTAGGCTCCAGCATTTCTCACCACCATAGAAGTATAGTGTGCACGTAATCACCACTCAGTCTCAGTGATCCAATTTTTGGTATATTGAAAATCTCGCTGCTTTTTTATGTCTACTTCTGGAAGGAGAAAGAACAAGTATTACGACGACATCTGCCGTGCGCTGCGACTCAGAAGAGTCAGAGAGAGCCCTGACGACGCGAAGCCTTGCCGCCCCTGATAGGCTTCCGTGTATCAATTGCTTCAGTGGTCGCTTGCCTTTCCATCATTCGCTACTCGCGTGGTTGTGGCATCCCCAGGTTCTGAAATCCGCCCCGTCCCAATATACCGTCGGCAACCCGAAATTCTAGATCGTCCAGGCTCTAGCTATCCCTCTCATCATTTGGTGCTTGTGCGTCCGAGGCATTCCCAAACGCAGGTTCATCCAGGCTCTAGCTATCCCTCTCAGCATTTGGTACTTGTGCGTCTGAGGCATTCCCAAGCGCAGGGTCGACTGAGCTCTCATTGTTTCCCAGATCTTGCAGCTCTATTCCTTCGGGGACTATGCCTGGGATATGTTGCTGCGTAGGGCATTTCTAGTAGTCCATTCGCCAATCTGTAGGTTTCCGTCGGAGCAACTCCTTTGGAAACCCAATGAGCTTGTGCCAGAAGAAGAGGACAGCCCTCTTCTTCATACTGCGCCCTTGAGTAGCCCAGTCAATATCCACGCCGCACCCAACGCAAAAGACCCGGGCGGCGGCGCTGATGAGCCAGGCTGCCACTTGTAGCGGAAACGAAATGAAGGAGATGATGGCGATGGGAAACCAGAGGCAGCATTGCTTGGGCACACACTCCCTGGGAGCCATCATCAGACACGCCCAGCACGCCAGGAGTATGGTCCATGTGAAGTTACAGGCAATAATTGCGCCCACCCCGATGTAGAAGAGGGTTAGGTTGAGCCGTTCGTAGGCGCCGCTAGCAAGAATATTTCAGCTCAACGCTCACGTCCTTGTAAGTGGGAGTAGTAGTGGCTTACGCTGGGTCGACCAGCCATGCGGGTGAGTGCGAGGAGGCCATATCTTCTTGGTGACTGACAAATATCGTTCGATGGGGCGATGATGCTTCTAAATGGTACGTGTGTGTGACTGATGATAGCTGCGTGTGAGGAGATGGATGTGGTGATAATTGTGCAAGACAACAAGAATGGTAAAAGTGAGATTGGGAGAAAAACAAGACGAATAATCGTCACGCAGTTCCTTGAGCTTTTCTCAAGAAGCGTCATGGCCATGGCCCCGAGGAAGGCTCATCGGGGTGTTCTGCATAAAGATGGGAGGAATGGTAGCAGCTGATCACGGCGTCTGGCAACCACGGCTCGGGCTGGGAGGGGCCACGCCATGTCAAGTATCTAGGTAGTCTTGCCAGTCTTCATCTGTACCATCGCGCGGCAGGTGTGACTTGATGAGGAAGTTCAGAAGCAAGACAGCTTACTCCAAACTTGATGTACAATAATAATCTCAACACAACCACTATAGTCTACGCTGACATGAATCACGAATAATTACCAGTCTCAGTACACCAGCACTTCTGAATCACGCGGCCGGTAAAACATATTTGGCAGATCGCAAAATGCGTTCATATTACAGATTGGTCTATTTGACAGTTTTGCTGTAGCCATCCTTCTAAACCCAGATCGAACCGAACGCTCTCCATATCCGAGTTGCCCTTTCTATGCTTGGGGCTGACTATCTCGTGTTCCCTTCTTAATCATCAACGTACATGGTCGTGTTGAGATTCTAGCCAGTCTAGCGAGAATCTCTTATGCCTTCACAGACCTTTCAAATTTGCTCCAATCGTCCAAACTGCATCATTCCATTTATGCCTGGAATTCCGTGATGCCGAGCTTCTGGGCCTCCTCCCACTTGCCGGGCACCAGAGCCAGAGGAACGATACCAGACACGTGCATCTCAGGGCCAAAGATCTTGGCGTTGAGGCCGAGCTCCTGGGTGGCGGCCTTCATGTTCTTGAGACCCTCCTGGTAGTTGGGACCAGCACGGCGGACCCAGATCTGGACGTTGTGCTCCTTGAGGGGCTTTGCGTACTCGCGGAGAGCCCGGATGACACCCTTGAATGTAGAGGCGACGTTGGTGAAGTTGGCAATACCACCACCAATGAACAGGACCTTGCCTTGGTCGTCCAGAGGAGCACGGAGCAGGAGATCCAGCACAGTGCGGGCGTAGTGGTAGGTCTGAGACTCGGTGGGAGCACCAGAGTACTCACCGTAGTTGGCCAGATCGTCGGCGAAACCAGCCGAGGCGATGGCATCGGCGTAGACAACCGAGGCACCACCACCAGCGACCAGAGTCCAGACACGGCCGTTGGCGTTCAGGACAGTCAGCTTGAGAGAAGCACCAGTCTTGGCATCCAGCTCGGCAATGTAGGCCTCCTCCTTGGACAGCTCACGACCGAAGGGGGCAGGGAACTCCATGGGCGGGCCAGCGTCAACGCTGACCTTGTCGCCAGCGCTCGACTGAGCAGCAAGGCCGAGGGCAGCGGGCGAACGGGCAATGGCCCATTTCACACCGCACTCGAAGTCAGCGGTCTGGTCAAGCTTGGCAGCAAGGTCGAGGAAGTGAACCTCAGCAGAGGTGGCGTCGGCGTTGGGGATGACAACCAGGGGGTTGATCTCCAGGTAGGTGAACTGGCAGTCGACGTAGACGGCGTACAACCGCGAGATGAAGTCAACGAGGACATTGTGCACACCAGAGGGAACCTTCTTGAGGAGAGAGGCGGCAATCTCCTCGTTGGAGGGGTATTCTGAGAGGTCGACAGGAATCAGGAGCTTCTCTGCCTTTGCGTCGACATCACCGACATCGACACCACCCTCGTGGGTGAAGAGGATCCAGTCACCCTGTAGAGTATACCATTAGTGAATTGATATAAAAGAGTATAATCGATTGTTATAGGATAACGTGATCAGGGTTACGGGTGATGCAAGCCACGCATGCCTTGATGCGGAAAGTGGGTGTGAAATGAGTATGATTGCCAAGTGGATGCCGAACAAAGTGGTTTAGTTTCCGCTCGTCCGCAACGCTTCGGCTTCGGTTTAGCGATTCCGAGCGAGATAATAAACGCATGAAGCGCCCGGGTCATAAAAACACCCGATCTCTACCGATATTCAAATAGGGCAACTTCCCGACTTGAATTGATCAAAATGTGCCAGGAAACTCTCATGCAACAAAAATTGCATGAAAACTTCCCCGAGTTCGTGATCAAGATCTCGTCTGAGCCGACAAGTCGCGTGACAAGTGACAGCCTGCGACACTTTCCGCAGGCTCGACGAGAAAAACGACCTGGAATGAGGGCCGAGGAAACAAGAGAAATCAATCGGGAAGGGCGTCACTCACATCTCTCACGGAGTTGATGTTGATATAGTACTCGGTACCCTCGGGGTGAGGAACGAAGGGCTCGACGAGGAACTGACGGAGAACACCCTTGACGTGCTCAACCTGCTGCTCCTTACCGGCGCGCTCAGCGACCCAGGCCTTGGCCTCGGGCCAGGTCTTGTTCAGGGCCAGGAGACCACTCTTGCCACGACGCTTGATGAGCTGATCTGGCTTTGCGACGAACTTGGCGCCGGACTGGAGCAACCAGGGGTAGGTGACCTCGGCCTGGTCCAAGATACCGTTCACATCAGCATCCTCGGGGAAGTAGAGGGATGCTAGTCTGGGAGGAGCGTTGTGGGTGGCGGACTTGGGGAGAGGAGTGGGCTTGATGACGGGCGCCCGAGTGAGGTGGTAGTTGAGGATGGCCTTGCCGTCGGCCTCGAGGATTGACTTGGCAGACATTTTTGCTGTGTGGAGGAGGAGAAAGAAGCTATTCGCAGGTACGTGAACAGTTCAATCACTGTCTCTTTGTTTGTTGGGTCTGGAGAATTCCTTTCTTTGATTCTGCGGGTGCAAGTCAGCGACTGGTTCGTTCGGTTGGCCTCTTGGGAGCACAGTTTTCAGGCTGAATTGCTCAATTGCAAGTGCAGAGGCAAGAAAAAAGACCACAGAACAAAGGTCACTGTCGGCTTTTGGAGCTCGTGCAGCTGTACTATGCTACTCTGCTGCTGCGGCCTCAATGATACCAAGTGGTTCTTGTGGTGCAACTCGCTTTTCCTCGAGTCGACAAAGCTGTGAGGGAGGAGGGGCTGGCTGCAAAACAATGGCGGGCGGCTTACTTCTCAGGACTGTCAAGTAACAGTTGGACTTTCTCTCTTTCAAGGACGAGGGAAAATCACAATGCGACGGTGTTGGGAAGAGCAGATGACTGCAGCCAAAAAGATCTCTATAGTGAAGAGAAAGACAAGAAACACTTCTAAGCGGAAGGTGGTTTCTATGAGATTGTCTGGATTGAGAGCAGCAAGAACGGGGATTGACCTTCAAAAATTTCGAGAGTTCCCAAGCTCCGCCAGTTGCTCAGGGCCCGGGAAGGTCGCAGCAGGCGTTGGTGAGTGGTGTGTGCTCCGGTTACCAGATGGGCTGCCCCAAAGTATCGACACACTGCCGGGTCTGCCCAGAGGTACATCGGGCTAACCCATCAATCCCACCAGACCTGCAGCAGGCACAGGGGGGGACGCTAAGGGTCGTCGGCAGGCCCCCGTACGTACCTGTCCCTAGTGGGCTTTACCGCCCCAAAACTATTGGGGAAGATCCTGCTGAGCTCATGCCACACACCCGGCCAAGCCAGCACAGTCAGCAAGGATCGCAGGTACCGGTACCCCAACGCCAACACTTGGGGAATCATCGAGAAAGAAGCTCGGGGCATCGACTGCCCAGTCTACCGTATGTATGCGACCGTATCGACCAACCAATACTATTCTGACCATACTTTCGGGGTCCGAAGGCGCCATGGATGCGAAAAGTGCTGACGAGCTGTCACGACATTCCTGCACCATTGGCAAACAAACAACCAGTCAATCACAAAGGGGGGGCTCCTCGACTGCGCTTCGGGGGCTCAATTGACTCTGTTTGTGCTTCGAGGCTGCTTCCCTGGGCTTGCTGGGTGCTTGACTCGTCTCGTTGGGCATTACCTAATGCAGCCGCGATGCACTCACTGCATTCACATACAATACGCTCAGTGCAGGATAACGGAATAAAGTGGCCCTGCGAAACGCGGACACGGACACGACTGCATTCCTCTCTGCGCATATCATCACCAAAGTACACGATTCCGATTCACATGAACTTAGTTCACGTATCAGTCGGGTCTACGTACATTTGCTTCTGCTTCTTTTTCTCTTGCTTTCTCCTGCTCGATACAGGGTTTCATGGTAGAAATTGGAGCCAAGCGGCTTACACCAATGTCTCAGCTATAAGCACTGCCTGCCACCTTGGACGTCCCTTCGCAAGGCTGGGCAATAAACTCGCCCACCAGCTGCAACGCTGACTAGACAAAGCCGGGAATATGGTTATTCTCGAGTGTCGACAAGTAGTATAGAGATTCGCTTATCTCGAGCACGGGCAGCCCACGAGGCCCCAGAACGGGACTCCAGTGCCTGATAGAGCTGCCATATCTCGGCTTCCGATTCCCGAAGTGGCAGTTCCACTATCCCATCATTCCACGTTCAGTCGTCCTCATGTTTTTCGATATCGGGGATGAAGTCATCTCGACGGCCGTGCCTGCTCCTTGCTAGTTGCATGCCCGAGGCCGGGTCTCACGGGTCTCACGTGGCAGGCCTGCGTCTGCCTTATCAATCCTCTCGCGTACCCATCGCGTATGCATCCAAGACTCCCGGACACACACCTTGAAGCCCGGTGACTTCCCGGAAAGGAGTTTCTTGGTGCGTCCCGGTGATGTCAGATGTTGAGGACGATGGAGCGCAAGAGAGACCCTGCCCGGACATGAGCGCTGGGGACCATCCGGCGACGGTGTTCAGTTGCTCGTTCGTGTCGCCTGGTCAACTTCCCGTTTCGGCCGCTTCCAGGACCGTAAACCGTTACAGCAAACATGACTAGCCGGATATCGGCCGGCCCACTTCCATACACCTACAACGGGTAGCAAACCAATTTTTGCTCGCTCCGGTCGCTGAGCAGCGAGATTTGATGTTGCAGAAACGAGCAATTTTTTTTTTTCCCTCTCTAGTTGGATGGGACGAATATACTATCCCCCCGGTTTGGGGCCGGGCATGGCTTGGTAGGCGGCACACCTTCTCATTCCAGTGAAGGATCAACTTACTGTGCTTGCTGCTGCGTATGGTGCACGCACATATCAACATTGTCCTCGGTGCAAGACAGTTCTTGGAGCCCAACATATCTGGTTCACCGCATTGATTAATCGGTTTGAATTTGACTCATTTCCTTACTGTTTCCTACACTCTAGAGAATCCCGACATCGAAATTAAACGATGCGAGGATCGTTAGTGGTGGGCGGGTGATGCCTATGATTCGCCGAGTGCGGCCCAGGTTGGCATACTATTTTCGTGGTGGGAGCAACGATCCCATCGGGTTTTAGGTAAGTGGGAGTGGGAGGGGAGGTGAAGTACCGGTACCTCGAGCCTGGAGTCTCCACGAAAAGGGCGGGAGTGGTAGGGCCACTAGAGAGCTAAGCTGGGACGCTAGAAGCTCAGCAATGCAGGAATGCTGGCCAACAGGCGACAATCGCAGCGAAAAAGTTCGCGGCCGGCGCTGCGAGTCCTGCGCCCCACGTCAGAAAGCTGCGGTGATCAACAGGGTCATTGGAGGGGTCCAACGCTCCATCGGGTGCAGCTCACCAAATAGCAGCTCGCTGCTGGGCCCCCGGCTAGGTCAACAAGGCACTCCGATGCCCCCAAGTTCCCTGCTGGCCGCTGTGCGAGACCCTCGACCGCAGATTCAACAGACCAGACAATTTTACCCCAACTATTCCGACCGCTAATTAAAGTAAGAGAAGTACCTGCCACAGGGTACCTACCGGTTTTTGGGCAGCTCACCAACACCGGGCTACGGTACATACAATACCAACTCCCTCTGACAGTCAAGTGGAACACCGACCGGGTCAATACCACCAAAGGAGGGAAGCACAAGAGAGAGAGAGGAAAAAAGTAAGAAGCCGTCGAGGAAGAAATCACGGGTAAGAGAAAAAGAACAAGGTGGGTGTGTGTCCCAAATTCCCTGCCCCCGAAGCATCAAATTCTTGTTACCCATTCGCATCTTTTTCCTTCTTTTCCCTCTCCTCCATTCATCAATCCAATCCACAACCTCAACTAAAACGCAGGCAACTAGTGGCAGCTTTGTACCTGGCGGGCCCGTCGAATCGTATTGGACCTTGAACCCTCTCCTGTCCCGCCTAACGTTGATCTGTGCGTCTACCTCTGCTCAACTGCCCCCCAGTCGCTGCTCCTGCTTGCTCCATCGCACCTGGGAAAAAAGCTCGACTCCCAAAGATCCCGATTCCACTTCTCTCCCCATTGAAACATTTCTTTCGTGATACACTCACTTGCTATTCACTAATTCTCTTTTGAAGCTGTTCATTTCCAACTGCTTCCAACCTAATCAAGGCGAATAGCTCTGATTGAGGGATTCTGAAAGTGCAGTAAGCTGCAGTCGAAAGGAATTTAGGTACGTCAGCCGCCATGACTTTCTTACTTTGCAATTGCTTGCCTCGCAACCCTCCCTTGATCGAGGACTGTGGTGTGTCAGCTCCGTGGTTGCGAGATCAAGGCGCCTCCAGCTCGCCAACAAGACTGGGAGTTTCCTCGACTTGGAATTGCACTTGGGAAAAGACAATACTTCTGTCCTACACAGTATAGTCTATCCCAAGCAGAACTTCCGCTTCGTTTATGCACCTTTCAGTTGCAATACGAACGCAGCCAGTCCGAAGAAACTCGCCGACATCTCCTCGCCAGGAAGCTTGAGCTGCCGACTGGACTGGATATCTTTCATGCCATTGGCGAGCTGGCAGTTGCTTTGTTTTACCGTTCTTTGCCGTACAAACAACAACAGATCAACTCTTTAGCAGGAATTCGACACTAACAAGACTTCTCTCCATACAGACTTTAGACCATAAAACACTACACAGCCGTCATGTCGACCAACGGTGTTAACGGCACCTCGGCCGGTGGCCTGTCGGCCAACGATAACATCACCCGCTTCGCTGCCCCCAGCCGGCCGCTGAGCCCTCTTCCCGAGCACGCCCTGTTCAACGAGAAGACGAGATGCTTGGTCTACGGTCTGCAGCCCCGTGCCGTCCAGGGTATGCTGGACTTTGACTTCATCTGCAAGCGTACCACTCCCTCGGTTGCTGGTATCATCTACACATTCGGTGGCCAGTTCGTCAGCAAGATGTACTGGGGTACCAGCGAAACTCTCCTGCCCGTCTACCAACAGGTTGACGCCGCTGTGAAGAAGCACCCCGACGCTGATGTCGTTGTCAACTTTGCTTCTTCCCGAAGTGTCTACAGCTCCACCATGGAGTTGATGAACTACCCCCAGATCAAGACCATCGCCATCATTGCCGAGGGTGTGCCGGAGCGCGTAAGTACCCAGAACAAGATCTCTTGGTACGCCACAATTAGATCGCAATGCTGACATGAGAGAATTAGCGCGCACGAGAGATCGCCCACGTTGCCCGCAAGAAGGGTGTCCAGATCATTGGACCTGCCACCGTTGGTGGTATCAAGCCCGGCAGCTTCAAGATCGGTAACACTGGTGGTATGATGGACAACATTGTTGCCTCCAAGCTCTACCGCAAGGGTTCCGTTGGCTACGTCTCCAAGTCTGGTGGTATGTCCAACGAGCTGAACAACATCATTGCCCAGAACACCGACGGTGTCTACGAGGGTATTGCCATTGGTGGTGACAGATACCCCGGAACCACCTTCATTGACCACATGCTCCGCTACCAGGCCGACCCTCAATGCAAGATCCTCGTCTTGCTCGGTGAGGTCGGTGGTGTTGAGGAGTACAAGGTCATTGAGGCCGTCAAGCAGGGTGTCATCACCAAGCCCATTGTTGCTTGGGCCATTGGTACTTGCGCCAGCATGTTCAAGACCGAGGTTCAGTTCGGTCACGCTGGTTCGTTCGCCAACTCGCAGCTCGAGACCGCTGCCATGAAGAACAAGCAGATGAAGGAGGCCGGCATCCACGTGCCCGAGACCTTCGAGGATCTGCCCTCCACCCTCAAGGCCGTCTACGAGAAGCTCGTTGCTGCCAAGACCATCGTTCCCCAGCCCGAGCCGGTCGTTCCCAAGATCCCCATTGACTACTCCTGGGCCCAGGAGCTCGGTCTCATCCGTAAGCCCGCTGCTTTCATCTCCACCATCTCCGACGACCGTGGTCAGGAGCTCCTGTACGCTGGCATGCCCATCTCGGACGTGTTCAAGGAGGACATTGGTATTGGTGGTGTCATGTCGCTGCTGTGGTTCCGTCGCCGTCTGCCCGACTACGCCTCCAAGTTCCTGGAGATGGTTCTCATGCTTACTGCCGACCACGGTCCCGCCGTGTCTGGTGCCATGAACACCATTATCACCACCCGTGCTGGCAAGGACCTGATCAGCTCTCTGGTCGCTGGTCTCCTGACCATCGGTTCCCGATTCGGTGGTGCCCTCGACGGTGCCGCCCAGGAGTTCTCCCAGGCTTCCGACAAGGGTCTCAGCCCTCGCGACTTCGTCGACCTCATGCGCAAGCAGAACAAGCTCATTCCCGGTATTGGTCACCGTATCAAGTCGAGAAACAACCCCGATCTCCGTGTTGAGCTGGTCAAGGAGTACGTCCTGGCCAAGTTCCCCAGCCACAAGCTGCTCGACTACGCTCTGGCCGTCGAGACCGTCACCACCTCCAAGAAGGACAACCTGATTCTCAACGTTGACGGTTGTATCGCTGTCTGCTTCGTGGATCTCATGCGCAACTGCGGTGCTTTCAGCCCCGAGGAGGCTGAGGACTACATGAACATGGGTGTCCTCAACGGTCTGTTCGTGCTGGGTCGCAGCATCGGTCTGATTGCCCACTACCTCGACCAGAAGAGACTGCGCACTGGTCTCTACAGACATCCTTGGGATGATATCACCTACCTGCTCCCCACCCTTGCCGGTGCCGGTCCGGTTGGTGAGGGCAGAGTTGAGGTTTCGGTCAAATAAGCGGGACCGACCTCTCTGTATTAGACAAATGAAATTTGCGCGATGGAAAATGAATGGGAGCTCTTCTTTACGTCAATGAAACGGAACGGATGGGGGCTACGTGATACTAGATTTCTACGCGATCATCACTGTATAAGATGATAAGATATAGCATTTCGATCGCTTGGGCTGAGAAAAGCCTGGAGTAATAGACGAGTAAAGATGATACCTCTGCCTGTTCTGTCTCGTGTCTTGTGTGTTTGTATACAGGTGCGAACAAAATGCACTCAGTAAATCTCACGACAAGTCCAGTTGTTTTACGAAATCATTGCGAACGTTTTGGCGTCTCTGGAGCTTGGGGCGTGAGCAACAGCTAGGGTGTTGACTTAGAAAAAAGGGGGTCTACATAGTTGGACTATCGATAAGGAGCGGCTCCGGGCCAAAAGTTCGCGACCTCCGTTGAGCCTCATTGATGCGCGCCTATTGCCAATTCGAGAAAGATTGCGGCTCGTCCAAGTCAGATAAACCGGCGGAAGTTGTAGTGTCTTTGACATTGAGTTATATGTAAGTGGTTCCGTACACCGCTGTGTGGTCCTGCTCAATCTGGCCATGGTGCGACCGGTCATGGTTGCCAGTGTTGGCGGGATAAAACAAACATGCAAGAAGCAGCATGTTGGACACCTACACTGCTCAGGAAGCTGACCAACCCATGTTCCACAGAATCAGGCGAACTTCTGGACAATATCCCAAGGAAGTTTCAAAGCACCGACGACTCTGAGCCCCCAGCCAGACATCAACGATATACCTACATCCAGCTGCGCCCTACGACAACAGGGCCACGTACAAACCGGGACACCTACAAGTCCAGAACGAGACAGAAACACAAACAAATACAAAATGGCCTTCTTCCGCGTGACGCTCCACCGCTCGGCCATCGGCCTGCCGGAGCGGACGCGCGGCGTCCTGGCCGCGCTGGGCCTGCGCAAGCGCACCCAGACCGTCTACCACCCCGTCTCGCCCCAGTTCGCGGGTATGATCTACAAGGTCAAGGAGCTCGTCAAGGTCCAGGAGGTCGACAAGGCCCTGACGCCCAAGGAGATGCGCGAGGAGAGGAGGCCCGAGAGGGGCTTCTACCTCGAGACGCCGAGGGCGTAGACGGGGGGAGAAAATCAGATGGGGTAGGAGCGTTGAGATTTCGTGAGTGGGAACCTGAGAAGTCTAGGAATACGATTGACGATGGAAAGGGAGGGAGGAATGATGGAAGCGGCTTGGCTTGGCTCTAGATCCCCCCTTGATTTCTGTGATGAGCAGAGGCCATCTTCCCGAACAGACGGAAGTATGGCAACAGCGGCCTGATCTCCCTCCTGGATGAAGAGGGGCGAGATACCGCACCCGCCGGCTAGGAATCATCGTCATGGCTGTTGTCCGCGGTAGCTGATATGGGCTCGACAGCAGCAGCTATTTGTACAACATGGTGTACACAAAGGGAACAAGCAAGGGGATTCTCACTTGTATACTATCAAAAAGAAAGTCTTATTCGCATTTGCCCATTTGTATCCACGCTCTGCAAGATTATCTATTTGAGATACTCGCTGTTCAAGCAAATAGATTTGTCAACATGATCGACAGAGATTCAATCCAAAGTCGGCACGAGGTCTACGGCATCAACGGACGCAGAGCTTCACGATGCCTTCCTCCCGCGCGGCATAGGTTAGTCACATAGAAACGGTCATTTTGCGTGAATTTATCATTGTCCTGACTTTGGTCTATCTACCTAGACTGTCGATTGCGAAGCTTGCAACCGTGGTCGTCCAGAAACACTACCTAGGATCTCTCATGAGATACATCAAAACACGCTCAGAGAGACGCGTTGCCGTATCCTTTGGAAATCTTCCTTCTTCCTTGCTTTCATTTTCTTCTCCACTGTACCGAATTCTTCGGTAAGTCAATAGTAATCCAGTCCATCTGTACACAGTAATCCAGTCCATCTGTTTCTGATCAAGTCATTGCCTAGCACTCTCAACACAGTATCATCTTCTGTGCAGAATGCGGTTTTCCTGTTTTTTTTGTCGGGTTTTCTTGTTTTTCTTCTCTTGACGGAGCTGCTGCGCTGTCTATACAGCCCTTCAAACATCATCCTCATCATGCGCAAACGACTCCTAGTTCTTTGCCTTCTCGGAGTACTCGGCACTCGGGGCCTCATACTCGTTCAAGAAGTAGTCTCCGGCGTTGCGCGTGAGCCACTGGGTGAACTTGGTAAGCTCTTCTCGGAGGCGGTTGACAGACTGCTGGTCCATGTTGGTCTGTGCAACGAGTTCGGGGAGCGAGGCTAGCAATCATTAGTACCCAGCATGATGGTGGACAGCAACAGACTTACTGAAAAGACGCATCAGATGCTCTGAGCCATACGTGTCACTGGCGGTCTTGCCATAGAGATCCGATCCCTCAGTGATCCACTTCTCGCGGACCTCAGCATACTGTGCGCGCTCGAATCTGGTGAACTACGTCAGTATCATTCCTATAGATTCAGTCGATATCATGGAAGCACCAACCTGTAGAGCAGAATACGGCCCAAACACTTGTCAAAGTACTCCTTCAGTCCAGCAATGGTCTCCTCGAGAATGTCGATGGAAGCGGAGCCCTCCTGGCGTTGAGCCTTCTCGTACTCGAGGTAGTTGTCAAGGACAACCGTGACGGGCTTGGGGTGGGGGAGCGGAACGAGCTGGTTGGTCTTGGTCACAGCCTCCCAGTCATCGACAAGAAGACCCTTGAGCATGTCGGGCAGCACGATCTTGATCGAAGGTCGGTGGTGGAATGCGTCTTCCTGCACGTCTTTTAGTCTCTTCAGCGGGGACAAAAATTCAAGCTTTCCAATAGTCAAAGAGGGAGTGGTGGCCAGTAGATGACGCCAGAGTTGGTCAGTCGGGCCAGGAGCTTCCATGTATTTAGTCTCCGTGAACTCCTGGCGGCCCAAGTTATGACCAGCAGCCAAAGACAGCAAAGCATGGGCTGCAAGCAGGGTATCTTCGTCGATGGTGTTCTCTGCCGAAGAGGCGGAAACAGTCTGGTTTATCTCTGCCGAAGAGGCGGGAACAGTCTGTTTTACCTCTTCAGATCTGTTCAAAGAGTTAGCAGGTGTGCCGAGATTGGGCTGGAGTTTGACGTACTCAGGTTCGTCGGACGTGCAATCCATAAGCCAGCGATGCATTGCGGTGTCTGCGTTCGCGCTGTCGTCTGCAATCGTCATAGTCTCGCCCGAAGGGTCCGACTCGTCTGCCAGGTCTCTCTCGATGGACCTAACCGCGGCGGCAAATCGCTGCATGTTCGGCTTGGGTCGAGAAGGCCTATCCGAGGGAATACCAGCGGTCGGCATGGGCTTATCGGTGGGCACATATTTGACCTGTCGGTGAGAGCTGATAGCCTTGGGCTCCTTCTTCTGAGTTGCCTGGGCTCTGGAAGGGACCGTTCCAGGAAGTCGATGGTACGGGGGATCTTCAGGGCCGAGCAACAACTGGCCTGATCTGCTGACGTAGGTTCTGCCACGAGGAGGTCCCTGTCGATAGCGATCGTAGGGCTCGTATGCCTTGGCGTACTTTGCCTCCTTGGCAATGAATGCCTGACGGGCCTTCTCGTCGGGGTCCATTGCGGGAGTTGCCTTCTTTGCGGGTGCGGGCTTCTTGGCAGGCGCGGACTTCTTGGTCGTTGCAGTGTTGCTCAGAGGTGCCGCAGCGGGAATCGTGGCAGCTTTCTTGTTTTTCTTGCCCTTGGTCTTCTTGGAGCTACCCTTTGACTTCTTGGAGCTACCCTTTCGCTTGGTACCTCCAACATTGACAGGTGAGAGCTCCTGGGTTGGCTCATGCTCCACGGTCAGATCTAAACTGGGCGACCGAGCAACAGTGGTCGCCTGGTCAGTAATCGCCTGCAGCCTCTGGGTTGGGGCTCTGGTTCTGGTCGAACGTCGTACAATGTTTGAATTGCGCATAGTGGTGTTTTCGGAGACATGATCATCCTTGGGACCCTGAGTTTCCTGACCGGGATTATCGAGAGCCACCTTGGGTGCTTGGTTCTCCTTGTTGGAATCATTGGTGTTCGAAAGATCGCCGACCGGTGCCGTGTTCTTCTTGGCACCGTTCACAGTATTAAAAGAGGCGGCGGCGGCGACAGCAGCATCAACGGCGGCGGCGGCTGCTTCCCGATCGGCTCTTTCGAGGTCGCGGAGCATCCTTGCCTCGTCCTGCTTTGATAGCTCCATGGCCATCTGCGTGGCTTCCTCGAAACCAAGCATTTCCTCGAGGGGCATGGGGCTGGATCTTCGGGTACGGCGGCGTCCGGAGGAGCCTGAGCTGTAGTTCGAGGACTCCGAACATTTCTTCGGTGCGTCATCCATCGCGTCGACAAGACGATGATGACAAGTGGGTGGATGGACCAAGGTGCGAGCTTCGCCGATGGAGGGGGTAGTGCTGGGGGAAGGGTGCCAATCGGCGCAGTGTTTTGCGATGGAAAAAATTTCCAGAGTTGTCAAGAATGGTGCAAATGTGTTGTGCCAAATGTGAGGTGCGCGCCGAACTGGGTGAGGGCGTCCCCGTCCCAAGTACAAAACAGAAACAGCCTGTGACTTTTTGCGGCTGGACTGGGTGTGGCCACAAAGACCGGCCGTTGAGTCTGCACCAAAAGGGTAATGTAGCCAGCAAACGACAAGCCCGCAATCAGTGATAAGCTTGATGCTGTACTTCATTGCCAGTTGACAATCGAGGTACCTTGACGCCCGCACTGGAGTAATCCTTCTGGAGAGGAATGAGTTTGGGTCATGCTCAGGCAAGCCCGATAACTCACTGCCCCGGGATCTAGTCGAGCCATACCACAGTCGCCGCTCAAAGCATCAGATTACTGTGAACTTGTGCCGCAAAGTAACATGTTTGTGCAGACCTGTGAACTGCTGTCCTGGAGTTTTGTCCGTCCTGCAGCAAAAAGGCGTTGCCATCGTCCGCACATTAAGACGTGACCGTAATCATGGCGAATTCACATTGCTCCGGAATAGTCTTACCTCTGACCTGAAGCACTCCCATTTGATTTTGGAACATAGGGAAGAAAGAAAGTCCACTTACACTCTCCAGTTCGTAGTCACGACCACGTCTGGGTCCTCTTCCGGCGTAACTATTGTTGGCTGCGCGCTCTTCACTACCTCGAGCGGAACTCATCTCACTGTCGACGCCTCCAACGGCCTTACCAATGGCCTTCTTAGCACTCTTGGAGCCTCCGGCAGTACGGGCTCGTGCGGCCTGCTGAAGCTGGGTGGCCAAGGCCTTGTTGTCGTCTGTGAACTTGCGGATGCGGTCCTGACTGACCCAGTCGTCCCAAGACGACTTCCAGCCCTTGTAATGGACCTTGTACTGGGCATCGTCTGCCTTGATGGTGGAGAAGACGTGGTTGGTCGGATCCGAAGCACTGCGGACCTCTGTGATCTTGGCCTCGTACATTAGATCTCCGTGGAAGCAAAGGACCTTCTCGTCCTTGCCGAAGGGCGGGCCGGGAGCCGGCTTGGAGGGTGCCATCCTGAATAGCGGTGTTGTTGATGATGACGATGACCTATCTCGTATTTGATGATGCGCAAAGGAATGCGAGGGTGATTCCAGTAAGCAGGGTGGGATGAAGAATATTGTAATCCAGACGGTCGAGTCTCGCCGAGTCTGAGCTGCTGGATGAACACTGATGATTGATTTGAACAGGTTCAGTCTTGATGGAGGGGCAACAATCAAGGTTGCGCTCTCGTGTGGCTGGAAGCAGCAAGTCCAATGTGGGCAGGCACCCAGACTTCTAGTACGATGAGATGCAATACACAACAGTTGGCCCCAAAAGCAGATTCCTGAGCACTTGTTAGAGTCGGAACTCAGATGATATGGAGAGCGCAAAGCAGGGAACAAACGCGATTTCTGATTTTCAAATTGTTCTGACCTTGTGATCTGACAGTAGGTCCTGGGTAGGTATTCAAGATCTGCACCTGCTACCAAGTCGTTTATTCCACATGGGCCGCACCGATTATTCGATTATTCCAAAACACGATTTTTGGTCGGCGCCCCTTCCGTACATGATTTGGAAGGCGGAATGTGCATTCAAAGTTCACACACAGCGATTCAAGGCGCGTCCGAGCGCCGGCCAGGCCTTCAGAATAACGGTCAGTACCAGGCGGACGCTAAGGGGTTCGCGTATCCTTGTAAGCCATAGTAAATTGATTGCTTCTCAGACACCTCAACATTATTATCACCACGCCCTCTTCAATGCCCAGCGAGTTCGGCAGGTATAACAAACATACATAAACCTGCTCTGACGCTTGCGATCAATATTTCTTGAGCATACCAGACACAAGCACTGGCCCCAGCGAGGCAAATACCAGAAGGAGTCGAAGACTTCAGGCAGAACTTCCGCCATGGCGCCAAATGAAGCCACCATACTCGAGAACTATCTCCTGCTGCCCGCGCGCCTCCCCGCCGCGATCTCTCTACAGGAGTTCACCTCTTACTTTCCCAAGTCGCAACAATCCTCTCCGCAAGTCCGCATACTCTACCGCGATCTGCAGCAGCAGCGAAATGCCGTGGTGGACGCGGTCGCTGCCAACATTGACACCGAGGTCCGGCGGGGCAAGGCGTTGCGCCGGGCAGTGCTCAAGGCAAGACGCGAGGCCGCCCACGAAGATGACATTGACGACGAGATTGAGATTGAGAGAAACGTGAGTACACTTACATCACGGCCAGCAAGCGACTCGTCTCAGAGTCTGCGCTCTCGCTTGTATTGTGGAACTGCATTCTAACCGTCTGTGACCCAAACAGCTCTTCGGACCTACTTCGACCATAATTCGAGCCAGGAAGCACACCCTACGAAGCATCCTACCCGAGATGGATAGTGCCGTCGACGACTTGGAGCAAGAGATCCAGAAGCTTGAAGAAGAGGAAGCAGCGCTGTTGCAGTCTGTTCACAAGACGGTTGGCGACATGAGCGATCTACGATACGGCCGGCTCGCGAACTCGAAACTCAAGAACGAAGTCATCAATGGCTTGGAGGACTTTCAAGAGGTCTGCAAACGAAAGGGCTAGGCGACAAGAATTGCGGTCTGTTCTCCACAGATCGTATTCATTACTACTAAGTGGTGGTGATTACAATGATCATCAAAGCTGCATGCTAGTTGCAGCGCTTTTGTGTCTTTGGCCAGGACATAGCGACCCGATCCGACCCGTACTGTTTGTTTGCTGGAGTTTTGCTCCACTAATATCTTGCTCATTCGATTGACTGCACGTCCAAGCATTGCGACCGTTTATCGGGGCGCAGCTTGACCAGCAGCCGGGGGCCTGGGGCCACCAGCCATCTGGTTGTTCATTCGGTTTGACCTAGGGCATATCAGCAATGTGAACCAAGAGATCTCGTCTGCACTGGGGGAACTTACATCATAGTTCTGCTGAGCATGGAGACAACAACCATGAAGAGCCAGCTGGGAACCAAGTTGAAGCCCCACAGAACGTAGCCGACAACGGTCGACAGGCCGTTCTGGGCGAACCAGCCGTTGAAAGGGTGGAAGATACCATCGTGCAGCTTGGCCTGCTGCTTGTAGCCATCCTTCTGCAGCTGGACAAAGTCGTCACTGGTCACGGTGGTCATGTTGAGGCGCTTGGCCCACAGGTCGATAGAAGCCGGGGGAGGCAGCATCTCGAAGATCCAGAGAGCACCGGCCGGGGCGGACCAGGAGTTGCACAGGACGGGCTCATGCTCGCAGTTGAGGAGGGCCGTGTGAGGGGCGCCGGGGGTGACGGCAAACTTGGCAGCAGTCTGGTTGAAGGCAGCCTCAATTCGGTCGCAGTGGCCTATGTCAATTAGTATCATCGCCCGTACGCGCAAACTGCGCGATCAATAGACTATTCACGTACCGAAGCAAGTCTTGTTTCCACCTGTAATCAAGACCCAAGTCTCCTCGGGCTCGGTGCTCTGCGGCGAGACGTGGCCGTACAGGACATCTCTCCAGTTCTCCAAAGTCACGACATCCATCTTCATCTCGCCGATCTTGGCCTCGGCGGCTCCGACGGGATCCGACTTGCTCGGGTTCGGGACATAGGACCAGAACTTGTCGAGGTAGTTCTGGAACTGTGCCTGGTACTCGGGGACCTCCTGGGCGCCGGCCAGGAGAGGCAGAGCGGCGGCGACGGCGGTAGAGAAGCGCATCTTGATGGGATCTATGCAAATATGTGCAGAGCTGCGGGATGCTAGATGTATGTACAGACGCGGGAAGATTGGTCGACCGCGGGACGGAGCTATTAATGGACAGACAGCGCTGGTGATGATGTAAGTCGGAGGGGTTCTAGCCGAGACAAGGCGCGAACCTACGCAACGGGATGTCTTACCTCTTAGTTTTATAACCAAAAATGGACGAGCCGCGCGAACTTTGCAAGTTGATAGATACTTGGGGATCAGACCGTGGATGGGAAAAGGACAGAGAGGACCCTGGAATGATAATCGGCGAGATTCCAACTCCAACGCTAAGAAGGCAGAGAATCCTAACAGTACATTGTGCCAAGCAATGGGGAAAGCTCCAGTGGACTGGGACTGGTTGGCTAGGAAGGAAGCTACCTATCAATGGTACACCATGTGCGGCACCTAGGCGAGTTGGGTATGGCCTGCAATGCGCGAGAATCGTTGGAACGGGGGGACGTTTCTAGAAGATCACGGTTCGGAAGCGTTCAACAATTGTATTGGCAGCAGTTTCTAGGTATACATCAGTATGGAACATGGCCAAACAATATACTCTTGCTTTATCTTTGCAAAACCGTCAATTGATCCGTTCACTCTACCTATTGGCTCCAAGTTCTTTTCTTCTTTTATTTAGAGCTGTTGCCGTTGGCTAGAGCCTAGCACTCAGGAGCTCATTGAGCTTCCAGATCCACTTTTGTCTCGAGGACCCCAACCAAAAATTGTCCAGCGTTCTCCGAGTCCCACGCATCCATGTCCTACTTTCTGTACGTACCCATTGCTTATCGTTATCAATAACATCGACCATATGCGGCCGTGTCGCAACAAGACAACACAAGGAGAACGACATTGCGACGGATCTCCTGTTACAAATCTGCATCTGTTTGTAATGTTTCTGTAATGGTAAGCTTGCCACAATCACATACCGTGGTTCTCCATTAACGCGTATGTCACAGGCCAAAGAGACGGCGAACCAGAAACGCAAGCGCGGCCGGCCTGCTGCGAACGCGTCTCGAGATGATGCCGACGCGTCGCAGACCCAACTCACGCTCACGACGAACGGTGCCATATCGCGACCACATCAGAACGGCGCCAACGAGAATGACGTCGAGGAAGAGGCCCGACCCAAGAAGCGCGGCAGAAAAGCAAGGGACGCCGCTCCAGCGCAATCAGAGCCAGAGCCAGAGCAGGCTGCTCCAGATGTAAAACAGCCGCCAAAGAAGAAGCGCGGTCGCCCTTCGCTTCAGAAATTGCAACAAGCGGATGAGGATGAGGTCGAAGAACCTCCAGTCGAGGAGCCGAAGCCGAAGAGGCGGGGCAGACCTGCCGCGACGACGAAAGAGGTACCCGATGCCGACGAGGAAGAGGCCAGCGCTGTCGCAAAGAATCAACCACCGAAGAAGCGAGGTCGACCTTCTCTCAATCGATCACAAGAGGATCTCCAGACCGAGAAGTCGCCAGAGACATCACAGACCAAGAAGCGTGGGCGGGGTCGCCGGCCTGCACAGAAGAACAACACGGAGGCCACAGCTGACGAAGCCGATAACGAAGGCGACAGCAACTCCAGCTTGTTGAGGAGGAGCGGCAGGGGCAGAAGGAAGCCCAAGGATCGAGAACCTACACCCGAAGCTCAGTCAGATCCCGACGAGGTGGAGGAAGAGCCCGATGGCGCAAGCAGCCCTCGGAAAGGGACCAAGGGCTCTCGGCCAGGTCGTCCTTCGAAAAGGGGGAATCAAGAGGCTGGAGATGGGAGCAAAAGGGAGAATGTGCCGCAACCCACGAAAAAGAAGAAAATGGGTCGACCTTCTCTCCAGAGCAAGGCTCCCGAGGAGGACGCTTCAGCTGCAGAAACGGGGAAAACAGCGCCTAGCAGGCGTGGACGCAAACCTGTGGACAAAGCAGCATCGGGTATTGCGCCCGAGGAGCCGCAAAAGAAGAAACGCGGCAAGCCTTCTCCGAATCAAAATGAGGAAGTAGAGATTCAGAAACCGCGGCGAGGGCGCAAAAATCGCCAGGCAGAGCAGGAAGAGCAGGAAGATGCCGAGGCAGAGTCAGCTCAAGAGAATGAAAGCTCTACACGTGGCAATAAGGCCAAATCTGAGAAGCCAGCCGCGAAACAACGAGGACGGCGGCGGCGTACTTCACAAGAAGACGATGCCAGATCACAGTCTTCCTCCCCCGAACCCGCCCCGTATCGCCAACTGACCACCCGCACCCGGAAGATCTCCCGAGAAGTCATCCAAGAAAAATGGTCACCACTGGACTCGAGTTGTGTAGAGGGTGTGACGGAGCTCTTACAACTTTCGAGTCGCCCTGTATTTCTCCGGCTCAACAACTTGAAGAAGCAGACTCAAGCCACGGCCGCGCTGAACGCCATCAGCAACAAATTGAGATCAAAACTCACTCGCGGTCTTCCTTTTCCCCCAGCTACCACGGCAAGCAAGAGGGAAGATGAGCTGAGCTACGAGAGGACACTAGACGGTATCCAGAGCCTGGAGGCTCAGCTGGATCCTCTACTTCACAGCGTCGCCTTGCTGCAGAAGGAAAAGGAACGTGCAGAGAAGGAGTTGGATCAAGAATATAAGCTGCTCAACACGCTCAGCGCAAATGCAAGGTCTGAAATCAGAGGCCGCAGAGACCAACTTAGAAAGATACATCCTCTGGTGCCAGAGCTCAAGCATGATTCCGAAGTGAATCATGCGCGAAAGAGCGATGAATTCTGTCCCGTTCCAGAGGCTACAGGCAAGACGTTTGTGAGTCTCGAGGACGAGGAGCTCCAAGGACTTGCTGGGCAGCTCGGAAACCACATGGAGAGCATGCGCGGGAACCTACAGCAGATCGAGGGCATAGTACCAGCCATCGCGCAAGGTCGTTCTGCATTGAAACTGGCACTTCTGCCACACCTAGATCAGGATACTTTTGAGCAGGTATTGCTTGGATAGAGATTTTGTATGCGGTTACATCAAATTGGCTACATGATGAGTTATTGAATCAACGAGGAAATGCCCAGTACTTGTCGAGTTGATATGGCTCGACGCGGCTTTACAAACAGATGCCCTTTCATATTGGTCCCAAGGACTTCAATCGCTCCAGAACTAGCACAGGATCTTGATGCGCCTATCCGCTGAAGAAGGCCCGGATGCAAGATAGGAATGACGCTCCATAAAATCCGACGAAGGATTGCCAAACTCGGTGATGATCTTGCGCCTCTTGTGGTCCGTGGGGCCGTCGCCGTCCTTGTCGGCAAGATCCTTCCGCCGACGCTCTATCAGACCCTCATCCGACAGTCCCAAAAAGTGACGATGTCTCTTCTCGACCACCGGGTCCATGCTGTACTTGATCCTGGGCGCCTCTTCTTCGCCGCCCTCCCCTGAAGCGTCGCCGCTCTTGTTCTTGCCGTTCTGGTTCGCCTTCCTGACCTGCTCCCTCAGCTCGTCCCGCTCGCGCCGGATGCGCTTAAGCGCCGCCTCGACGTCCTCGCGCACAACGCTGGCCCGCCGGATCTGCTCCTCGGCCGAGCGCCGCGCGCCCACGGCGTCCTTGAGCTTGGCCTCGGTCGCCAGCCGGTCCATGGCCACCTGCTTGAGCTCGGCCTCGACCGACTCCTTCTCGTCCATGGCCGCCCTGATCTGCGCGTCGATGTCGTCCTCGATGCTCGGCATCACGACGCTGCCGCCGTTTCTGCTCTTGTCCTTGGGCTGGCCGTAGAATGCCGCGCTGTCCCGGTGGTCTCGCTCTTCCTCGAGCAGCTGCAGCTGGGATTTGAGCTGGTCGCGCGACTCCACGGCCTCGCGGAGCTGCGCCTTGAGTGCGGTCCTGGCTTCGATGGCCTCTTTCATCTGGTACTCGCTCGCTTCCCTGTTCATGAGCGCCTCTCGGAGCTGGACCGAGATCTCCTCGATCATGTGGGCATCGGCAGCAGACCTGTCGGGCACATCAGAATTGGCCTGGAGGTGAGCGACCATGGCGTCTCTGGACTTGAGTGCCCCCTCGAGCTGCTCGACCTGGCCCCTGAGCTCGTCACGAGAGGCCAGCGTCTCTTGCAGCTCCGCCTTGATGGCCGACTGCGCTTCAATGGCTCTCTTCTCCCGTGCCTTCGATGTCTCCTGCTCCTGGAGAGCCACCTCGACTTTCACTTCGGCGGCGTGTTTGGCGTCGGTCGCCTCCTTGACTTGTGCGTGGCTGGCGACTCTCTCTTCGAGCAGTTCCTTGAGAGTTTCCTCGCAGGCCTCCTTGTTTCTGATGGCCTCCCGAAGCCGTTTCTCTAACACCGCTTGAGAGTCGGTCAGCGATGAAGCATTCACTTCGCCATCTTCTTGTTTAGAGACATCATGTTGTGCTCCGGCCTCTTGTCGGTCCTGGAACGCCTTCATATCCCGGACCAAGCCGTCGATCCTCTCGTCTCGAGCCGCGAGGACGATCTTGAGCTCCTTGAGCTGAAACTCCAGCTTGTCGCGCGCCTCCCGCGCCTTTCTCAGCTTCCTCTTCGTCTTATCGTCGTCGTCGTCCGCGTCGGCGTCTTGTCCCGGAGACGTGAGCAGCTCGTACAGCTCGAGCTCGAGCGCCTTGCGGAGCTCCGGGCTGTCGCACTGCCTCATCTCGTCCTCGATCACCCTCTTGATCTCGCTCCGCATCGCCTTTCTCATGTCGGCCCCTATCTCGCCCGCCGCGTCGTCGCGGCTGTCGATGTCCAGCCACCCGCTCGGGAGCTTGACCAAGGCCTTGGTCTCGTTTGGCTTGGTGTCGTCTTTCTGCTTATCTGGCTTCCCGCGTTCTACTTTCACGTCGGGGTCACGAATCACCGAGATAGACCGCGACTGCGTGGTGCCGTTGTACAGGCCCCTGGCGACGGCCTCTCCGCCGACCTGCGCGACCCAGGCGTCCCAGCTCGTAAAGTTGGAGCTAGCAGCAGCAGCGCTGCTGCCCGACCCGGGAGACTCGTAGAACTTGGCGAGCATCTGCGAGGCCGTCGCCCGGCGGTCCGACTCCCAGATGATGGCCTCCTTCATGCCGCGCAGGTCCAACGCGCCGCGGGCCGGCCGCGCCGTGGCGACGGCGTACAGCTCGGCCCAGGCGCCGTGGTACGTGCGGTTCTCGCCGGGGCGGTACAGGTCGGCGAGCTCGGCGAGGGTGGCGAAGAGCGACCACATGTCGGAGGCGTGGGAGCGGGTCTCGCGGTCGCGGGCCTCGGGGGCGCGGTACGGGTCGAGCCGCAGGCCGAGGGCCGGGTGGTCGGCCGTCTCGACGCGCAGGCCAAAGTTGGCCAGCTTGAGCGTCAGGTCGCCGTTGCGGTCCTCGGCGTAGAAGATGTTGCCGGGGCGCACGTCGCGGTGCGCGATCCCGTTGGCCGCCAGATGCTGCAGCGCCTTGAGCATGCACCGGCACGTCGCGTCGACGACCTCGCTCAGCGTGAACAGCCCCGATGACTTGACGCGGTAGATGTTGCCTGGCAGGGAGGGCCGGACGATCTCGATGTGTGTTCCGCTTTCGGATTCCCGGGCCCCGGAGTAGCCAAACGTGTAGGGCTGGCCGCTTGTTAGATAGAGCAGGTAGACATGAAATGAGAAAGACACTTACAAAGCAGTTCATCGCCTTGGAACATTTTCGGATGTATTCCATTTCACTCCTCCATCTCGCTTCTTCCTGTTGACTGAAGGTGATGGCCACGCGCTTGACTACGACGAGTTCTTTCTTGTCGTAAGACTTGTCCAGCCTGAACGTGCTGCGGCCTCGCGTGGGAGACTGCGAGGCCTTCCGCCGTCGGCTATCACTCTCATATATGGTCTTCATCTTTTGCGATTCCAGCAGCCGAAACGTCAGAGTGGTCTGTGGAAATTTGGAGGCTTGAGTCGCGGACAAGACATGACGGGCGCTGAACCTGTCTTCTTGCTTCCTTTGTCTCGTCTAGACTCGAGAAGACAGCCATTTCCGCATATTGACCTCCGAGGTCTTGACGTTGAACAAAGACGGTGAATTGCACAAAGAGAATTTTCTCCTCGAACGTAATAGGCTTGCCTTTATCCATCATTCGCATACAGTCACTCGAAAAAGAGTCACTTTGACCAGAAGTGTGCGCGCTATTGTGTATTGATAGAGTACTGATAGAGTACTGATAGAGTACTGATAGAGTACTGATAGAGTACTGATAGAGTACTGATAGAGTACTGATAGAGTACTGATAGA